>OZ010796.1:534104448-534629448 GCA_963932465.1 Maratus speciosus
CCATAAAAAAAATTCACATCTAAAATGCTATTTATCATAGAAATCGCTACGGTTTTAAAAATTTGTTCGCCCCTCCCCACCCCCAAAATTCAATTTTGGGGGAAGAAAGGTTCATAATATGAAAGAGTAGTCAGAAAGATTTCCGAAGATATATCATATGAGATTTCATAAAAGTTTGAAAATTGCACCCCTGTGGGTCCACTCTCACGCCCCTTGAATACTCCCGGAATTCCCCCAACTCTTAATATTTTTATATTTAATAAGTATTATTTTTCTGAAGGCTCCGACAAAAAACCCATTTAAATGATAATTATTCTAGATATCGCTACAGTTTTAAAGATTTGTCCGCGCACACCCTCACCCCACGCATCCTGAAATTCAACTGTGAATGGGAGAAAGGTTCATAATATGAAAGGGTTGTCGAATTCCGGTGATGTATCACATGACGTGTTCGGTAAAAATATGAGAATCCCCTCCCCCCCCCCCCCCGTGTCCACTCTTGCGCCCCCCGAAACTCACCAATCTCTGTCTTTGAATTTTTTTTTATTTAATACATAATATTTATCGGAAGGCTCCATCATTTCACTGCTCATTGTCATACCTATCTCTCTTTCCAGCTCTCCCCTCGATATCTCTTCTCAGCCCTTCTTGACCGAGAACAAGAAATCAGTTTTCTTGACAATAATCGAGAGTAACGTGTCGAGAATGGAAGAAAAGTGATTTCCCATTCTCGGCCTTAGTTAGAATCGAGAAGACATATCTCGAGGTAAGCGAGAGGTTTTCATCGAGGAGAGGTATCTCTCGAGGTAAGCGAGAGGTTTTCGTGGAGGAGAGGTATCTCTCGAGATAAACGAAAGGTTTGCATCGAGCAGACTTTAGTTGAGGTGCGAGAGAGAGAGAGAGAGCGAGAGAGAAATGAATGAGCATATTCCATCTACGTCATGATTACGTAGGCTGGGTTGGCTAGCGTAAAGGAGGGAAGTCACCGAAATGAATGTGATGTAAATCCCAGCTTAGAAAAACAGTAATGGAGCCCTTTCTTATGAGTTAGAAGTTCTTTGGGTATTTATTTAGCTTTCACAGTCAGATTGACACTTGGTGCGTTTTTGGTTTAAGTGATAGTTTCTCAAAGAAGGATACAGATTAAGAGGCGTGTGATTTTGTTACATATACTTAAGTTGAAAAGGGTTTAATTCAGTTTGTGTGGGGCATTTTTCCATTTTTACGTTCATCTATCTTTACAAGAAGGAAGTATTGGATTCATGATAAATTGGTCAGTTTTTAGAAAATATCTGTCTTTTATGTGACAAAAATTTTGATAACGCTCTATCTCAAGAAGTAATACGCAAAATTTAATAATACTTCATATTCAGTTAGACCTAGATGTAAAATGGTGTTGATTTGTTTGTTGTGCAAATAGCCCAACAGGTAACGCTGCTATATTTCAAAAACTAATGCACGGAATTTAATCAAACTTCATTAGCTATTGCTAGAGGAACCAATGCAAGGAACCAATTCCTTGTTAGACAGGTTCACTCTTAGCAAATATATTTGTCTGGTTCCCTTTCCGATAAAGCTCTTTTGTTTTCGATCAACTTTGAAATTCTACAGCATTAGACATTTAGGGTAACTTTGATCTGTATTAAATCGTTTGCCTTTACCGAAAAAAGGAAAATGCTGTTCGATTCTAATGAGTTCGTGAATGTCTCACAAAGATACTACTTTGGATTTAGGTACAGATGGGCAACAGTCATGTTAGGGGTCCATTTAGAACCAGGAAATCAATTCCGTTTTAGACAGATTCCGTCTTAGCTGGTTTGTCTTAATCCTCCCATTTTTTGATAAAGCTCTTTTTCTTTTGACCAACCAGAAAATTCCACAGAATTAGACACGCATTCAACATTTAGGAACTTTTCCTCAATCAAACCTTTTACTTTTATCGAAAATGTGAAAATGCAAATCGATTCTAGCTAATGCACCTAAGAATAAAAATGAGTTAGAACGGCGCTACTTTAGATTTGGGTACAGACAACGAAGAGTTATGTTTCAATCGCTAGGGACCAAAGACCAATTCCGTTTTAGACAGTTTCCCTCTTAGCTGGTATCTTTATGCGGTTATCCTTCCATTTTTGGATACAATGCACCTGAGAATAAAATTGAGTTTTTAAATGAATCAAAAAGTAACTACTTTGGATTTAAGTACAAGTAGAAACAGAAAAAAATATTTTGGAATCATTAGGGAATGGAAACCGGTTTCCGTCTTAGGTAGGTTCCCACTTAGCTGGTATATGAGTCCGGTTATCCTTCTGTTTTTCGGTAAAGTTCTTTAGTTTTCGATTAATGGTGAAATTCCCCAATATTAGGCTCGCATTTACGAAAATTTGAAACATTTGCCTTTAGCGAAAAAGGAAAAAATTCGATCCTAGCTAATACGCTTGAGAATAAAAATAAGTTCGTTAATGTGTCAGAAAGTAACTATTTTTAATTGGAATGCAAATTTAAAGAATCATTTTGGCATCGATAGGGAGTGGTAAGCAGTTTCCGGTTTACACAGGTTCCCTTTTTAGCAAGTATATTTGTCTTGTTTTTCTTCCCCTTTTTCGATAAAGCTCTTTTTTTTTCGATCAACGGGAAATCTTACAGCATTAGATATTTAGGGGAACTTTAACTTGTATCAAATTTTTGCCTTTATCGAAAATGTGAAAAAGATATTCAATTCTATCGAATGCGCCATAATTACGCGATTTAGACATCGCACTTTCATTAAAATTAAAAGGGAACTTATAACAAAACAAAATTAGCAAAAAGATATTACAATCCTTGAATAATTTAAATAATATTTTTAAAAGTAGGTAAATGAACTGAAAGTATTTTCTTAAGTTATTTAGCGTTCCAAAATAGCGTTGTTCTTATTAAAACTTTGAACATATTTCTTGATAACATATTGATCTTATATTTGAAAAACTTGTTTGAAAAGAGTGTTTTGAAAAATTCTGAGGGGTTGGGATTAACGTGTTCAACTCATTTTGCTGGCATCTGGTTCATGTGTAGTACTCTCAATTTACTAGACTTGCATACATAATACACATTGCCATACATAAAATAAAATTTGATATGAAAATCCATGATACTTATTATTAATAAGCTCAAACATTACAAACTTAAAATGTTTTACAGTGTTTTATCGAAACATTAGTATGCACACTTTATTAAAGAAATTTATACGGAACATATCTTAAAGACATTAATCATTTAGAGTTTATTGGCCTGTATTAAAATATAGAATGGCACATAATATTCGAAAGATAAATACTATAGCGGAGATGTAGTAACATTAAAGTTAATTTCTTAAACGCATTTCTAACAATTTGTTAATTGTCATAAACCATTAGTACAGAAAAGGGGGTAGGTTTAGGGATTAACATTTCTTTCAGAAGGCTTAAAAACTGATAAGATGTATTACATAACAAGTTGTATTAAGATTATTAACAAATGTTAGAATACAGCTTTCTAAAGGCTTCATATCAGGTGCCCCTCCATCAATTGAAGTTGGATGAAAGAGTTAAAGAAAACGATAGCAGCAAACTACATTACTGCTTCTGTTTTTTCACAACCTTTCATTTAGCTTCAAAGGAAGATCTTTTTTCAGAGCATCTCAGTGTTAAATTTACATCGATCTCTTGGTATGTTGTTTTACTCCATCTATCTTTAGTTGCCACGTATTTACTAGAAACTTAAAAATTACTCTATAAGCCTGTAAAATAATAATCAACAATCGATTGTAAAAACATCTCGATTTTCTCGATTGTAGATTCCGGGAAGTAATCGATGACTGTATCGATTGTATTTTTTTACGATGACGATTTTTCTCGATTGGTAAAATCTCGAGAATCGCCCATCACTACATTACAGTGGGTTTGTTTTTTCATACAGATAGTGATGATTCTACTATCTGCGACATTTTTATACTAATCAACATCAATTTTAACCTAGCTGTCAGACATTATCCAGGGGTTGTAAAAAATCCAGCCCGGGCGAGCAGCTGGGTGGGTACCCGGGCAGCTACCCACTACAACCCTTATGGTTGTAAAAAAAAAACCCAGCTCGAGTGGGTAGCTGGGCAGGTACCCACTACAACCCTGCATTATCCCGTGAACATAAGTTTGCAAAATTATCAGCAGAATTTACACCAATTTTGTTAGAATTGTTACTTTTTCCATTTATCTGGATATAACAATCTTATAACTATATTTATATAATACAGAAAGAATTTTTTTACCTAAATGAGATGCAGAAACAATGTCTAAGGCGAAATCTACCAGAACAGAGAAATAAAATTTGATTTTGAATTTTCCACATTTGTTCCAACCCTTTCTTTTTTTTTTTTACTTTGAATAACAGATCCACCGGGTTGCTTTTATGGATTTTGAAAACTTCCGTTGAACTGTTTCCACTTTGAATTTAATTTTTAAGATGTAGCATATAGTTTGTTTTCCTGCTGACTTATTTTAGAAAATTTTAATCCTGATGATGGTTTTGAAGATTAAACCAAAACGTTGAAATTTATTTTATTCATGTGTTTATTTTATATCAACTTTTAATTTATGAATAAAATGTACATTGGATAGCAACTCCTATTTCGTTTAGTATAGAAAGAGGTTTTGTAGACTAATCCTTCTGTGGGACTTTTAAATCAATCATTCCTCATTAGATAAAATCTGCTGTCTACATAAAAGACACCCCCCCCCCCACCATCACCAAAAAATAAATAAATAAAAGTATTCCACTTGATAAGTGAAAATATGTGCACAAATTTTGATAGAAATTTAGATTTCAGTAAACATATTATATTACACTATAAAATAGATCGAAAAGATTTCAGGAATGAGTTTCAAAACCCGCCTTATCCAGAAAATCGAATTTTGGGAAATCGCGAAAAACCTCTGACTGCATCCATTGGATTTTATTATAAGCCAAGCTTTTACAATGCAGAGATGCACGATAAAACTAGATTTTTTGCAGATTGTGTGTTTTTTTTGACACAGGTTCACCAATAGAATAGATTTATACAGAAAACTGATTTTTTAAATTTTGAATAAGGCGACTTTTGAAACTCATGTCCTCATTTTGACAATGCATTCTTTGTTTCCAGACCTTTCAATCTTATATCAATCATAAGCAGTTTTATTTTAAAATGAACTCTAACCATATAGATTGTTAAATTAGACAGAACATTAGAAATTTCTAAGAATAAAGAATGCAACATATACAAATAGAAATATTCAGGGTTGGTAAAAAATCAGGTTTTTTTTTTAAATAAGTTTTCCTATTACATATACATTCATATTTATTGATAAAAATAAACATCGTTGGATATATAAGTAATATAACTTCATTTAAAAATAATTTAAATTAAATAATTACAATCAATTATGTAGAAAATTGAAATTATTTAATATTTAAACATTTTTAGTAAAAGCTGTCTTATGTTCCATGAATAAAATGCTCTACATAGAGAAACATTGATAACTTAATAAACAATTTTTTGATTACTAGTACTATAAATAAATATATGGTGTAGTTTCGTGAATACAATATACTTTCCCATGGCTATTCAAAATAATTTCTTTGAAATATTTGCAATCTGAGATATCTGATTTTTCTGTTCGAACACTACATGGACAATTATTATCTTTTATTGAAAGTAAAGCTTTTTATAAAGAATTCCTGGAATGATTTGAATTTAGCAGTAGAGTCCTTACACGTTTCAAGAAGTTATTGTGTATTGTCATTTGACACTTCTCTTAAACTGTCAGGTAAAAAAAAAAAAAAAAAAGGTGACAGTAAAATAAACAGAAATACCTATTTACCAGCTTTTTAGACTACTGAAAACATTGATTTTAAAATGGAAAGTAGATTTATAAAAGTTTTCATCCATTAAAACATTTAAACTGATCTTAAAATGGAAAGTAGATTTATAAAAGTTTTCATCCACTAAAACATTTAAACAGCCATCAGACTTAATACACAGGCTTTTATTCTAAGCTATGTTATAATATGTATTACTTTTAAATGTCTAAACTAAAAATTAATAACATATCTTTTTTGGCATTTTTATGAGAGACTTTTATTATGTCTCAAGCGAACCTTAAGCTCGATTTCCCCCTATTTTTTTTTTGTCGGATGTAAATAGTGGATTTGATTATGCAATAGACGATTTAAATATATCTTATTGCATGTTTTAGTTAAAAGTAAACAGGTGCTTCGCTAGCACCCAATTTTGTCACAACAATGTCCTCTTATTTGACTTCATATCTTGAGTTTCTTTTTTATTTTTAAGGCTGTTCTTAAATCCGAAAGGGCAACTTTATGACATAAGTTTTAATTTATTTTTGTTCGGAAATGCATGAAACTAGCAGATGCTGTTGTTCAGAAACTATGTAATCGAACGATGTTTTCCGTTTTTTTTTTTGCAAACTCAATAGATCTTTCAGAAAATGTTGTCAAAGTGGGCGTTTTGAACCGAATTTGCACACGAAAAAAGAATAACCACTCAAGGAAGATTAAAAACATCTTTGTCACATGATCAAAATTGCTTATAAATCAATAGGTAATTTATCAAAAATGGAAATCACAGTTCGATTCCAAATAGCTCCCAAGGCCTTCCAATTTTATATCTTTCAGTAAAAAAAGGAATTTGTACATCTGTCACACAAGCGTTTTGTGCTTGTTGAGTAGAACAGTTGAGAGCAGCCCTAAAAGATAATCTCCCTAATCAAGAAAATTTTCTTTTACAGCTTGACTGAAATCTTAAAGGTCATTTTATGTTATTTATAAATAATCTGCATTTTCTCAAAGGAAAATATTTTATTCAAAATATTGAATATTTTTAATCTATTTTATCTTTGCTAAATTCACTTGTTTTATATTTTCTCTTTAGAGCTTCAAATATGTTCAACACATGCAATTTGCATTCTACATGCATACAAAATTACAAATATAACCCAGACTCACTATGTCTCACGGTGACAGCTGGGATAAGACTTAAAAGTTGAAATTATTTATATCCAATAATTTCAAAAACTTAAATTACAAAAATGAGAAAATATTATATTAGATTTTTTCTAAAAAAAAAAACATTTGGTTAACTAATTGATTTAAACCATGCCAACCCTAATGGTAACAGATTAAAATCATAATGCAAAACCCCAATCCCAATGTAGAAAGGCTTACTAAACCCAATAGCCATACCCCATACAGCAAAGAAAACTCACAGCCAATCATTCATTAGCATAGAAAACAAAGAGTAACCAATGGAGAGAAATACTTATGATTATGTCATTATTGAGGCATAATGCAATCCTTAGTAAATCTTAACTAATCAAGCAATCTAAGTAGTAAAAATATATTTTTAGCTCAAATCTGCCATTTTGGCTATTTTTAAAAATAAACGGCTTTAAAAAAAAAGAAGAAAGAAAACTAACTGCATGTTTTTTTCTTCCCAGCTAATTTTAGAAAAACTAGTTAGTCTGCCATCTAGATTTAAAGCTTATAAGAAAAGTTTGATTGATTAAAAATGTTTGTTACTTTACAAATTTATTAATTCATCATTTTTCTAAAGCTTCACTTGTAGCTTCTGCATAACTTGGATTTTGCATTTTTCAATAATGTGTAAAGTAAATGAAAACATTAGGGGAAAAGAGAAAAAAAACAGCATGGTTTAAAAAAAAAAACATTTGGTTTAAACCAAACAACCCTGGTCACACGGTATGTTATTATAATACCTAATCTGTATAAGTGGAGATCATGTTTTGATATTTGATGCAGAGGTTATTTTTTTTTAAATTATTAATTGGAATGAGTGAGGGGAAGTATATTAATAAAATAAAAATTATGAAGGCACTAAAAATCATTGCAGTATAATGTTATCACTCAATTTAATTTAGCATGAACACAAACAGAGCAACAAAGACAAAATACACACCATCTAATTACAGGGGAAAAAAATAGACTACTTATCAATAATACAGTAACGTGACAGCCATGCTACATTTAAAAATAGCAGATCTTGCTTCACGTATTATTATTGCGTATTTGAATAGTTCAATTTCATACTCAATATCAGTGGTGTAGTCGTAAAAAAACAGACTGTATACGTTCTAAGCAGAGGGTATACGCTCAAGGCAGAGGACATACCCTAGTGTATATATACTATAGCTTTCTTGAGAAACAGAGGGCACACGGTGTTCCTTAAAAAAATCCAGAAGGTATACGGCGTATACCCCCGTATACCCTCCACTACATCCCTGCTCAATATTTTCCTTCCAATCTTCCCAAAACTGTATGCTCTTTCATGGCATTTGTTTGGAGGCAAAGAGCAGAAATATCGAGTTGTTTCTCTAATTTTGTTCTCAAGCTGTTTCTCAAATGAAATTTGACATAATGTTAGTATAAGAGATTACAGAGAAAAAATTCATATCACATCCAGAAGAACACATATAAATAATTTTATTTAAAGCAGTAAAAAAAAAGGGGGGGAGGGTAAAGCCCATAAACCAAATAATGCAACAGGTATGTTAAAATTTAATTGACTTTGTTATTTGCAACTCTGTTTATAAATCACTGACAGCTCCTAGTATGTGTTATTCAAATATGTTTTCATTATTAAGAAATTGTTATTTATGAAATTATAACAAAATGACTTTAAATTTGTTAGATAAAAATTTTTATAATGTGCAGTTTATAATTAAAATGCTTCAATGTATAAAAGCCAATTTTGCTCCCTCACCATAAACCCCCCTTAAAACCAATAAAAGCTATTGGGGTGTGTTTTTCAAATTTTAGCCATATTCTGATCTGAGATGAATGACTGTTACAACCCCCCCCCCCCCCCTTTGCCCCCAACTACCACTACACACACAAAACGTGTGTTTTCCAGATGCACCGTTATGTGCTAACATAAACATACTTTTAGTTACACTATGTTTAAAATTTATTGAAGCAAAACAGAAGCAGTTTAGAATCAAAGAATGCAGTGATGGATTTTGTCATTTATTTACCATGATGAGATAAGGAAAGAAAAAGTATATAAAAAATATTTTCAGTAGGTATTTCCTTTTAGGTTTTAGATTATTAATCAAATTATGAATGGTGAAGGATTGAATAGTGTATGAGTGACGATGTCATCTTTGACAATTACTGAAATTCTTGATTTTTTTAAAAATCCGTTGCCATCTAGAAAAATTAATAAAAATTACAAGTTTTTGTATTAATCTGAAAACAGCAAAAGAGCAGAAAAACACAAATTTTATGCATGTTGTACATAATTATAATTGTACAGAAAAGAGAATTTTCAGTTTATAACTTATGAAGAAATAAGTGTACAACTTAGAATATTATCCAAATGAAATATATATTTTTAAAAAAACTGTTTGCAATTAAATTTGTTTAATAAAGAGAATAAAACCTTCACTTGAGGAAATTTCTTTATACAGAAAAATCCTTATAACTGTAGAATTGTTTTTAAAAAGTGGGTAGTTTTAGGGCTGGGCTGATAAACCATTTATGGGATTTTCACAAGGTATAACATGGTTTTAAGAATACTCGTAAACATTCAATGTAAATCGGAGAAAAGAAAATTAAGCACTTTCTGTCAGTATCATAAATTTTGTACAAAATAAAATATATTTTCAATTTATTGCAAAATGCCAGGTATCATTAGATTCTGAATTGTCTTCAGAAGTTGAATTCCATTTTAAAAATAGGGGTCATCTATACATTAAAACTATATTATTGTCAAATTTGATATACAGAAATAGGCCACTGGTATGACTTTCAATTGGAGATTAAACTGTCACATGGTCAAAAACTAGCCAACTCTGGAGAAAAGGTTACAACAAAAAAATTACCTTAGATTGCATTGTAATATAGGCATTTAGAAATTTGACATACAATGACAATTAAAACTAGAGAAACGTGGGGGGTGGGGGGATTACACTACATTGCATTCATTCAAAGATTAATAGCTTTTTGACATAATGCAAATATGCTTTTGACATTGAGAATAAAGTTTAAACCGGGGAGTAAAGAGAAACTGTCACACGGCAAAAAATCTGTGAATTTTAATGAAAGGTCCAAATAATTACACTAGATTGCGTTCAAAGATAGAATCCATGGATAAGCAATGAAAATGCGAAAGTATTATACATATAACAGTATTATGAAATTATACTAGTAATTGAAGTAACAAACAAAATTAAGCTGCACAGCAAATAAGTAATGGACATGTTTTACAAAAGAAAGAAAATAAATTACCTCGATACGATTTGAACTTCTAATCGAAATTAATTCAACGTGCCCGATAATTCTTCATCAAGAATACAATCTAAATTCAAATCTCGCAGTACAGACGAGACGAAGTTCACCGGCGAAAACACACACTTCTAAATTTCCTTCGTTTCGACCAGCGATTGAAAGTAACCCTACCGTTTCTAGCCAAAGCCGGCGCAAGACTTTTTCGCCAAAGGGGTCCAAACGAGGGAAGTTTCGAAATTCGCCGCTGAGGCACCGTAATACGAAGTTACGACCGATCGCAGGAACGCCTATCCTACGATCGAGCGTAACATACGGTAGAGCGAGGCACTGTAATCCCAGCCTTAAGCTGGGATTACGGTGCCTCACTTAAGATCAACTTAAGGTGCGTTTTCACTGGTCTACCCAAGGTCTAACTTACCTAACTTTTTACCTAAACACAAGATTTTAGGTCGTTAGAACGCGATTTTGTAGGTTTGATTCGTGATCAATCCTAAGCACGGCTTACCTAAGCGCAGCCAATTAAAATAGAGCTTTTGATAATAATGGCGATGTTGTCAATTTACTAAGTGATATTTATGTTTTATATCGTTTTATTTATTTATTTTGTTTTACGTCAAAGAGGAATCTATTTTTTGTAATTGAAGCAAAACGGTAAGTTTTATTGACATGTTGGATAGATATCCTTTATTATTGTCTTTTAATTTAATAAATTGTGGTTAATCCATATGGATTCTTTAAATTGTTGTTATTTTTGATAATCATTCAGATACATTTTATTAATATTAGAATACTAATTATATAGTTTGTTTAAGGATTTTGTTGCGGATATAAGGATGACGATATGTCCAGTTCTCAAAATTATTTTATTTTTATTGAACGTTAATAGTATACAAAGATTAAAAGTATTTTTTAAGAATGTTTGTTTCTTAAGATGAATTACTTGCTTCATTGATTATACTTGGTTACTTGATAGGGTATTTCTGATCAATTTAGATTTAAATTTCCATTTACCCACTTAAAATAATTGTAATTGTTAAGAAGGATATTGTTTACTGTAGCCCATTGATTTTTAAATGGAAAATTAGTTACAGGCAAACTTTATAATCCAGTTTTGCTAATAGTAAGTATTTGATTATGCATGTTTAAGCGAGCATGTAAACAAAGTTTCTATAAAATAAACAAGCCGTTGTATTTTCCTGTTCTCTTTTAAGCAAGAAACATCTGATTGCAAAACAGTTTGCTCTTTACTCCTTTTCAGATATTTACTTGTGAACTTTGTAATGTAAGGAAAACACTGCTAATCTATTTTTAATTTTAATGCTTTTCACCTGCAGATGTGCTATTTTTCATTTTGTTGTTAAGATTAATGCTGAAACTTTTATGAAGATTTATAACTTTGTATGCAATTTAAATCAATTGAGAGATATTCAGACCATGTGTAGCTTTTCTATGTGCCCATTTTGAAGAATTTGTACACATTACCATTCCAATTCGATAAGCAGTTATAAATGCATATTCAATGTATTTTAAGTTAAATCTGCATGTCTTGTTAGCGATTATTTTCATTTATTAAAAAAGTATTGCTACCAAAATAATAGGAGATTCTCCATTTGAAATGCATATTTATAAAATTTTGTTTAAATTGTTATTTAGGTGCATTTCTTTTACAAGTATGGCTACAGATTTATCTTACAGCATAGGTCATCGGTTTTAAATGTACCTATTTATCTATTAAAGTAAAGAACTATATATTCATTTATTTATTTTTTTCAAAAATCATTACTTATTATTCTTACTATTTTTGAAAATGGAATTCATTATCAAAAAATAAAATGCTCTCTGTGGGAGATTCTTTGAGTCTATATGTTTGAGTGTATATTAAAGTTTTAGACGAATCATGAATTCATGATGTATATAAATTCAGTGGTCAAAATAGTATATTATAAGTAATGAAACTATAGTAGGTCCTAGTTTTGTCATTGTTTGTTGTGTAATATGCTATTTTTTGGAAAATATAATTTTGCGAGTAATGTAATAAAAAGAAACTTGTTTGTAAGAAGCATCAATATTTTTGATGTTACATCCAGAAATTGTATATATCAATCAATACAAAGTATACCAGTGGAGGTAAGCGTCTGGCAGATCAGCTGGTGCCGGGATAAATCTTCAAATTTGAATGCTTTCAGAAAATCACAGGTGTGTAGTTTTATTGTATAATAAGTGACTACCATTAGTGATCGTCTGCAAGCAACTGGACTTCAGACCAAGCCCTTGGACTTCAGAAAAGAAGATTTTAAAAAATCTGTGAGTACCACTTCTATGTCAAAAGAGGAGACAGTAAAGTAAGTTTATTGAAGTAACATCAAAAATAATATTTGTGCTCCCTACCAACTAGTCTTTTTTTAATTACATTACTCGTTAAATTAAATTTTCCAAAAATAGCATGCTGCACTACAAACTATGAGAACACAATATATTACTCAATGAGTAAGTACAAAAATTATTTAGCTGAAAATATTTTTAAATGCCCATATTGCAAATATAATGTGAAATAAGCATTTATATGTTTCAGTCTGGGGCATAAATAAAGTCTGCTGCTAAGTAAAAAAAAAAATGTGGGCCAGACTTACGTATATCTTCATTTTGTTTGTTACCAGGGCAATTGCACTATTTGGTTTTATTTTAAAAGATGAAAAAAAAAAGGCGAGAGAAAGGAGAGATATGTTTTTAGATAATAAAAGTTTCTAGTGTTTTCTTTTTTAAAGTAAAAAAGTGTTCTTAAAAGATGCAAAAATGGTTTGTTGTTTATATTCATATGAGACTAAGTGTTTTTAAAAGTAAAATAATAATAATAATAAAAAAGATAGAGAGTTTGTTGTTTTAAGACGACAAAGTGTCTTCTTTTTTCCTTATGTTAATTATATTTATTGTCATCAGAGCAATTACATGATACGGTTGGTATGATTTAAAATTAAGTATCGACCGAAACTGAAACTTGTTAAATTTTGATTCTTCGATTGCTTTTTAGTCTTATTGTTTTATTAATAATTATGAATGCAGAAAAAAAAGAAAAATTTTAATGAGAAATCTTTATTTTTCGTTAGGAAAATTTTAAAAATTAGATTGAAAACAGTGATTTATAAAGCATGCAATGTGCAAAAGAAAGAAAAAAAAACCTAAATAAACAAACTACCCGTTGCAAATAATATTTAAAAAATTAATGGTAAGGTAATCTTTCAAAAATTAAAGTTATGACAGAAACATTTTTATAATTAGAGGTTACCACTTTTATGTGTATAATAAACTTAATCTTTTGTAGAAAAATTTTAAAGTACACCAGAACAACTTTAAGTATATGCAGGTAAGACAAATTTCTGCAACTTTTAAAATTAATATAACTGTTTTTGTATTTAAACATAGCTTTATTAAAGTCTTCTGACAGTTGATAGAATTTAGGCCCTAATCTAAGTGGAAGCATGTGTAATTTTATAAATCATTGCTTAGGGCTAAAATTCTTTTATGAAGTTTTTCTTAATGTTAAAAGTGATATACTATTTTAATAAATATATATATAGTCAGCTATTTTCAGTTTCCCATATACTTGATTTTGAGTAGTACTTTAATAAAAAATCAACATTTACCATTTGAATCAAATATTTATTTATATTTGTATTATATTTTGCCTTTCATTTTTTAAATATTAATATGTTTAAAGCGCTTTTATTTTTTTTTAAATATAATTATGTGTAAGATATTTTGATTTAAAATTTCTAAGGTGTTGAGATTTGCCTTTTGGGAATCTATATTATAACTTTATCCTAAAATTTGATGAAAATGTAATGTAAACAAAAAAACTGTTTTGCAGTATCATATCTTTTTTAAAATACCAGGCAATAAATTTATTCCATAATTTATATAGCTATAATAAATTTATATTTATAAATATTTAAAGCATTTTAAAAGTGTTTTTTCATAATTAGCATTCCGTAATAAATATTTAGATAATACAGTAGCATAACTATTTCTGTTTTTGTCCATAAGCGTACTTAAATTTCTTAGCTAATTAATAGTTAGTTAGGCTTAGATGCCTTATATTCCCAGGTGGCCGCTATCTTGGATGTTTTGAGATTTCTTGGTGATTTTATGTTGGCAATCTTTATCGATAAGTGGAACCCCGTGTGAGTTCTGGCATGTCGTGTTCTGGGAGCCCCTGAGAAGCTCATTTTCGCTTAGGATTTTGTGGATGTGTTTTGATATCGTGTTGTATTATTCTGTCTTTTTATTTTTGTTAAATTTATTGGATGTATTTGATTGACTATGGTTTCTGTAGTCTGTTTAAACACTCTTGCTGAAGTAATTAATAAATTTGAGGAAATTTTGACGAAAAAAGGAGGTTTGTTTATAGTGTGTCAATGCGTATTCATAAGCCTATTTTTGAAAATGATGGTGATGCTATGACAGTATTTCATGCTTGAGCTTTCAAGAAAGCAGACGTCTGTTAAGGTATGTTAATAATTTTATGTATATTTTGTTGCCTTTCGAGTTTTTTACATTTTGAGATTGCTACACAGCGAGAACTGCTGAATTTTGAGAATGCTACACAGCAAGAACTGCTGAATCCAGTGATGTTTTTTTTCAGTTAATGAGCGCGATTACTGATTGGCACTTTAATGAGTTTCGTGCATTTTTGTGGTCACGGCAGGAGTTTGCGGAATCCAGTGATTTTTTTTTCAGTTAATGAGCGCATAGCGCTCATACAATGTTTAGTGAATGCCACTTTAACGAGTTTTGTTTATTATTTACATTTTATTTTCGTTAAGTCTAACATGCGTATAAACCGGTGTTTGGCGACATTTACTACTTGGCGGAAAAGGGGTTTTCACTCCAAGAAAAATTCCAAGATGGCGGCTCCGGGAATTTATGACATCTGTTTCTATAGTTATGATGTCTTCATTATTGTTAAAGTAACAAACGAAAATTCAAGATTGAGTGAGATGAGATATAATGTATTTATGATGACTCAATATGTGGATTATGGTTTTCTGAACAAAAATTGTCTGTCTTTGTACCTATCATCAACAACTATCCTTTTTCATACATTTCATGTAGTTTGGACACAATGACGCAAATAAACCATTTACATAAATCTTACTCACAATTTTGAATAGCGTGACACAAAAGATAAATCAATTTATTGAAATAAATACATTTCAATGCATAGTATAGATTCAATGAAAGTGATATATTTAACAGTGAATTGGAAAATTAAAAGTATTGTGTAGATGTAAAAAAATATTTTAACCAAGTCAAAAATAATTTAAATTGAATTTTAAAACAAACCTTTTAAAGTCACATCAAGGCGTCACTTAAATTTTATATCATATCTTTTAAAACTCATATTTTGAATTTATGAGAGATGTAAATGATAAAGCAACAGCGAATAAAATTTTATGCAGCTTTTCATGTTGAACATAACTTTTGCACATGCGATTATAAATAAAACAAAAATAAAATGATCAAATAAATACAAATATATTTTTTAAGAAATAGCATAACGTCACTCAAAATTTGATATCAGTATTTTTAAGTTCCATATTTAAAATTCTTAGAGCATAAGATAAAGTGCTGCGTCAGAAACTTTTAACCCGTCAAGGGTTTTTGCATTGATATATATATACAGAGAGAGAGTTGTGCATTTTAGGAATAAGTGTGAGATATCTATCGAATAATCTAATTATTAGGCAGATGAATTTATAACTGTGATAAATTTACTTGAATATATAACTTTTCACCTTAAAAATTTGAGAATTATTCTAGACATTGAATGACATTTGAATTGGGGACATCTTAAATCAAAGAGAGTTTTGAATGCTAGAAGCTATTAAAAATAAAAAAAAAATGTACGATTCCTTTATGTACAGATTATCTTCAGAATTAGGTTGGGTGGGACTAAGAAAGTAGGATGCTGTAATTATAAAAGAAGAATCATGTTAGATGTAGACTCTAATGTTAAACTTTTTAAATAAATATATAATTATGTTTAGTGTGTCTTTATGTCTACTGCTGAAGTTCGAAAACATGTTTTGATTTTTTTGTAAATTTTAACTCTACGTTTTAAATGTGAACTTAGATCATTTTTCCGACAATAAATTTCAAGGAAACAAAATATTACCCAAAAGTCTTTAACTATAAATATTTAACCAAAATCTATAAAAATGACCTAAATAATAACAAAAAAAGACCCTAAAAGTGCAAATGTCAACAAATGTTTCGCCTCTGGTAAGGTGTTAAAAAATTATTAGGTTATTGTAACATGTTACCAAGCTAGCGGTGTAATGATGGAACCTGTTAACAAAAAGTAACTGTTTTTCCCATCTCTACTAGGCATACCTCTAAATCTACTGCTATATTTTGAGTAAAAATGAGAAATGAAACTGGAATTATAGCTATTCCATTTAAATGCATCCCTCCCAAGTCTCCCGATGTGTCTCCTATGTATAACTATGCAGTTTGGGCTTTTAAAACAAGCTCTTTATAAGTGGCATCCCAAAACATTGTATGAACTCTGGAAGATTGTGGTTTAACAGTTGAACGAAATCAATCTTTATATTTTACATAAAGCTCTTTTATCTTGGAAATCTAGATGTAATATGATAATTTGACAAAAAGGCTGTCAGATTCAACATATTAGAAAATATTTTTCTTATCTTTGTTTATATATTCCTTTTTCCAAAACCAAGACAAAAATGCGTGAACATCTTCTGTATTACAGGTACAAGAAAATAGTAAAACTTCAGCTTAATAAAGAAAATTTATGCTTATGAAATTATTATAGTAGTTTGCCTAAACATTACTGCAAATCTATTGAAAAATTCTTCTATTACTTCAGTTCTAGAAAACGTCTATTTTGAAAATCTTTAACTGTTAAGAACCACCTTGAAAATTGAAAGTAGTTTAAAGCAAAGAATTTATGAATAGGGTACAGTGGGAAAATAACAGGATAGCACCAGTGGCAAAAACTATTATTTTTAAATGAAGTATTACTATTAGTGGCTCACTCATGTGCCAGGAGA
The DNA here is from genome assembly GCA_963932465.1 of Maratus speciosus. Lineage (NCBI taxonomy): Eukaryota > Metazoa > Arthropoda > Arachnida > Araneae > Salticidae > Maratus > Maratus speciosus. Next base: position 534,121,836 of record OZ010796.1, read on the forward strand.
AAGTCAAAAAGATGGGGAGCATAACCCCTTCATTCCCAGATAAAATAAATCTATAAAGTATTATTCACTAGTGGATATACTAGGTGTGAAAGGGTAACAGTTTTAAGAAATCTAAACAATTTTATGAAAAAGAGAGGAGGAAAAAAATTAAAAATAAATGCTAGATATTAAAAAAAAGGTTTTTTAGTTAATCTAAGTTGGTTATTTAGTTGAATTATCGTCGTGCTCTCAGAATGATAGCATTTTATTTTGTGCCTCAAGAGAAGAGGTTTTTTTTTTTAAAATTCTTTTTAATTAAATTCACTTAAATTCTTTTTAATTTATGCCTGGAGAAAATAATTAGAAGCATTTACAACAACAGAGGTGGTACTATTATGAATCGCTCCCTCCAAATCCTTGCATTTGCAGATGATGTTGATATAATTGCTAGGAATAAGAAAGTCTTGATTGAAACATACAATAAATTAGACACTGAAGGAAGAAAACTAGGCCTTGTGGTTAATAAAGAAAAAACAAAATACATGAAAATGGACCGAACGAAATCACAGGCAACAGCAACTTTAACTATAAATAATGAATTACAATTTGATGAAGTAACAGAATTTAAATATTTAGGATCTACGATCACCTGTGATAATATGGTAGAAGCAGAGATTAAAACCCGACTTGCAGCAGGAAATAGATGCTATTTTTCTCTTCGAAACATTTTAAAATCATCTCTAATATCTCGAACATCCAAACTTAAAATTTATAAAACTTATAAAACCAGTAGTAATTTATGGTAGTGAGACCTGGACCACTACACAAAAAGATGAAAAGCTACTTATCACTTGGGAAAGGAAGATCTTAAGGCAAATTTTTGGACCTATTAAAGAAGACAATACATGGCGTATAAGGACAAATATGGAGTTAGAACTGTTATATAATGAAAAAGATATAATAAGTACTATAAAAATAAGAAGATTGCAATGGTTAGGCCATCTAATCAGAATGAGGGATGAACGAAGCACGAATTAGATTTATAGTGGTAATTTAATTGGGAAAAGAAGTATTGGTAGACCCAGGAAGAGTTGGATAAAAGAGATAGAGAAAGATCTTGCAGAAAATCAAATTATAAATTATAAAGTAAAGGCCAGAGATCGGAAGGTCTGGAGAAGTATATTGAGGGAGGTCAAAATCCTACATGGATTGTAGCACCATTGTGTATGTATGTAAAATATATTTACAGTACAGAACCATTTATCCAGAATGGTTGGGGTCAGGTATATTCCGGATAATTGGTTGAGCATTAAAGCAACATCTATTTGATCAGATTTGTAGAACATATATGCCTATGGCAGTATTTTAATCTCAGATTAATTATTAGAGAAACAATCGGGTCCAAAGAAGGCAATTTATAGAAATAACTTGGAAACAAAAACTCCACTGTTTCCTCTGCATAAAAATAAAAATGTTCAATATGTAACTAAATATTCTTCCATTTTAAATTTAAGTTGTTGGAATTAAGTTATACCATACATGTTGTAATGTTTAAAACAATATGCATCAAACTGGCACTGTATGGCTCATTTTTCTCAAATAAGTCAATTGGAAATATCATTCTGGATAACTGGTTTTCTGGTTAACTGGTTTCCTGATAAATGGTTCCATACTGTATATATTTTATTAGCTAGTTATTTTGTTCATAACACACATTTTTCTCTTTTTTATTCATCTTTTCTAGTAAGAGCTCTTCATTTTTTTTTTAAAGTGTATTTTAATGTACTTTGAATATTTCTCTCTCCTTTTTTTCCTTTTTTTAGCAAGAAAATAATTAGAAAACTAAACCTTTTTAAGAAAAGCATTATTTTTGCTAAATCTGTATTTCGTTACTTTCATTATTCATTAGTATTACACTAAAGCACTGAAGTATAAGTGATAATTGTTTTATTTATTATTATTTCTAATATATTATAGCTAATTTCAAAACCATGATGATTATTGTTGGAGTGCTGAGTGCAATACCAGTACTTATAATTGGAATTGTTTGCTGTTATTGCTGCTGCAAGAAAAAGGGAATGAAACTTTCAAAAGATGACATCAAATGGGCTCGCCAACGAGAAGAAAGGAAACAAATTGCAGCTGAAAAGTATTTATGAAATTTTTTAGACAATATTATGCAGAAAGATACCAACCCATATTCATGGGGGAAAACTGAAAACTTTTTAAGTAGCTTTTCTAAGTTTTTATCATAGTAGGATTGCTTAAAATATTTTTTTGTATTTTATATACAGGGTCTGTCCAGAAAGTAATGAGACTGATTCCATAAAATTCGTTTATTTGAAGATAATTTTACAGACACTTAATATTATTCAGGGTTCCCAGCGTCATGGAAAGTTAGAGAAAATCTGGAAAGTCAGGGAATTTCAAAGTAGTCAGGGAAATTTCAAAATATATAGGAAAAGTCAGGGAATATACAAATATTTTCTAAAAAGTTATGGAAAAGTCTTGAAGAGAAAATAAAAAATTACACGAAATTCATTAAATAGTCTTGGGAAAAATCACGAAATTCATCAAACAATCGCAAAAGATAAAAAATTCTAGAAATTTGAAAAATGATTGCAGAAAAAAAATCACTAATTTTGACAAAGGATTGTGAAAATAAGTAGCAAATTTCGTTGTATGCCCGTTTGGTCAAAGAATTTTTTGAGATTTGGTCAGGGAAAGTTAGGGAATTTTTTTATATTTGGTCAGGAAAAGTCAGGGAATTTTCCAGACATGTTTTGCTGGGAACTCTGTTCTTCAAAATAGCCTCCTCCTGCATTAATACACTGTTGCTAATGGCTCTGCCACCCACTTATGCCTGCCCGGAAGTCTTCAACTGGAATGCTGTTCAGAATGCACATTGCATTTTTCTGCAAAATCTTTAGATTGGCAAAACGATGATCTTTTAAGCTGGATTTTAGCCTAGGGAATAGAAAAAAGTCTACTGGTGACAGATCGGGGCTTAACAGTGCTTGGGGCAGTGTTGCAACGCTGTGTTTTGCCAGGAACTGAGTCACTTTTAAGGATGCGTTAGAACCAGCTTGGCACAAATTTTCTTTATTTGATGTTCTATCGTGACGATTTGGTGTACAATTGATTTTTTTTAAGTCCAATGTCTCCAGAATCATTTGGACACTCATCTGATGATCAGAGTCCAAAAGCGATTTAATTTTAGCCACATTATCTGAAATTCGAGAACTTGATGGATACCCAGCACGTTGTTTGCCATCAATGTCCTTTTTTCCATCTTTGAAGGCTTTGTGTCACCTAAACACTTGAGCCTTGGACAAAGAATCCTTCCTATAGGCTTCTTGTAACATGGTAGTGTCTCAGTAGCCAATTTGTTTAGTTTTACTCAAAATTTTATGCCACTGCTCGATACTCCGTTGCATTCTGAAAACTTAACGCCACTTTCAAACATGCGTCTGCTTCATGAGTGATCCGAGTGCTGCAAAGGCTCAAAACCAACTGACTTCTGCCAGACTCTGTAGCTGAGAGTACTGTGCATACCACCCACAAACTCTGCCCCTTTGGCCTTCTGTTTGGTGCAAAAAATCCAGCCTTATTACTTTCTGGGCAGACCCTGTATCATAGGAGCCAGGGTGATTGTGTTTCCAGATTTTTGTAACCACTAATTTCATGTAGTAATATCTGTCTTAATTCTGAAATTAAATGAAGTGAATATTACTATAAAATATGGGTACAAAAATTCAGAAATACCATCACCCCTGCGTATTTGTTCCAGTTATACACTGGAATTCTTGTATTTTTTATGTTTTGCAGCTGGAACTACAGTTTTTTTTTTTCTGTTCCCAAGAAATATTCATTTATAACTACAGAATTATCAAAGTCTACTACAGTTGGTCAAAAAAGAAGTAAACACCCTATACATTTTTATCACAAATTGCCAACTAAGCACCTGTTAAAATTTTCATTTTGGTGCATAATTTAAATTTAGAAAGTCTTTATATATTTTTTCATAATCTTTAAGTTTTGAAATAAATTCTAAGTTTTCAATCTAAGTTTCAAATTTCATTTTTCATATCAATTCTCATCAAGAAGAATAAATAATTTTCAATATTTTAGGTCAAAAAAGACCAGGTTTCTTGAGATGAACGAAACCCTAAAAAATGAGTTAAAGGTGAATATAATTAAATTTTAATCTAAATATAAGTAAGAGAGACAATTTTCGACCATAAATACATACAGGGTGCGGAGAAAATATTGATAGTAAAATCAATCTCTACTACAATGCCATAGATACAATTATTTGAAAAATTTTTATTCAGTAAGTTTAACAACTAAGTAACAATTGATATTTTATCATTCATTTTCGATTCGGTGTCCTTTTGACTTGATGCACTTGTGGAGACGGCGCAGGAAGGCATCCACGGCATACTGCAAGTAGTCCGCATTGAGACCGTTCCACTCACATGTCAGAGCAGCTTTTAAAGAAGTGATATTTTTGTGAGGTTTAGCACAGGCTCTTGCTTGCAACACTCCCCATATGGAGTAACCAAGTGGATTCAAATCCGAACTATACGGTGACCAGTCTTGAGAAAAAATGAAATGAGAAGCAATGAGAAATACCCTTTGGTCTTTGCTGATGCTGTTATTAATCAGATTAATAAGAACAATTATCTCAACGATATGCTGATAAAGGAGGTCCTTCCATGGCTAAATTCTCATTTTGGAAACAATCCATATGTGTTCCAACAAGATTCAGCACCGGACCATAAGGCTCGCCAAACGTAACAGTGGTGCCAAGCAAATCTTTGCGATTTCATTTCTTCTCAAGACTGGCCACAAAATAGTCCGGATCTGAATTCACTTGATTACTCAGTATGGTGAGTGTAACAAGCAAGATCCTGTGATAAACCTTACAAAAATATCGCTTCTTTAAGCTGCTCTGACACGTGAATGAAACGGTCTCCATGCGAACAACTTGCGGCACGCCGTGGATGCATTCCTGCGCAGTCTCCATGTGTGTTTCAAGGCAAAAGGAGACTGAATCGAAAATTAATGATAGAATATCAATTGTTGCTTAGTTGTTAATCTTACTCAATAAAGATTATTGAAATAATTGTATCTATGGCGTAGTAGTAGAGATTGATTTTACTATCAATACTTTCACCACACCCTGTAAATTAAAGCTCTAAAGTTCACTTAGATGATTAGATGTATAAATAAACCCAATTCCTGCAACATTATATAAATCACATTTAATATGCAATCCCACTTAATATGCAACTTTCGTCCACTCCCTTGAAACATGCCTTAACTGGGTTCCACTGTAATTTATAAAAATGTATTAATCCTATAACTTCTGATTAAATATTGGGAGGGGCAAGGGATAAAGTCTCAAAACTGGATTTTAAAAAGATTTTCTAGTATATCACTTGAAAAGATACAAAAGGAATTGTCTTGCTCAGTGAAATTCCTCAAGAATATCTAATCAAAAATATGTAAAACACATGTATTTTAGAAAATATTGAAATTTATAATCTGATACCTTAAAAACCATAAGAATTTCTAATTTTTATAATTTAATAAAAATGACATCATTGTGAAAACATTCGGAAAAAAAAATAAGTGTAATCACCTCTGGAAAATTATTATTATTATTTTTTTTTTAACTTTTCTTCCAACAAAGTGGCACTGGCTAGCTACTGAAAACAGGATACTTTCCCCAAGTAAATTTTGAAAGTTTTGAAAAAGAATTGTAAAAACATTATGTAAGTGTAAAATAGGTTGTCAGTTTTTCATTCTACTCTCCATTCTCCTTCATCTGATTGAAAAACTTTTCATCTAAACTTCAGGAAATTTTTGCCATTTTATAGCTTTTTTACTATTTTATAAAACTCATCTTTAAATTGTGGCAGCATCTAGAACAAATTAAATAATTTTCTGTAGAAGCCTGCAAGAAATCATGTTTCCATTAATGAAGATTTTGGCTAACGAATGGAACAAATTACCTTTGGAATTATTTCTGGAACGAATTAACCTTAGTAGCCAAGCAATCACTTATTTCATATGCATTGTGATAGAAATACATTGTTCATTAACTGTGGGATATTTTTCATTTATATTATGCATATACATTTTGTTCCATGTAATTATATATGTAAAATAAAGGTTCCTTTTAATTAATGTTTTTAGTCCCTGTTTTAAGTTTCTGCTTTTTGAAAAATCTCACTGATTTCATGAAAGATTTTTTTTTTTTTTTTTTTTTTTTTTTTTTTTTTTTTTTTTTTTACAGCAGTGTATTTATATAGAACATTTTTTATAAGTTTATAAAATGACTTTTTCAAGATTTATCCCTTAAAATTAATGCTTTTTCAATAAAAATTTTAAAAGTATTATTTTCTTATCAGTGTTGCAGGTTCAATATTTTCAATAAATTCTGTAAATGATTTTGCTTATATAATCAATTTCATATTTTTTCTTTTGATATTTTTAATTAACAAAGATATATATTCTTCCAGGGCTTGTTAAAGATTCAAATCCTTACCAAAGATTTGATGCCTGATTTATCTTCCAAGGACAATGTTTTCATGAATAATCTGTATTCTTTCTCAAAGAGATTGTAAAGACTTATTAATCTAGAATTTTCACAATATACACATTATTTGATATTATATTTATACAAAACATTGTTGCTTTGAATATTACATTATTTTCGTGTTATGGGAGGGAGAAAAAAAGAAATGTTAAGATGCATAATACACAGACTAAAGCAAATTTATTTGGTAGAAACACATTTAAGTTTTGAAATGCAGTTCTTGCTGAAGGACATTTTATTAGATCCACTAAAACAACAAGTGTACATTTATGTTTTAAAATGATGAAAATTTCAAATCAAGAATATTTTTTTTCTCTTTTTGAAATAAAACTATATTCAACCCTAGCTGTGCAAATATTTTTAGTAAAGGGATTTTTCTCAACTTTTTTTTGTCACCAGATATCGGTAATTTTGGCATTCATAATTGAAAAAACATTCTAAAATAAAATGTTCATTTTGAAAAACTATATTTCAAATGAGTAAGTATTACCATGTTTGCATGTTTTTTTTTTTGTTTTTTTTTTCTCAAGTATATACTTTGGAAATTAATTTTTATTACTTGCAACAACTTGAAAGCATAAGTTTTGAATTTATGCCATTAGTTATTAAAATTGTTTATCATTTATATTATATAAATTTTATATGGATTGATATCATCCTAAATCTTAACCACTTCACCGTTTGCCTTGAGATAACTCAGGGGTAAAAGCACTGTTTCCCCATACCTATTGCCGGTGAAGTGGTTAAAACATATTTTTTAATTATACTAAATAGATGTCTTTAAAAATTTTGGACTTTTGAAAGCTGAATTGTTCTTATATTGTCATCATTTCGTTTATTCTACATTGAAAAAATTCAAGCAGTCACATGTTTATGCTTTTTTAATTAATTTCTGGAATTTTTTTTTTCAACCACAACTGGAAATATTTGTTTTTATTTCAATATGTCTATTTTGATTACCAGACTTAGAGGTGTTCAATAAATTATAATTATTTGGAGAATGAGCAAAACTATAGGAATGTTTTATGTGGTCATAGTTTCTGAAATCCACCAAACCCAATCTATTTTTATGATTTCATATCTATTTGCATATGAATTTGAAAGCTGAATTGTTCTTATATTGTCATCATTTCGTTTATTCTACATTAAAAAAATTCAAGCAGTCACATGTTTATGCTTTTTTAATTAATTTCTGGAATTTTTTTTTTCAACCACAACTGGAAATATTTGTTTTTATTTCAATATGTCTATTTTGATTACCAGACTTAGAGGTGTTCAATAAATTATAATTATTTGGAGAATGAGCAAAACTCTATAGGAATGTTTCATGTGATGCATAGTTTCTGAAATCCACCAAACCCAATCTATTTTGATGATTTCATATCTACTTGCATATGAATTTGTAATATTTTTGATAAGTACTAATTATGTTAAATAATATACCTTTACAACATTTTTTATTCTAAGTAGAGATTTCTTCATTCTCATCATAGAAATCAAAACAAAATTAATTATACCTGAGCTCAAATAGTATTATAATTAAATAAACATTGTTTGTATGCTTGATTGATATGCAGATATATTTTAGCTTGCTGTACTTACATGAACTTTTTTTAATATTGAAGATAATTTGATAGTCATTAAAATATGTAAGATTATGTGACATCCAAAAAAGAAAATCCATATCTAAAGGGAACGGTTAATGCTTGTTTTTATTTTACATTTTAAAATTCATTAGAATCATCTAAATTTTTAGCTTTTTTTTTTCTTTTTAGTGAAAGACTATTAAGCTAAAAAAAGTTTATTATTACCCACATTTATTATAATATTTAGGAGATCATGTCTGTATTTTAATTACTTGAATAACTTCAATCTGTATTGCTGCAATGATGAAAAGAATTAATATTTTCTGTAATTCAAAAGATTTTTATAGAAAAGGGGAAGTGGTCTATTTTAGTAGTAGGATTTTTCTTTCAATTTTATTCTATGGTGATGGGCTAATCGTGTTTCTAAAGAAGGACCTCCACCAAGTTGCATGTGTGGGAGGAATCTGAATTCCAGCACCATAGAGCAATATCCCTGACAAGGTGGTGTTGATGTGAGTTTCCATCTGGAGAAAGTTGCATGCATCCTTGGGATCTGGAATGCAAGAAGATGCACCTTTCCATGTTGCAAGGTTGAAAGGTAAAAAATATGTTGCTAACAGATGCAGGTGTCAGAAGTCTAGTCAGACTTCATTTTTTGCTTTCATCTTCTGATTTTTCTCCTTTTTTCTGTGGAAGATTGAGCCCTTTCTGCAGATAGCAGGACATAACCTTTTTTTATTCTATTTTTTATCCTAACATCAACTACTAACAAGTGGTAAAGCAATGTCCATGCAAGGGGCCTCAGGTTAGCCTTTGGGTGCTGTTAACCCCATGCACTTCAGTGTCTTGGGGTTGTTTTTGAGACTACATACCCTGTTTGATAAAAATATTTAAAGACATAATGGGAGATTCGATACATTTTTCGATTTCTTTTTCTTTATGTGTTTTTTTTTTTGGCAAATTTTTGTATTTAAGCTTTATGAGTAACAATTTTAGGAATGCTTTTAGAGAGTGAACTGTAGTTTTGTTGAGACACAGTTTATGTGATCTCAGCTTCAACTTGCAAATTTTTTTACTTGATCCAGTATTTCTACTGGTAATTTCATGAGAGAAACAAAACGTTTTTTGTATTGTTAACAGACGTAATTAGCCTGTTTTGTGCCGCAATTTCATGTAGAATTTTCAGAGATTTGAATTTGACCTGTATTTTTTTTATTTTATATGTACATTTTCAAAAATTAAACTTTGTAGTGTAGCCAGATTAAAATAAAATAATAAAATTGTTTTAAGGTACTTTGAGAAAAGAATGTAAACTAAAATCAGGATTATTACTAATACAACTAACATTTAATAATTAGTATTTTCTTATAAATTTGATTAACATGATCAAGTAGTTTTAAGCCAAAATTAAACCTTAATACTTATCAACAACAACAAAAAAGAATATATATGCATACATTTGCACAAAAATGTTTATTTCAGTGTAAAATACCAAAACAATATTACTTGTAAACACCTAGGTAATATTGGAAATTGCACCAATGCAATGATGATACATTTGATCAATTTTTCAGTTCAGCTGTTCTCATTTCTCTCATAATTTTTTTTTAACATAATTTAAATTTTAAGGTATTATCAACTTTTTCAGAGAAATCCACCTCTGATTTCTGTATGTTTTATGTATTCAATAATCTGAAGTTTAATAGGTTATTGGAGAGGGAATAAATATGTACAAAACACATGCATATCATCTTTTAAGAACAAATGTATGTTTTTAATAGCCAGATTATAAGAGATATTTCAGTGTCATTTGTTTGAAGAAGGAGTTTGTTTTAAATTTTCTACAGTATATTTTTTAAATAAAAAACCTATTTAAGCATGTACTGTGTCTTAATTACATCAAAAATGTCATTTTATACTCTACTTAATTTTAACATTTTTACTCTGCATTATAGTTTAGTGCTGCAAGCTCACATTTTGTATATTTCTATGTCAAATGTTATTTTTTTATAGAACAACACACTTTTACATATATGCCTTACCAACAATTTACAAAGTTTTTAAAATGTTAACTTGCTTAATAAAAAATCATTCCAGCAGCTATGGCTTTTGTAAAATCTTTTGAATGACATATAACTTAATAGCAGCTAGAGGGGGGGGGGGGGGATATGCTAAAGTGAGGATTTTAATGTTTGTGTATCTTGGGAAATGAAACTTGCTTTTATATTAAATAATAACGAGAAATGTTAAAGTAAGGATTTTTATACTTGTGTATCTTGAGAAATGAAACTTGTTTTTATAATAATCATTATATAATATTTTTAATGCTGTTTCTTTTATGTGTTAACTTTAAGCAAGTGAAAAAGAAATTAAGGAGGAAGGGGGAGGGGGGTGTCTTTTTACACAATTGAAAAAAAATGTGTACTTTTATAAATTAGATATAATAAATTTCAAAGTTTTTTAAAATGCTAATCTTACATCTAAAATAATATATAATAAAAGTATTGCAAATATAAAAAACTTCTTTTACTTTTGAAAACAAGCAAAAAAGAAAATCTGAGTTCGAACAATGTTGACAGAAATAAAAATCCTTGTATAAAGTGTAAGATAATGTATATTGCTCTTTTAATTATTTAACCAGAATTATGTAAATAATTGTAAATAGATTTGTCTTTAAATTAATAATGTTTAAATAATGTGTAACATATGTGTGTGTCCTAGGATATGAGGGCACATATAAATACACAATATTTTATGCATGTGAATATTTATCATGAGCTGTTGCATTGTTTAATAAATTGCATCATTATTTTATTTTGAGAAATGATTTTTCTTTCACAAAGTAAAACAGTGGGTCTTTATGGGTTTTTAAAAAAAATTGCATCTTTCTTTGATTCAAGAAAACTCATCTATGCTATTGTAAAATTTCATTCATATTTAAATCACATAATTTCCATTAGTATTTTTAAATATTAAAGAAAGGATAAACAGAGTTAAAAGATTGTCATTGACACTACTTCCAACTCCTTTCCTTCTAATGGTAGAGTCGTGTACATGTTTAATAGAAATCTGATGTAAATATTTGTTAATGAATAATGTATCATACACTATAATTGAAAATCTTAGAGCAATAATAGAGCATAAAAGTAGTACAATAGTAGTCCCCCACTTGGATGCAGTTTTAGAAATGCTAGTATGAACCATTTAAATTTATTTTCATGATATTAAAGGGATACAAAAATATCCTGATTTATAACAGCTGATTTTTTTTCTTTTTTTTTTATCTTTGTGGGTATGTGAAAATTTTTTTTTTATCTTTTGCTTATCCATTTTAATATATTGTATGTATATTTGACATTTAACAAGCTATTAAATTCATACTTTTAATATTTCTCTTATATATATGATTTTCTTAGTATGCATTATACCAGATGTACAACAAATTATAAACTTTGTAAATTAAAATTTGCCTTGGATTTAAATTTGATAGTGATATTTGAATGTGTATTTCTTTCTTCTTAGCTATTAAGTTGTCTATATCTATTAATTTCTTTGTGGGTTATTTTATTTATTTATGTATATTTTGCACTTAATTTTATGATCCTTGTGAATTGGGGCTCTAAAGATAAAGAAAAAATTTTTTTTAACATGTCTAAAATCATGGGAAACCAAATATATATTTTTTTATGACTTGTATTATTTAAATATTTTTATAAAATTTTGAATATCTATGCATTTGACATTTTATACAAATTTGCAACAGATAAAGTTTTTGTATCTATTTGTAATAAAGATATTTGTACTTATATTTTGTCTTATTTTATGAGTTTTAATTGTTTAAAAGGCTCATTTGCCATTTCCATACATGCATAAAACTTTTTTAGTAAGATGATTTTCTTACTGCAAATACTTTTTGAATATTACTAATTTTGAATAGAAATGTTTGCTTTAACAAACACAGAAATTTGAAAATCAAATAAGAGAAATATTTCTATATAAAAAATACCAGTATTAAAAAGAATGGAAGGCTCACAGTTATACTGTAAAAATAGCTTTATTGGATTTATATAGGTGGAGAAAGCGTTACCCTATTTTGGATGTTTTATGGGATACTGTTTATGCACTTTTAGTTGAATTACTTGAAGGAATTAAGTAGTGGTCATTTAACAAGTGAAAACAGTTATTTTTGACTAATCTAAAATAAATAAAACCTCTGGGTATTGTTTTTTTTATAAATATTGTGCAAAACAGCTTTTGAATCATGTGCAGAATCAGTCAGATTTCTGAACTGTTGCATATAGAGTAAAAACTGTTTGCACTTACAAATTAATTCATTCTTTCCATTTTAAGATTCTTTCAGATTATATCATTTTTTTTTCACAATTTTAGGGAAATAGCATTTACTAGGTTGGTCACAGACCTGGAAAACATGGAAATATTGGAGAAATTCAAATTAAACCTGGAAATCCATTGAAACAAACATTAATTTCCATTAAGATCGTGGTAATCTGGAAGGAAAAAAGTAATCTCACCTCTCAGGCTCAGTCTGTGCATGAAACCAGCTTAGACTCTATTTTTACACCAGTCTCTGGGCTTAGGCTCATGGTTTAAAAAAATTTTATACAAAAATTGAAAAAAAAAAAAGTAAAAAGCTCCTGCTGTTTCAGAAATAAGAATGCAGCCTAAATTTTGCAATGTTTTAAAAACTGAAAATAAACTGAATTGTTATTAATGTGATATAAAGAGAAATATTCTATCTTACTTTGAAGTCTTTGCACGGTCAGTGTTAGTCACATAAAGAAGCCGTGATATTTCTATTGTCTGTTTGAAGTCCTTTGTTTCATGTCTTTCTGCCATAGTTGTACAACAATATTTTATAAGAATGAAAATAGTAACTTTCACAGATTTTTGCCAGTAGTTGGATATAAAAAACAAACTTGCAGTTTTAAACAGATTTTCAGGAACATGAAAGTCAAAGCTTCTTAATGAAAATATCATTAATTTTGAAACAATTTTTAAATGTTATTAACAAATTGTGTACTTCTAGTATTGGTTTCAGCCAAAGGGGGGGGGGGGGGAGTCAACTTATCTCTAGGATGAAAATGAATGATTGTATGTTCCTTGAACAAATCCATAATTGACGAAATTTGATGTGTGAATCATTCTCAGATAATGGGAAAATTTCATGTCCTTGGCTAAAAAGTTTGAAGTAATCATGTCAACGGTGGATGTTAGAACTTTTTTGTGGGCATTTCTGTTTAAGCACTCACTACATTATGCACTTTAAGCATGGGAAAAAAAAAATCAATATCTGAAAAAATTGTAAAGTTGTAAATGTCATTACCAAGGCTTGTCTCAAACTTCAAATTTATTAATTGAAAACCATATTTTCAAGATTTAGAAAGCTTTAGAATAAATGTAATAATTATGTGGGTATATTTTCCATCTCCATTTTTTACGCATTTGACACTTTAGGCAAAACAGAAAACATTTCATTAAATAATCCAGTACTTGTCTATTACCTTGTTGACCATTTTCCATTAAAAAAAAAAAAAAAAAAAAGATCACCAAATTATAATACCAAACAAAAAAAATTGAAGAATGTTGTCATTCCAAACTTTTATGCATAAGAATATTAAAGAAATTTGGAGTTAAAAACATCTCTGAAGAATAGGGTGGCTTTATATGACTGTATCGACATACCAGATATAAAATTTCATTCGTTCAGGTGATTTTGGAAAAAAGAATGTTTAGAATAATTGGTGTTACATTATGAATGCTAAATTTTCAATGTCTTAAATTAATCAAATCTGTTTGAAATTTTTACAATAATTTCCTTGGCCTTTCACAATTTTCTATATTATTTTATGCATATGCTCAAAAATATGCAAAATTTTTCTTTACCATTTTTACAATTTTGAAGTAATATGCATGTCTTTATCTTTTTTTTTTTTTAATTTTGTTTAACAGTTGCCTAGTAACTGAATTTTATAGGATATAAGAAAAAGAAAATTAAATAAAATCAGGCTAATTTGACATTCTTAAAAACTAGGTTCTCTGAACTTTTAAGAAAACTTATATACAGTCAACACCCTCTAATCTGGCACGTTCAGGACTTGAACCATGTCAGATTACGAAATTTTCTGGATTATTGGATGAATGTCGAGAAAAGCGTGTAGAAGTTAGAATTAAATTCTGACAGTAAAACATGTTTTGTATTCTTAAAACAGCTTGAATAGAATTTTAAAAAATACTCAATTTTAAATACAATATATGTACATGACTATAATATGAAAACATACATTGTAAGCCTACTCGTAGAAGCCATCTTAAACAAATCTTGATTGTCAGTTTGTTTTGTAGTAGGCTTCTCTCTTCTTTTCTTTAGGAAGTCATTTCGTATGATGTGCAGTTGCATAATTTCCACATAGTTGAACGAACTCCTGCACTCAGAAAACTTAATAAATGTATTCAAGGCACCAGCTGCCTGATTCCAACTTATGTTGTTTGTTTTGTCCACATCATCTTCATCAGAGTTAACATCTTTGAGACTGTTGTGTCGATAACACTCTGAATGAAGGCCTCATCTGTCGAAATTTCCTGTGATGGCTCATCAAAATCTGCTTCAACCCACTCTTTTATTTCTTCTCGATTTATGGGATTCTCTAAAGGCAAACTATCTAAAACTTCTTCTAGTTCATCATTAACTGTATCTCTTTCAGTAACTTCAACATTTTGATTTCATGTTTTGATATGTCACCGAAGAAAATATGTCTGATATTCATACAGAACTTATTACCTCTTAAATTATGAGTGGTAGTTACCACTATTTCAAAATAGTAATTTCAGCAAATTTTTTTAATTCTTATTTGAGTCCTCCAACCCCTTGACTAATATATCTACGGATAGGTTGTAGATTGGAATTTCGTTCGGATAATGTTTCCATTACTTCAGGCCAAATTTTACGCCATGACTTTTTCAAAGTTTCCTGTTTCATTCCTCATTCTGAAATTCCATCATATTATTATAAACATCAAGAGTGATTAAACAAGAAATACTATTTTTTTTCCAAAAGTCGTGCCGGATTATCCAGCATACCGGATTAAAGGATGATAAAGACCTTCCTCGGACAAGCTGTTTATTTGAAATCAAACTTTTGGGGACTCTTCACTCACTTGAAAACACTCATTCCATAATGTTAAACCTATGGGCAGGTTGTTTTCGAATTTTTCGTTTAAATTTTAAAGTATTTTTTTTTGCATAGGATAGCAGAGCTCGATCTCTAATAGGGCCATTTTGTACTTTTTCCATTTTGGTTGCAGAATTTTTTAATAAAGGTACTTTCACTTTTAAAACCGGTTCTGAAAGGGAAAGTACCTTTATTAAAGAAATCCACAACCAAAATAGAAAACATAAAAAATAGAAATATTGGAGATCAAACTCGGCTATCCTATACAAAAAAATTGCTTAAAAATATTCAAACGTAAATGAGAATTTAGGAAACAACCTGCCCATAGGTTTAATATTACCGAGCAGGTGTTTTCAAGTGAGTGAAGAATCCTCTTAACCCCTTGAAGGGAGCCGGTATATTATATATACCACTTAATTTTAATTCCAAAATGCCACAATAACACCAGAATTTTGCACTTGTAATGTACATGAATAAAAACTTTACTTATTTTCAAATAGATTTGTTCATAAATCCTGGTGCCATTCAATCATTTCAGGATTTTAGCAACAGAAGTACTTTGCTCCTTAAAGGATTAAAGGCCGCTTTCATTCTGATGATTGATTGCTTTACTGCCCTGTGAGGATTTGAATCCCTGCTGAGCGCACTTTGTGTAGGTGGGGTTCGAACCTTTAAGCACATGGGATGATTCCTAATAATCGACGAGCACAATCTATATACAAGCTCTCAGAAACAAGATCCATCTGATTTTTTTTCTATGTAGTTGTCTCAAAAGTACTAATTTTTTTTAATGAAACTGTCCAATATGTTTCTAGTTACTATAAAAATTCGAAAAAAATAAAACAAGAAAATTCGTTTTTTTTAACATAGAAATTTTTACCATATGTTTCAAGAACTTAAAAATATTTTGAGATTGATGTTACAAGAAAGAGTTTCAAATTTCTTATACCAGGAAACCTACACTGAAATTAGACGAAAAGACTGAAATTTTATGTTTGATGTATGCTCCATTTAAAGTAACCCCATTTCCTTAAGTCATGCTTAGGAAGCAGCATGTTTGATTTAACCCCCTGACCGCCGAGCAAAAGGGCTAAATTGTAATGTTTTTTTCTCTGAAAATTTTTTAAAAATCTAAAAAAAAATGATTTTTCCAACATGACATAAAAAATTAATTATGTATAAGAATATAAGCATTGAGAGTATTAATCATAACAAAATGTTTTAAAACTGCATTATATTTGTAGAATTATATTAATTTAAATAATGCTTCTATTGCAGTGAAAACTGCAGCTTAGTGAACGGATATATCAGTTTGTGGCGGCGAGAAGGTTAAGTAATACGAGCTGTGAATAATGTGAGCACAGTGGTCAACTATTTTTTTAACACTTTTATAACATTGTGAAAACATGGAACTATTAATAAAGAGGAACTGACAAATCCTTAAAATAATGAAGCTTCAACTGTAACCGCTTTCGCAGGGGTTGATTACCGCCAGGGAAAACTTCCACCAGTAAATTAAAAAAAATTTTCTTCGTATTTAAACACTTTTTTAATCCAAAATTTCAGTCATAAATAATGCAAAAACAGATATTCATTTTTACTAGTGGAAGTTTACTTCGGCGGTAGTCAGGTCCTACATTTCAGCCATATTGTGACAACCTAGACAAGCTCGTGTCAGTGAAAAAGATTATATTACCCGCGCAAACTGACGAGAAATTTTCCATGAATAATGCGCTTAAATAAGCCAAAATTTTCTATTCAAATTTACTGGTGGAAGTTTTCCCCGTTGATTGTTCAGATTAATAGATGCAGTTCTGGATCAAACTTTTTAGTTTATAGAAAACCTATTAAAGAAAACACTTATCCCTTTTTCAGCAAATGTACCTTTTCAATATATAATCCCTGCATTTCAGTCATTCATTAAGAGAGCATTTATGATTTGCTCAGATGACCAATTAAATAAAGAAATCGAGTTTATACAGAAAACAGCATTTGATCATGGCTTTCCAGCAACATATATAGATATGATAATTCAGAAGTACAACGCTCCCCCTCCAGGTTAATGACAAGATAATAATCAACTTGTGGTCTACAGAAAATTTCACTACATTCCCACTATATTCGAAAAGTTAAAAATGATCATACAGAAATATAATATAGTCGGTTGCTATTTCCACCCCCTTACCTCATTGATATTGTCAGTGATAAGATCTACAGGATCCCAATGGATCAAAAATCTAACATATATGAAATCCCTATCACTTATGTTGAAAGAGTCTATATTGGCATGACAAAACGTAAGTTTTCAGTAAGAATTATGGAGCGTCACAGGGACATTAAACAACATAAACAGAATACAGCTCTTTCTAGGTTATACTTCGCTAATGAAGTCTGCTATATTAACTTTGATGAGGCAAAAATCATAGTTCCGTGCAATAAAAACCTTTTGGAAGTAAAATTAGAGAATCAGTTGAAATCAATATGGATAATAATAATGAGTTAATATGTAATTAACAAGATAAATATTTGTATGTTAGTATAAGTTATACCATTTTAAAAGAAATTTAATAAAATGTTTTCATCCTCACAAAACAAGTTGACTTGGAAAATTATCCTACAGCAAAATCATAATTTAATAAGGGCTCACTGGGTGTTATTTTACACTTTCTTGCACCCAAATATTTACAACAACTACATAAAACAAACTTTTATCCAATCCAAAGCAGCAATATGCAGAATTTAGGCTTTTCCATTTATGACAATAGCCTTAATGAGTAACATTAGTTTTTTTGAAAAAAGTATATCATTATGCATTTAAATAATATTATTATTATTGCATGAGGGCTAAAATCATTACTTTTTATACTCTGTTCCAATTTTTTATTTATATTCTAAATATCATTATTAGTCCAAGAGCCAGGTGCAAATTTCGTCAGTTATTTCCTCTCGTCTGGTAATTTGTAAAATACTTCAGAGAGTTGTATCATGAAGCTCCATGAACGTCAGCTGCGGTTACGTGGGTGGGTTGAGCAGCGGTAGCCTTCCAAACATGTAAAAAAAAAAAAAATTAGTCATTTCCTCCCGGTTGAAAATTTGTCTAATTCTGGCTAACCCAATATCTTGAAGAAACAAAAAGTCAGCTGATTATAAAGTGATGGTTAATACGCCAGCAGGTCACACGAACATGAAAAGAAGATATAGGGTGCAAAGAAAAGTTCCTTTAACCTGAAAATACTTGCGAACAGAGATAGCTACAGCTATGCAAGTGAGGTAACGGTATAGTAAAGCAACTACGTTCGACCTAATGCAAATGACAGCAGCGCCCCTAGTGGCGAAATTTGGAAGATAGCTAGTGAAAATCGTAAACGAAAAGAGAGAGAGCAAAATTTCCAATTAGAAAGTTTTAGAGCTTCAATTAATTAGTACGAAACGACATTTGGTTCACACGGATAAGATAAATCATCGCCTGTATACTCAAAAATGTCCAAAATCGATGAGCGACAATTTTACTTTGCAAATTCACATTCCGTAAATGTAGCACTGCACAATTTCAGATTGTGACATTGTAGTGTGCTGTTATGTCTGTAAAAATTTAATTTACAATGCGTTTAAAATTTTAGATTAACCTTTTCAGGGGCAGAAGAATTCTGTTTGTAAACTGATGAAGTAATTTACTGACACCAGAATATTCAAACGAATTTCTTAGGAAATAAAAACATGCTAATTTTCACTTTCATTACAAAAGCAAAATTTTATTAAAATATTGTTGCTGCCATTTATCAGTTTTGGAATTAAAATTAGGTGGCTAGACCATCTAGCCACCGTCCTTGAAAGGGTTAAATCTATGTCGTCGTATTGAAGAGGCTAGCAATAGACGTTCCATGCTGATAAATATGACATGTAGAATTACTCTCACGAATATAAACGTGTATCGTGAGCAATGGCGAACTTTTCAAACATATTGAATATTAACTTTTTATCACCGTGAGACAGTTTGTCTTTTTTGTTTTTTGTGTGATGTTATCAAAATGTATTGGGATAAGCACATATTTATATCATAAATTGTGCGTATTTCTTCATACTTCTGGCTATTCCATTCAAACGTTTACACAAAATAGAGTACATTGATTTTGGACATTTTTGGGTATACAGGCGAAGATTTATCTTATCCATGTAAACCAAATGTCATTTCGTACTAATTAATTGATGCTCTAAAACTTTCTAACTGGAAATTTTGCTCTATCTCTTTTCGTTTACGATTTTCATTAGCTATCTTCCAAATTTTGCCACTAGGGGCACTGCTGTCATTTGCATTAGGTCAGACGTAGTCACTTTACTATACCGTTACCTCACTTCCATAGCTGTAGCTCTCTCCGTTCGCAAGTATTTTCAGGTTAAAGGCACTTTCCTTTGCACCCTGTATATTTTTTTCATGTTTGTGTGACCAGCTGACGCATTAACCACCACTTTATAATCAGCTGACTTTTTTTTTCTTCAAGATACTGGGTTAGCTATAATTTGACAAATTTTCAACCAGGAGGAAATGACTTTTTTTTTTTTTTTTTTTTTTTTACATGTTTGGAAGTTCTACCGCTGCTCAACCCACCCACGGAACCGCAGCTGACGTTCACGGAGCTTCATGATACAACTCTGTGAAGCATTTTACAAATTATCAACCGAGAGGAAATTGGTCATCAAAATCTGTTGCTGGCTCGCATACTATATATGTATGCCTGTTTATATGGTTAAGTGAAGCATATCCATGCAAAGAGGTACATAGATCAGGATTGCTACGCAGCCTGGAAAAAAACAGAGAATTTTGAAAATTTCTTTAAAAACCTCAGGGATCAGTTTAAGAAGAAATTGGGTCCTTTAAAGGACCCTTCACAATTTTTTTTAATTTCAAAACAGGACCCTTTGTAAAATTCTGTCTTAAAAATAAACCTTTCACAAAACTTTTTAATTTTTAAACTGATTTTTTCACAAATGTATGATATGTGCATGTATAAATATTTCGTGTATAAAAAATCTTGTTAAAAATGCGTTAACAAGAACCTGAATAGAACGATCATTTCAAATTCATAAAATTATGACAAGATTTTTTACAAATATATAAAGCTGGTCACTATTTCATAAAATTAGGATGTTCTGAGAAAAGTTTGGACCTCTGAACCTAAAAAATATAGGGGCTCACGGAGAAACTGAAATCAATCGATAAGGATATTTACTTTTGTAGGTGCAGATTTCTGTATTTTCTACTTTTTTTTTATCATACTACCATATTTTATCTTACATTTCCAGAGAAATTGGCATATATGCTTAAAATATGAATGATATAATAAATTAGGAAATACTTCATAATATGTCAAAAAAATCCCTGTAATGAAATTTAAAAACTTATTATGACATACGATGATTAGCAGAGAAATCGTTTCACCTTGTTACTTCACATCAACAATGAGAGATATGGTATAAATATAAATAATTACTTTTAACTCTTGTTACATTAAATTAAACAAGAAAACAAATTACATTTGTAAAAACTTTATTGGTATATATCACTTTACATTAGAGGTATTTTTTTTAACTTTCATATATGTGTGTGTATACTTGGCACCTGCACATATGTACACATCCATAAAAAAGAACAATGATATCCTAAGAGTCATAACATTAAACAGATAAACATTAGAGCATACAAATTTTTTTATCACATGTGCATATTTGGGACACATTAACAACAGTTAAAGTTTTTGTGTAAATATCTTACAAAAACAAAGAAATCAGCTAATGTATTACATACATTAAAAAACATAAAAAAAACATCTTAATGTATTAAATATATAAAACACAACAATAACAAAAGCACCGGATGCTATCATAAAATCAAGTAAAAATTGGATTATACAAACTTGATCATTTTTTAATTACATGAAGGGGAAAAAACTTCTTTTCATAAAAGTTTTCATGTAAATATATAAAAAACACAAAAATCACATTTTGTATTAAGTAATAAAACACCTGAAGATAATATAAAATCTAGTAAAACAAGTAAAAACTAGAATATACAAGATAGTTTTTTTCAATCACTTGCATGATTACTTGTTATACATGAATAAGAAAACAAATGTTTTCGTAAAATTCTTCTCACAATAAAAGAGATACCATAGAAGACATGTTATGATTTAAAATCATAGCATAAAATTGATAAAAGCTAGTCAAAAAATAGTGATAAAAGCTCTAGTCAATCTCTTCTATTTAAAAAAATAGGATACCCACAATGTTTTTGGCATTTCACACATGTGATAGACAGA
This sequence comes from Maratus speciosus, assembly GCA_963932465.1. NCBI lineage: Eukaryota > Metazoa > Arthropoda > Arachnida > Araneae > Salticidae > Maratus > Maratus speciosus. The sequence continues at coordinate 534,143,511 of OZ010796.1, forward strand.
AGAACATCTATGCGAAAAAGTAGTTTCTCCAAACATGATTGTTACAATCACCATTTAAAAAAAGGATGGATATCATGTATAAAAATACATATAATGGAAATTAATTTTTCATGTTATACAACAAAATATATCAGGCATGATAATTCAAGCCAGAATTTTTAAGAAGGAAATTTATGTATAAAAATATATTTTACACAATAAAGATTTTTGAATCAGTTATAAAAAAGCTTTTACCTTCTTAATAAACATCAAAAGAAGTCTTAAAAAGCCGTTTTAATATAATCCAGGTTTGTTTGGAAGGCTACCGCTGCTGACGTTCACGGAGCTTCATGATACAACTCTCTGAAGCATTTTACAAATTATTGACCAAGAGGAAATTGGTCATCAAAATCTGTAGCTGGCTCGCAGACTATATATGTATGCCTGTTTATATGTTTAAGTGAAGCATATCCATGTAAAGAGGTACATAGATCAGGATTGCTACGCAACCTGGAAAAAACAGGGAATTTTGAAACTTTCTTTAAAAACCTCAGGGATCAGTTTAAGAAGAAATTGGGTCCTTTAAGGGACCCTTCACAAAATTTTTTATTTCAAAACAGGACCCTTTGTAAAATTCTGTCTTAAAAATAAACCTTTCACAAAACTTTTTAATTTTTAAACTGATTTTTTCACAAATGACCGTTTCATGTATTAAAAATCTTGTTAAAAATGTGTAAACAAGAACCTGAATAGAACGATCATTTCAAATTCATAAAATTATGACAAGATTTTTTACAAATATATAAAGCTGGTCACTATTTCATAAAATTAGGATGTTCTGAGAAAAGTTTGGACAGACCACTGAACCTAAAAAATATAGGGAATTTTAAATTTCTTTGTTTTTCAGACTGAAGACAGTCTCTCATTCTCATAAGGAGAAACTGACTGTAGCTATCAGGGCTGCGGAGTTTGAGTTGGACCCATTTTTGAACGAAGGAGTCGGAGTCATATCAGTTAAAATTACCAGAGTCGGATCTAATAAAATTACCAGAGTCGGAGTCGGATCTGTTAAAATTCCCAGAGTCAGAGTCATCCATTTTTCTCACCGACTCAGCAGCCCTGGTAGCTATAGTGTTTCTTCTTCATTTATGCATTCTCTAAAAGCATATATATACAGGAAAACAGAGAATTTTTTTTTTTCAGATTTGAGTAGCAACCCTGATACATGAACTATTTTTCAAGATCTTCTAAGAGCCTCACTTAAGGCTGTTCTCAACTGCTTTCGTCAACTAGCGCAAAACGTTTTTACATATTCACTAACTCATTTATAAATGTAAAGGTAAAAAATTGGCAGTGCTGACTAGGGAAGTGATTTGGAATCGAACTGTCTTTTCCATTTTTTGATCAATAGATTACCTATCGAGTTATAAGCGAAATGGGTCACGTGAGCAAGGTGCTTTTTCTCCCTTCCTGACTCTTTTTCTTCTCTCATCTAGAAATTCTGTTCAAAACAAAGTTTGACACCATCTAAAAGATCTATTACGTTTACAATAAAACGGAAAGAACATGTCAATTACACAGTTTCTGAACAACAACACCTGTTAATTTTATGCGTTTGTGAACAAAAATCAATATAAGCTTATGTCAGAAAGTTGCCCCTTTGGATTTGAGAACAGCCTTAAATAACTAAACCTAAACTTAAATTTATAAACAGCAACAGGGAAGAGACTATATCAGGAATAAAGACACTCTTCAGGAGTAATAGAATTTTTTAAGCTATATTTTTAAATATTCTTTTATGAATATTCTCTGAACCTTCACCTCTTACAGCAAGTGGACTAATTCATACAAACATAATTGAAATAAAAATTATATAATTTACTTTTAAATATAAATTATTTTTTGTAATGAATTTACAAAAAAAAAAAAAGAATTAAAATCTTGTTTTTCCTGTAGAGTGAAAAATTTGTGACCAATAAAACTGTATGAAATTTCGTTAACCATTTGTCTAATTATGACATTTTTTATTCCCATGACCGATTGATGAAAATCTCAATATTGTTCAATAAAAGTTTGAGAAAATTTGCAATATTTTTCAATGACCAACTGATGAAATTGAGGATTTTTTCAACGATCAATTGACAAAATGCACATTTTTTTTCAGATACATTGAGGAAATTTACAATCTCTTTTCATAAACATTGACGAAATTACATATTCCCCCCCCCCCTCCCCCACGAGAACTTGATAAAATGGGGATTTTTTTTCCATGAGTGACTGATGAAATTCATTTTTTTTCCCCCTTCCAGCAATCGACTTAATCTGTGATTTTTTCCATGACCAATAGACAAAATTTCAATTATTCTCTTATGTTCAATAAACCTGTTTTTGAGAAATGTAAAAATTGCTTCAAATTTTATTTATTTTTTTTTTTTTGCTGCTAAATTGTTTTCTTTGCACTCATTAATTCCAAATTATAGATTTTTCAGAATTCGGCAAAGAATAAAACAAATTCAAGGAAAAATCACAACACAAATTCTGGAACTTCAGGGCTCACGGAGAAACTGAAATCAATCGATAAGGATATTTACTTTTGTAGGTGCAGATTTCTATATTTTCAACTTTTTTTTTTTTTTTTTTTTTTTTTTTTTATCATGCTACTATATTTTATCTTACATTTCCAGAGAAATTGGCATATATGCTTAAAATATGAATGATATAATAAATTAGGAAATACTTCATAATATGTCAAAAAAATCCCTGTAATGAAATTTAAAAACTTATTATGACATATGATGATTAGCAGAGAAATCGTTACACCTTGTTACTTCACATCAACAATGAGAGATATGGTATAAATATAAATAATTATTTTTAACTCTTGTTACATTAAATTAAACAAGAAAACAAATTACATTTGTAAAAACTTTATTGGTATATATCACTTTACATTAGAGGTATTTTTTTTAACTTTCATATATGTGTGTGTATACTTGGCACCTGCACATATGTATACATCTATAAAAAAGAACAATGATATCCTAAGAGTCATAACATTAAACAGATAAACACTAGAGCATACAAATCTTTTTATTTCGTGTGCGTATTTGGCGCACATTAACAACAGTTAAAGTTTTTGTGTAAATATCTTACCAAAACATAAAGAAATCAGCTAATGTATTACATACATTAAAAAACATAAAAAAAAATCTTAATGTATTAAATATATAAAACACAACAACATCAAAAGCACCGGATGCTATCATAAAATCAAGTAAAAATTGGATTATACAAACTTGATCATTTTTTAATTACATGAAGGTGAAAAAACTTCTTTTCATAAAAGTTTTCATGTAAATATATAAAAAACACAAAAAATCACATTTTGTATTAAGTAATAAAACACCTGAAGATAATATAAAATCTAGTAAAACAAGTAAAATCTAGAATATACTAGATAGTTTTTTTAATCACTTGCATTATTACTTGTTATACATGAATAAGAGAACAAATGTTTTCGTAAAATTCTTCTCACAATAAAAGAGATACCATAGAAGACATGTTATGATTTAAAATCATAGCATAAAATTGATTAAAGCTAGTCAAAAAATAGTGATAAAAGCTCTAGTCAATCTCTTCTATTTAAAAAAATAGGATACCCACAATGTTTTTGGCATTTCACACATGTGATAGACAGAAGAACATCTATGCGAAAAAGTAGTTTCTCCAAACATGATTGTTACAATCACCATTTAAAAAGAGAATGGATATCATGTATAAAAATACATATAATGGAAATTAATTTTTCATGTTATACAACAAAATATATAACAATACAAATTTTAAATCTAAGGCAATATATCAGGCATGATAATTCAAGCCAGAATTTTTAAGAGGGAAATTTATGTATAAAAATATATTTCACACAATAAAGATTTTTGAATCAGTTATAAAAAAGCTTTTACCTTCTTAATAAACATCAAAAGAAGTCTTAAAAACCTGTTTTAATATAATCCAGGTTTTAGAAAGACTAAGTTTGTGAAATTTTTATTATTTTCATACATTTGACAAGTTGGTAGTGCAATCTACATTATAAAAATTACCATAAGCAAGTACCATATAATTCTTTTTCAAGTTATACATTTGCAAACAAAAGAATATTATAAAACTGAGTTGACAATACAATTTTAAACTTCAGCTCTCAACCTTTACTGTTTTGATACAGTAGAAAAGCATACATAATAGGTGATGACACACACCTTTAATAAGTCACAAGGCTCTATCTATCTGTATCATACAAAAACATTATCTTAAAATAAGAATAAAACAATAAAACTAAAAATATCTACATCATATAAAGGCACTATACAATAGGCAAAAATGACAGATTAAAAATAAAGCTTTTTAAAATTGTATACAAAACAATTGTTGAAATTGCACACAAAACAATTGTTGAAATTGCACATAAATCAATTGTTGAAATTGCATACAAAACAAATGTTGGAATGATTAAGAGTCATCTGATAAAGCTATGAATTTGTAGGAAATACTGTTAGGAACATTGCTAAATGTAATCTTAAAAAACAAGCAATTGAAAAGAAAAGAAAAATCCAGATTTTTTTTTTCAAAACTGATTTAGTTCAGTGAATATCACACAGGAATGTCATCATTGATTTGAAAAATTTATATTTTATAAAGTTCTGTTCTTAAGCATCCTGATTAAGTTCTGTCCACCTTAATGTTATTTGAGTGACAAATGTTCGGCATCAAATTGATGCAGATTAGCTTTTTAGGATTAAGGGACAGGTCATTAGCTAGTTAGAAATTATTTTAATTGCCACAGAAAAATGACAGAATACTAAGAGTATATTTTAAACTTTTATTCATAGTTTCTCATCTAATAAGACTAAAAAAAACTAAGCAAAGAAAAATTAACGTGGATATATTTCATTTTTATTTATTATAATACATATTTTAAAATGTTTACTTATTTATTCAACTTTAATTTGATAGTCACTGAAAAAAAAAATTCAAATTTAAATGAAATGATCAACTTCTGATAAATTATTATACAAGAATATATTCATCAATAATAAAAAAAAAAGCACAAATATCAGACATGCTACAACTCAGCAGCAAAAGATCTAATGTAGATAGATGCATTGTAAAATAGTGCACAAAATATGTACTTCCACATACACATGGTACAGTTGTTAATAAACAAACAATATTTTTCTTTGGTAACAGATTCAGTGGTAAAATAAAACAGATATGGAAGAAATATGAAGCAGTTTTATTTCCTTTTAGGTTTTAAAGTTGAAGAGGGTGCCTGTTAAGATTTTTTTTTTTTTTTTTTTTGGAAAAATAATTTGACAACTTATTTTCAAATGGAAATTTTTATTAGATTAGGCAAAGCAAAAAGTTCTATAAAATATTAATCTGATTATCAGGAAATTCGTAACAAGAAGAAAATTATTGTAGTGTTCCATCTGACTGGTGGGCATTGCTGCTCGGTAACAGTAGTTCTGAAAACAATTTAAATTTTTAAACAATGCAGAAAATCTGACAAACCATTAGTACATTAATTTTTACAAAAAAATTACATTTTATTTTTTAATTTTAAAAATAAATTAAAAAGAGAGCAAAAGATTTTATCAAAAGTCATGTTTTTTTTACAAAAGTATGAATTATAAAGACTAACTTAAGGTTCACCAGATAAGTACGTGACTCCTGTCATTTCATTCTATATTTGAAATTGACAGCTTAAATACAAACTTTAATTCAATGCCCACACTTCAAAAAACACATTTAACAGTTTTGACAGTAATATTGACGCTTTGGCAGATGATGCAATCAAAAACAGGGTTATTTTTAATTGAGTGCTCAGCAAAATGACATTGCAAATTGAAAGGACAGATTTTTTTTTTTTTAAGGCTAAAAAAAAAGAATTTGCAATAGCACCTCTCAATAAAACAAGATTAATATCAACGCTGACGTTCACGGTACAGCTATTGGTCAAAAAGGATTAAGCTTTGGCACTTTAAGCCTAGGTATAATGTTTGACTTAGATGCCAATAATCACAATTTTCATGACTTTACTTGATGCAAATCAAGACTTTTCTTATGACTGATTGAAGATATTTGCACTTTACATGATATTCATGGTAGATACTTTGTAAAAAGATTCTTCAACCAATGGCTCCTCCCCCACCCGCACACATGATTTTTTTTTTTATCGATCTCAGTAAAAGTAAAAAAAAGTCTGTGTTACTATTGAGGAGTAGCATTGTCAGAAATACACAGCTTATATATAAAATCTAAAAGTAAAATATATTTTAATCACTTTCAAAATTTCATATTTTTTATATCATGTATACATTTGGATGATAACAATAAAAAATAAAGAAAGCATAAAATTTCATTACAAGAAGAATTTTTAAAACTAATATTTTACAGTTAGTTTTTATTTATTTTTAGCAATGATTTTCAGGAGACATATACTCAGACACAAGAGATTAAACCATAGTCATTTCTAACTGATGTTATTCTTTAGAAAAATAACTTTATATATGATTATATACTGCAACAACAGATTTAGCCATAGAAAATCCTTTATAAAATGTTGGTGAAATTTACAGTTTTGTTATAAGTTTTGAAATATATATATATATAAATGCCCAAGAAAACAGAAAAAATGTTTGAATAATAAAGGAATCTGCTTCAAAAAGTAAAACTTGCTTCTCTGTTTAAAAAAAAAAAAAAAAGAAAAAATGTAATTAGGTGAGAAAGATAGTTGTTAAAAAAACAACAAGCTGTTAAGTTAACAGCTGGTAAAGTTATTTTTACTGCGAAAGACGTTCACTCACTGCGCCGAGAACCACAGATGATGTTCCATAAGAATCATCTGCTGGTTCTTGTTTTAGAGTTGCCATTTCTTTTTTTTCTTTCTTTACTCGAGTTCCTGGTTCTTTTTTAATTCCGGTTAAGATGGTATTTTTAGTTTTAGAATGACCTTTTACTATTTGAGCAATGCGCTCACTTCTACGTACTTGGCAAAGACAATATTTTCGATTAAAAATTTTTGAATGATCCAGAAGCTTTTCTGGTAAACATTCAAGTATTACCTGTGGGTCGGACAAACCTTCAATTTTTACAGGCTGTTCCATTGAACATTTGGAATTCTGTACAGGCGGGAAGCTTTTAACTTTAGCATCAAGAGTATCCAATGATGTTACACTTCGTTGTTGTTTTTTATCCATGTCTTTCGAGCCAGAAAAATTTGCAAAACCAAAAACTTCTTAATCTTCTATTCAAAGAAACCTATGGATAGAATTTTTTTTTTTAAAAGAAACATGAATAAGCCATTATTATAGAATAAAATCAAAACCATTATAGAATAAAAAGAAATTCTACTAATGAAATGTACTAAATTCATGCATTTACATACTAAAACCAAGATCATTTTAAACCAAATGGTTTGGTCTACAGTAAGGCTTGACAATGCATGGAACAGGTCTATAATTTCAGTAGCACAAAGACTGAATTTTATGTTTCAAGTTTTCTCATCATAAAATGAAACAATTGCATTGCTATTCATACATCGATCAAATGACAACTTGTCTTTAAAAAAAGATTCTCTGAACTTAGATTTGCTGAATGGATCGGATCACATGACTGTAAATTAACCACTAAGCTGTGGTTGTTTGTAGCTGTGGTTGTTACCAAATGGAAAGCTATAAATTCAGCTTCATTTTCACGTATTGTAAGAGATATATAAATATAGATTTTGTTAAAACACGTTCTTTGATATAAAAATTATTGCAGTTAATCAAAAATCAATGAAAAAATACATGAGCAAATAATTTCAAAGATAGTGAGAAACACTAGCATGGGTCTACTTTAAAATTTTTTTTTTTCATTTATTGATAACTCTAATTGATTTTTTACATTTAATAATTTTTTTTTTTTAGAATGCCTACTAACAATACTAAAAATCATATTTATATAAAAAATAGCAAAAATGTGTTCAAATAGTTTCAAAACATATTAAAAGCAATATTTCCTTATTGGCCACATGTCAGGGGTTAACAGCCAAAGGAATTGCCAAAAATTGCTATTTACAATCAGCCCTTTTGATTCTGTTCATTTCAGTGGATTAAGCTCTAAATTTGATTACATGTCTTAAATTGGTGTTTTATTTATATTTTATTGTTTCATTTATTGATTGATGACTGTTTTAATTTTGCTGTGGAATATAAGCTGGAAACGAATGGTGAGCTACTAATATTAGCTATTAAGTGCAAATGGATTTTTCTTTCGTAATTGTCTGCACACGATAGAAATAGATTTGAAAAAAAAAAAATTAATGCTAGAAAATTATTTTAAAAATGATAAAAATTAAGTAAACTGTGATACAGTTTTCAAACAAATTGCATTTGAAAGTACATCCCCCCCCCCCCCCATTCGACAGTGTAAAAACTGAAAATGTGCAGTATTTAGAAATTAAAAAAATTGGAATAAGAGTAAATAAATGTTAAATTTAATCATCTACTGATGCCACCGTCAAAATGATGTCAGCATTATGCACAGGCACATTTGTCCTTTATAATATAGATAGATGTGAAAACTATTCTAAACCTCATAGTCAATGAAGCTGCAAATATCAATCATGAAACTATTTGTTTATTGTTGTACAACAGTTATTCTTTTCCTCTTCTGTTTACTGACGGAATATTCAGGCATGAAAGTGGAAAATAGGAAAAAAGGTGGAAATTTTTTCCCATCTATACAATAAGCCCAAACTCATATAATTTAGATACATTTTAACAGTTATTCATACAATAAAATGAATTGTTATGATTGTTATTATTATTATTTTTTGTAATTTAGAAAGTATTAAAAAATAAAAAACAATAAATGCATAAATTCATTAAATCAAAAAAAAAGAAAATTGGAATCAGTTTGCTAAAAGTATAAATCCATTTTAATGTTTCTGATGAACTTATGTGAAGGGCAGAGATTAATTTTTCAAAACAAATGTATTATTTTGAATGATTTGACTGTTTAAGACTTAAAAAAAAATCTCTATGCTAAATACATGCACCAAATTAATCTTTACTCCAGAAATACATTTCCAAAAATGCATCACTGAATTACCCAGAAGTGTTTTATAAATAGAATAAAATATTCTATTCCAAAAAGAACCTTGTAGAAACTTCATTTCCCTAATTAAAGAACTTAATTTACATGACTTTCAGATGCTTATCATAAAAGCTCGCCTTTGATTTGATAATGCAACCATTCAGAAACAAACTCAAAGGATTTGAGTAGACAAAATGTCTAATTATTAAGTTTTCTAGACCCACCCCCTCTTCCCCCTCCATATGCTTCTAATTTTTTCTTTGCATTTTTGCATCAAACCAGGGAATATCCAAATTTGCTTTTAAAAAGGTAGAATTCCTCCTTTAGGAGGAACTCTTTCATGCCTGAATATTTAATACTTAAGTAGCTGATTAAACTTTATCAAATAGTTATCTGAATTCTGAAACACTGTGATTAAGTAGAATTTATGCCACAAAAGATCTTTATAAAATTTACTTGAAGTGATGCTTTAATTGAAATATGCATACTAATTCTTCAAGATTGAACAGTCCAAATCTCAACAAAACAACTTGCTGGAGAAATCTAGTATGTTTATATTTATTTATTTTGATAGATTTTGGCAGGATACATTTAAAAGGAAGTATATATTTCTTCAATAAAATGAAGTATTAATCATATATCAATAGCTCACTCTTTTAGAAAAAATGAAACATGTAAATAAGCTTACAATCAGTTTTAGGTCTGAAGAAAAATTTAAACAAATTGCAGGAATTTCAAAATTAATTTTAGCAAAATTCTATGTACAATTTACATTTTATAATAGAAGACTTTTGCATTCATTGCAGAGGTGTAATGATGGCTAGGGAAATCTACCACACATAGAAGACTGGTAATTTAGATCAGAATAGTCCAAACGCAATTTGAGTGTTCTGAGGTTTGAATTCAGAGTATGGATCTTCATCAAAAGATATAAAATCGGGGGTGTATGCTGCCGAAGGCAGTCATAATCATAATTTTAGATTCATTTGGGCAGATTTTCATTTTAAAATATAAAATTATTCAATACAGACTTCACTGAATACTGCACTGAATTACTGTCCTCCAGGCAAGGCGGGTGGGTCACCTAGTTTAACATATTTATTTGAAGGACTTAATCACAGTTTATCCAAACTTTACAATTGTTTCCTGGATTCTTTTGTGATTGACAGTATCTATGCCATTTTTTGAAAGATTGCTTTGTAGAAAAAAAAAATCAATCAATTAATAAATATGCTCTATAGTGGTGCAATATATACTTTCAAATTTTGCATTTTAGCAGTAGAATAGGATTTTTTAAACAATTTTGTTTCTGTCTAAATATTTATTCCGAATTTTTTCAACCAAATTACTGTCTATAATAAAGTTTCTAGAAGCCCTGCGGCGTAATGGTCAGAGCATCTGACTGCTGTGCTGCAGGTCGAGAGTTCGACTTCCAACTGGGCATGGTTCACTTGGCCTTTCATCCCTTCGGGGTCGATAAAATGTGTACCAAGCTTGCTTGGGAACTAAACACTGAGGGTTCCATGTTAGGCTGGAACCTGGCTGGGAACGCATGCTGCATAGTACCTTGGGGCCCAGGGTCAAGAAAACAGAGATGGGCACTGTCGACCCAGATCCTTCATGCATTGTACAGCCACAGAGTTTAGTTTAGTTAGTTTTTTAATAAAGTTTCTATTTTATATTCTTACAAGTTTATGTATTACTTATTTATAACAGTACAAATGACAAACTTAATTTTAACAAGCTTTACTATGATTCAGATTTTATTTATATAGCTGCCAACCTTCCTTATTTTTCAAGTCAATTAAATGTGTTTTAAAGCAGCAATTTTATTTAATAAATGAAATAAAATAAGAACCTTACAGAAACAAGACACAGTTTAAAAATACATTTCCTGGTTCAAGAACGTTTATTTGATCTGGAAAAGAAAATACCAGAAAGGTTGGCAGCTATGCATTACTCATAGATTTAAAAAAATAATAATAATAATAAAAAATGATAAAGTTTTTTTTGACAAATAAAAGTTTTTTGACAGATAAAATATAGGCATTATGTATTAAAAATATTTTAAATTTATGTAAAATGTTATAAAGTGCCATTTACAAAAGATCTTGGCACACAACATAAATTACTTTATTTTTATATAAGATATTATTATTATTGTTTCTTCTTATATGTTTATTGTTTTACTGCACAATCTTTTTGTACTTTGTGATTTTTGCTCAAAAGAAACTTATAAGTAATATACAGCAGTGCTTGATTACCTATAAGTCACATTAAGCATATGAGCTTCCCATCTAAAATTTAAGAAGAGCCCCAAAATTACTGTAAAATGGGGTTTCTAATTTCAATTTTTAATACATTACATTTTTATTTATTTGGAGGGAAAAGTTTGCCTCATGCAAGAAACTATACACAATAGTTCAGAAAATTATTTAACCAGAAAAATTGAATGTTATTAATAAACTGTTAACCAATTACATAGCATCCTAATATGTTCATTATCGAAATCACCCACATAAGAACTACTCTATCCAATCCAAAGTATCAGGGACATTAAAAAAGAATGTTTAATGAAGTACATTTGAACTTGGCTAAATCACACTCGGGAATAATATTTGTAGAATTGATAACATTCAACATATGTTGAATTTAGAAAACTTCACACGAATGAAAGGGGGTTATAAAAGGATACTGTGCTTCACCTAGTTTCAGAGATTAATCAGACTCTGATATACAGAAAAAACTTCTAAGACAAAACCGCAAGGAATTCAAAACAGACCATTTTAAAAAGATTTTCATGCTTTGTTTCTATCTGTTGTTAGTAAATTGTATTATTTTTCAGGGACAATAACTTTTTCTGTTTAATGCAGGATTCTGATGCAACTAAATTTAATCTTCAGAGGATATATTGTGTTTCAGATTTTCCTTACATAGCTAGCAAACTTTATTATTTTTCGAGTCAATTAAACATGTTTTTATTTATTATTCTTTGAGTTTTGATTTTGAACAAAAAGAAAAAAAAAATTCTAAATAACAAATAAGAAATTTTTTTAATGAAATTTTGAATCTTGAGATCATTACAAGTACAACCTTACTCATCACATAGTTACAACACTGAATGGTAAAAAATATTAATAATAAAGCAATAACAAAAGTTCTTCAAGGGAAAATAAAGCCAAAGCAACTACAAATATTATTTTTCTTAAATAGGAAAGTTAGAAGAAATTACATAAAAATACTTCTCACAAAACAATATTAGATTTTTCTTTACCACAGTCCTAAACAAAATAACCACACACAAAAAAGCAACCTTCACAAAAGCTTTCACTTAAAGCTAGATGTAATTAAAAGTTATTTAAAATTTTTAAGGACTTACATAAATAGAATTTTCTTGAGCATGCGACCTAGCCCAATGGTTTTCTCATGCCCAGAAACGATATAATACAAAGTTTTGTCAAAATGGTTTGAACTGTTTTTTAGACACAATTAGCTTGACCCTGACCCATTGTGACCCAAAATGACCCACTAATCGAATTTTCTTGAACATGTGACCTAGTCCAATGGACTTCTCGAGCCCGAAAACAATAGAATACAAAATTGGGTCAGAATCGTTGCAACTGTTTTCTAGATAACTTTAGCTTGACCCACAGTGAACTAAAAATAACCTATCGAATTTTCTCGAACATGTGACTTAGCCATATGGTCTGCTCATGCCCAGAAACGGTATAATACAAAATTTTGTCAACATCGTTTGAGTCGTTTTTAGATACAATTAGCTTGACCCACAGTGACCCAAAAATGACCCACTAATGGAATTTTCCCGAACATGGGACTTAGCCCAATGGTCATCTCATGCCCAGAAATGGTACATTACAAAATTATGTGAAAATGTTTTGAGCCTTTTTTAGATTCAATTAGCTTGACCCTGACCCATTGTGACCCTAAATGACCCACTAATCGAATTTTCTTCAACATGCGACCTAGCCCAATAGTATTCTCGTGCCCGAAAACGACAGATTACAAAATTTCGTCAAAATTGTTAAAGCCGTTTTCTAGATATACTAAGCTTGGCCCACAGTGACCCACTAATCAAATTTTCTCGAAATGTGACTTAGTCCAATAGTCTTCTCGTAATCCAAAACTGTAGAATATAGTTTCGTGAAAATTGTTAGAGCCGTTTTTTAGATAAAAATAGCCCGCAGTGACCCCAAAAACATGGGTGCAAGTTTGAAATTTGGCCAAGCCTGAAAATATTTTGAATCCCCCCCCCTCCCCACTGAATGAGCACATAAGCACGCACCGAAGCACCACTTAGACAAAACCCAACACGTCAAACATACGCAGTAAAATTCAATTATGTTGAAACAAATTAAAAAAAATAAGTGCATATGCATGCAAAACATTCATATTCATGTAAACAGTATTTGAAAAGATTAATTCACAGAGGCTAGAGCTAAAACAATGAAGTTGACATGCTATTACACATAAAATTGGGAAATACTCAAGAATGTGCATGGGTACACTTATACACAATGTTTTTGTAATTTTAAAAATATCTACCCATAAATGGCATGGAAAAAAAATATTACCTCAAATATCGGCAGATCAATCTTGTTAATTTCTAAGGTAGTTGTCTTTTTCTTTCTTTTTTTTAAATGTTTGATTACATTACACAGTTTGAAAAATATCCCATTCATATCCACTTTTAGATTATAGTAAAACTAAGTTCACTACCTTAACAACTAGTAATTAACAATATGCAGTTTGACATATAAATTGCAGAAAAATGGGTATGAAGCAAAAATTTTACAGTTTACTACATGTGGAAGCAACAGTTTAAGAAAAAGTGCTCAATCATTTCAGGAATAAATATAAAAATAAATAAAAGTACCTTAAAAGAAAGTTAAAAAAAACTCTAAGAACACTAAAATACAAATTACATTGATGGTAGAAGTATAAATTACAGCAAACGAAATTATTCAAGTTCTATCATATTTTCATTTTATTTCTTCTAGCATTAACAATTTTTTTTGCATGTTAAATTACCATCAATTTAACAAAATTCACCAGAGTTATAAAAGAAGAAAGTCAATTGCATATCTTCTCTTTATAAAAATAGGAAACATTCATTTGTGTTTTTCCCCCCGACCATTTGACGAAATTCACATTTCAATGCGGTCCTTTGGCCGAAATTTGCGTTTTTTCAACGATCTTTGGCCGCAATTTGCGTTTTTTCAACGATCTTTGGCCGAAATTTGCGTTTTTTCGATGATTTTTGGCCGAAATTTGCGTTTTTTCAACGATCTTTGGCCGAAATTTGCGTTTTTTCAATGATTTTTGGCCAAAATTTGCGTTTTTTCAACGATCTTTGGCCGAAATTTGCGTTTTTTCAATGATTTTTGGCCAAAATTTGCGTTTTTTCAACGATTTTTGGCCGAAATTTGTGTTTTTTCTACGAAATTCGCGTATTTTTTACGAGCTTTCGACGAAATCCGCATATTTTCCCATGATCTTTCGACGAAATCCACGTATTTTACACGATCTTCTGACATAATTCGTATTTTTCCGCCATCTTTTGACGAAATTCGCGTTTTTTCCGCGATCATTTGACGAAAATTGTGTTTAGTCACGTCTTTTTCGCGACCCTTGCGACGAAAATCGCGTCTTTTTCACGATCGTTTGACGGAGATCGCGTCTATTTCACGATTTTTTGACGGAGACCGCGTCATGTTGTTTTTTCAATAAAACTGGTTTTAAGTTTAAAATTATCCCAATAAGTTTTCCCCCTCTCTTTCACTCATTCCCACAATGCTTGAACTAGTAAAAGTTCATTTACTGTTTTTAAAGTTTAAAGTTTATTCATGTTTGAGAAAAGGGTTTAAAAGTTAAACATTGCTGGCTAGTACAAAAAGTAAACAAACCATTACTTTCATATTATGTAAAGTTTAAATGTTAATTATTCATATTTTTTACCTTATCATTCCTGTGGGACTTTCTAATCTTTATTTAATGCAAGATTTTTATAAGATGGTTTATTTGTGAAGGTAGTAACTTCACACTCATAGCTTGCAAACTTAATGCCATGTCAACAGTTTTCAGTAATGGTAGGTTGGTTGGTAACCAATTATTAGAGTTAATGTTTACTTGTTAAACTTATTTTATTAAGCTGTTGTTTTATTTTGTAACCATAACCTTTTCTCAAACTATGCTAATGTTATTGAATTAACTGTAACTGTAATGTGTTTGCCAGTATAAATACAGATTCAGTAGATGTGTTCAGTGTGTGTACTTGCCTGGCCAGCAGTAACTCCAAGTATGGTTTGTGGAGTAGTAAGTTTACAGCCATGTTGAGGCTAAGGTGTTTATTTGAATTGTTTTTAAATGTTTGTGTTTGTTAAACTTATTTTCTTTGCATGCAGTGAACAAGGTTGTTCATAACAGATGTCTTAATTCTTCAAATAAAATGAGCTTAGTTTCCATTTCGTCTTCACATCTTCCTTATATTGCATATGAACACAGTGATTTAATTCAATCATATAGAGAGAGCTATGGAATAACAGTTGGACACAGAGATGTGGTATTTGGATTATTTTTCCTCCCCCAACACGTCATTTTCGCGATCCTTTGACAGAAATAGCATTTTTTCTAAAATCATTTGACGAAAATAGTGGGTTTTTATTGCGATCCTTTGACGAAAATCGCGTCTTTTTTGTGATCCTTTGACGAAAATCGAGTCTTTTTAGTGATCCTTTAACGGAGATAGCGTCTTTTTCGCGATTCTTTGACGGAGATCGTGTCATTTTCGCGATCCTTTGACAACCTGTAATGAAAATCGCGTCTTTTTGCGATCCTTGGACGAAAACCGCGTCTTTTTAGCGATCCTTTGATGGAGATAGCGTCTTTTTTGCTATTTTTTGACGGAGACCGTGTCATTTTCGCTATTTTTTGATGGAGACCGTGTCACTTTCGCTATTTTTTGACGGAGACCGTGTCACTTTCGCTATTTTTTGACGGAGACCGTGTCACTTTCGCTATTTTTTGACGGAGACCGTGTCATTTTTGCGATTCTTTGACGGAGACCGTGTCATTTTCGCGATTCTTTGACGGAGATCGTGTCATTTTTGCTATTCTTTGATGGAGATAGAGTCTTTTTCGCGATCCATAGACTTACCGCGTTGTTTCCGCAGAAAAGTACATTGTCTGAAAAAATATATATATAAGCTAGGATTTTCAGATTGTAATCAAAATTTTAAACGGGATGGTCAAAAAGTGGAGTTATTTTAAGCTCGAATCTTAAATATTTTGCACAAATCCTGAGAAATCTAAAAACGGATTTTTTTGTCCGTTTACGGAGATTTTTCCGACTTAATTTTTTTTTTTTTAATTTAATTTTTTTAATTTTTTTTTTGGCAAAAAAAAATTTATGACCATTATTTTTCTTTCCATTCTGACCAGGGTTGCCGGCTTTTAGCCAGGCCAAAAAAAGCCGGCCGGCTTTTTTTGGTTTTAGCCACTTAAAAAAAGCCGGCTTTAATTATTAAAGGTTGGTTTACAGTTAATTTGTGTTAAATATGGATTCATTATTTTTTTATACACTTATAAATATTTTCTACTAAAAGAATTACAAATTTCTATTAAATTTTGTCAAATAAAATCTTTATAACTGTTACAAGGCAACAGTAAAGGCATTATATCTAATAAATATATATATATACTATTGAAAAGAATATAAATTAGACTTTAAACTGGTGTTTTAAAATTCCTATTACATAGCCTCACATATGCTACACATTTTAAAGATTACATTTCATTAAACAATAACAAAATGAGGCCCATCGAGACGGAAACATTCTTAAGAGTCCGTATGGAGAGAACGAAGGATTATCTTATAAATATTAAAAAAGAAATTAATTAGTAAGGGTATAATGTTTAAGGAGAGTTTGGTACATGAGTGTATAAAAATAAATCGAGCAATTAAACAATAGAAACAAAAATACGTTCTCTAAATAAAATGTTGAAAAATTTGTTGCTATTGAAAAGTGTGCATATTCATGCATCATATGCTGTTCCTTATATTGTTTTTAATAGTAAGAAATGTTGTTTTTATTGTGATTATGTATGATTTTAAATGTTAATGAGAAATAAAGACTTGTATGTATATTAATAGCTCTTAATATTCCTTAAGTAATAAATCATGTAACTTAGTAATCATTGTCCTCTTTAATTTAATAAAGCAGTAAAAATGGAATAAAAAAAGGGGAGTCGGAGGTAAAAGGACAGTGTAAACCAGATAAAGCAGTTGGTATGACTCTTTTAAAATTTAGCTGACATATTTCCAATTCTCACTTCAAAATTCTAGCAGCTCCATCTAATTCCCCCCCCCCCCTCCCCAGTATTATGGCTTCATTATTGAGAAATTGGGTTACTTATTATATTCTAAATCAGTTAAAAATGTCATTAAAACTAATTAAAAACACTTTAAAATGTGTAGCCTATAGTTAAAATGCTTCACTGTATAAAAGCCAATTTTGGCCAAAAAAGGCCAATTTTGGCCAAAAAAAGCCGGTTAAAACCAATAAAAGCCACCGGCGTGGCTTTTTTAAATTTTAGCCGGCTTTTTTGCAACCCCGATTCTGACCAGAAAATCAGGGTTCTAACTTTTTACGACTGCTCTTTCATCTTCACCTAACACTTCATTTATAGTGGTTGTTTCATAATAATAGAAGCCATCAGTCCATCAGAAGAAAATGATCCATTCCAAAGGTATAATCCTTCATTTGGCGCCCCTTCGTTCTGACGCCTGGGGCAAATGCTCCCTCTGCCCCCCTTAGTTTCGGCCCTGTAAATTCATAAAAATTTGATGTAATTTGGGCATGGTGAAAAAGCGGAACATTTAACATCCGGCGTAGTTGTTCCGCGGGACAAATCCCGGGATCCCTGAAAATCGGGACATTCTGCGAAATCTGAACATCTGGTAACATTAAGTTCATACTACAATAATTTATAAGGTTCATAAGCTTTTTGCAATTCGGGTTGCTGGGATTTTCCCAAACAAGTTTGACCCCAAGTACGTATCAGATGAAAAGAAATTTAAATTTGAATATGAATGAGAATACAATCAGTTTACTGCATGAGAAATAAAATGGTAAGAAATGTCATAATAGATATCATTTCTTTAAGAAACATTTTTTCGTCTTTCGAAATTTGGAAAATATTATCAACTTTTCGCTTTTCAGACATACAATAGCATATGCATTAAGGTGGTCCTTAAAAAATAAACTTTTAAATTTTCTATGGGGCACCCTCCTATTTTGTTCTACGTATAAAATAAAGACTTCCACAAAAATTTCAAAATTTTAAAACATTTTTTAAGGGTTGCTACCAAGGTTTGAATATTTAAAAAAAATTGAAAATTGACATATTTTGTAATCTAATAATATATTATTAATACAAATCCATAGTCATTGTGAAATTGAATCATGGTATGATATTAGGCTGTAAAGAGTGTCATTTGTTTCAAGTTTCAACATATTTACACAGTCTATTGTCCAAACACAGACAGGGGTATTTCATATCTATACCCTATTTCACCTCAACTTGGCAGCATTGTGAAAGGTGGAGAATCTAACATTCTGCCTTGAAAAATAATTCTCCGTTATTTTTTAATCTTAAATAGTTAAAATGCGTAGGAATTTATAATATAATGTTTATAAATTATAGAATTTGATTTTTTTTATATTCGTAAAATGTCATACTAAATGGACATATTCATATCAAAAGCAGAGCACAAAACTTAAAAGAAGAGTTTTTGGCAAGCGTTCTTTTGACTGTTCACTGGGATTGCAAAATTCAGGATCTGAAACAGTAGACAGATTACCCATTATTGTTTCTGGTAAAGGTACTAACCATTTAAATAGCTGTTCCAAAACTTCAATCAGGAACGGGTGAGGCAATAGCTTCTGCTGTTAACGAAACATTGGAGTTGTGGTATTTACAAGCAAGTAAAATATATGACTTTCGATATAACCTTTGTTAATACCCGATTATCAGTAAAAGCTTGTGCTCATCTCGATTAGAATATGAACAAAGAAATGTTTGGCTTGCCATCATCACATCCTTGAAATTATGCTTGAGGAAGTTGTTTTCTAAGTCTCTCGTAGTTTCAAGCAGACCAGACATACTGTTATTCAAACGATTTAAAATTTCGTGGATGTCTATCGATTATGGCATATTTCAGACTCCCGGAACTGACAATTTAATCAATGAAAAAAAAATAACACAGAATGCGTCAGAAATTACCGAATTTGCTCAAAATTTATCTTAATGATTTTTCAACCAAGGGACGATTACAAGGAACTGATAGAGCTTCTCATCATTTTCTTAGGAGGAGTACATGAAAGAGGTGTTTACATTACAGCCCAAGGTGGATTGTATCGGGTTCCATGGATGGTGAAGGCCGTATACTCGCTCAAGATTTATTTATTTAGAGATCAGATTAAACTCTATAAGCAGGAACAATTTGGAGTTCGTCAAGTTGGCTCGTTTGTGGTGAAAATCTACATTCACAGCTGGTATCAGGCCCAATGATTTATTGCTCCTGAAGAACTTGAAAAAAGACGAAAATGTAAATGAAATCATTTCTTTGTGTGTTTTGAAGAAGTTCCTAGGAAATTTCTGTACTTCACAGAAGAACTAGTTGATTTTGCATTTTTGAATGATAATTTCTTTTTTGAAAGCAAAAGAAAAATGGTGCATGCTTTGAAAAATGAAGAAAATTATGAACCCTTGAAACGTACACGTGCTGATCCTGATGTCATTCTCCAAAATGACTTGCAAGATTTTCTAACAAGCAGCACTATGAGGTTTTTTTTAAATTATGGATTTACCTTTAGACTTTTTTGAAACAGATGCGACAAATTGGAATGGAAATGAATCCTACAAGACATGTAAGGCACTAGTAACTTAATAAAGCCCAGGGAGCCAGATTTTACCCAGTGTGGTACGATAGAAAGGCGTAGTCTTATGTCCCTTGCAACGTTAAGTTTGCCTATCCATTCGGCCTAAAAAATTAACAGTTGATGCAATTTGTCTATCTGCGGAGTCCCATTCTTTGTTTTCTCTACCCCCCCCCCCCCCCATACAAAAAAAAATCATTTTCATTTGACAAGTATGCATCAACAATTAGGCTTCAAAAATTCCAAGCTATCCCAATTAGATCGGGCAGCGGTGGCCAAGCAGGTAGAGCATTATACTCGTAGCTGTTGGTCGCAGGACCCAGGCTATCTGCCGGCTAAAATTCCGTCATGTACGCTAATGGCACCTGGCACATGTAAAATCCGTCGT
This sequence comes from Maratus speciosus, assembly GCA_963932465.1. Taxonomy (NCBI): domain Eukaryota; kingdom Metazoa; phylum Arthropoda; class Arachnida; order Araneae; family Salticidae; genus Maratus; species Maratus speciosus. The sequence goes on from OZ010796.1 coordinate 534,163,977, forward strand.
GGGTGCAAAGTCCTCCAAGTTACCTGTGAATTATACCTCTGGAGGTGCCTTGCCAGGTGAAGGTCTCGTCATCTGATCAAGGTTCTAAATTACGAGACCAACTTAAGTAGCAATGTGCAGGTGCCAAACGACAGGATATAACGTTAAGTAACCGGCAAAACAAAGTATACACAAACGAGCAGTAGGCGCTGCAAATAGGATGACGATCGAGGCAACGATGTCAAGTTTATTGCTGCTTCGCGGCGATTAGGCGGTCACTCGCCCCGATGTCAGGTACTAAACCCGTTAAGCTGGGGCAACCCGGCAGGTAGGGGCCTGGTCATCGGTTAGAAAGAAAGAAAGAAAGGCACTAGTAACTTCAGTCAAAGTTGTTAATGATGTAGCCGAAAGTGGGGTAGCACTCATGGAGGAATACAATAAACTTCATACAAAACATAAAGAACAAAAACAATATTTCAAGGATGTGATGATGGCAATCCAAATCCTTTCTTTGCTCATATTCTGTTCTAGAAGACCACAAGCTTCTCTCGATAATCCGGTATTGACAAAGGTTATATCAAAACTTATACATTTTACATGCTCAATACTCCCCACGACTTCAACATTTCGTTAACAGCAGAAGCTATTGCCTCACCTGTTCCTGATTGAAGTTTTGGAACAACAAGTAACTGGTCAAGACCTTTACCTGAAACTATAATGGGTAATCTGTCTACAGTTTCAGATCCTGAAATGTCTTCTAAAATTTTGCAATCCCAGTGAACAGTCAAAAGAACGATTGCCGTAAACTCCTTTTTTAAGTTTTAGGCTCCGATTGCTCGGCTTCTGATACGAATATGTCCATTTAGTACGACATTTTACGAATATCAAAAAATCAACTTCTATAATTTATAAACATTATCTTATACATTTTTACGCATTTTATCTATTTCAGATTAAAAAATAATGGAGAACTATTTTTCAAGGCAGAATGTTAGATTCTCTACCATTCACAATGCTGCCAAGTTGAGGTGAAATAGGGTGTAGTATGAATTACTCCTGTTTGTGTTTTGACAATAGACTGCGTAAATATGTTGAAACTTGAAACAAATGACAGTCTTTCCAGCCTAATATCATACCATGATTCAATTTGGCAATGACTATGGATTTGTATTAATAATATATTATTAGATTACAAAATATGTCAATTTTCAATTTTTTTTTAAAATATTCAAACCTAGGTAGCGACCCTTAAAAAATGTTTTAAAATTTTGAAATTTTTGTGGAAGTCTTTATTTTATACGTAGAACAAAATAGGAGGGTGCTCCATAGAAAATTTAAAAGTTTATTTTTTAAGGACCACCCTAATATGCATCATATTTGTAATAGTTTATGCACACCCACACGCTACATGTTTGTAGATTGGGAGGTATCCACTATTCAAAGAGGTATAAGCGTACAAATATTAAAGTGTTAGAAATTGAAAAAGTGTTCACTAAATAGAGATGTCCTTTTTTCGGGAGTGCACATTTAGGAGGTATTACTGTATATAAATTTTTAACCTGAAAAATATTTTGGACATTCTTTTGAATCATCTGGCCAACCAGAACCCGACCTGCAAAAGTTAAGACCCAACCCGAACCAATGAAAGTCAACACGACCCGTTGGGAAAAAGTAAGTCATCCCAACTCGAACCTGACCCGCAACAAAAATATATTGCCAACCCGACCCGAACCGATGGTCGAATCGGGTGCGGATAAAACTGGATAATCTGACCTGATGCAGGACTCTAGTAGATGTTTGCATGGGCCTAAATTTCCAGGCCCGAGAATGCCGGAATATCCCGGTGATTTGAAGAGCTTTTTCTCATATTTTAAGAAATTATTTTCTTTTGACCGAAAAACTTTAGAAAATCTTGTGCTTAGGTTCATGATTTTTACTTATTTTTAAATAAAAGGGATTTATAAATTCCGTTTCTAAAACGTAAAAATACTTGGCAGCAGAGCTGCTGGAACACCCATGTAAATTGACAATCATGCTGCTTCATGTTTGAGTATTTCAGGTAGTTACTTGTTTTCTGTATTTTGAGGGAAATGGGCAAATCGAAGCGCAATTTTTCATGTTTAAATGAAATATAATCAAGGGAAAAAATTGTTCAATTCACAGATTATTTTAAGGATCACTTCACGGATTATTACTGCAGAGTCCTGCGTGGTTTGGGTTATACCCGATCCGAACCCGGAAATTCTATATCCATTCAACCTGAACCAGTTAAAAAAGTTGACCCGATCCCGACAAACATCGACTCAAAACGACAGGATTCAACCCAAACCCAATACCAACACAAAATGAAAAAAAATATATCCATATTGTAATGGAATAATGGAAAAGTAGTCTACAATTATATCTCTAGCATCAATTATATTGTTTATGTAGAAAAAACAATATATCTGTCTATGTACTCGTTGATACTCAAATAATATAGTTTTTCATTTTAAAATATATTGAGAAATCGGGTAGAATCGAACCCATGCCAGAAAAAAATTAAAGTGAATCTAACTCGAAAAATAGAAGCCCCTCTCAACCGCCGCGGTGAGCGGCCCCTATTCATCTGCAGCCCTTTATTCTTCCACTTATTCCGACTCTTTTGCGGAAGCAAGGTTCGTAGGTCCCCAGCCACGTCCCGAGTGAAAGACACTCTAGCGAAAGCCAATTTGAGAAAAAAAAAGAAAAATCAAAAATTGAAACCGGACAAATTTATAAGAGAAATTACACAAATTAAAGACACCGAAAAGCAGGAAGGAAGGGCTCGGGCCTTCCTGAAGCTACCGAACGATTCCCAGCTACTTCGAGCTCTTTATTAGTCTCGGTGGGCGGATGGGTCAACCGCCGCGGCGAGCAGCCTCTCTTCGTCCGCAGCCCTTTATTCTTCCACTTATTCCGACTCTTTTGCGGAAGCTAGGTTCTTACGTCCCCGGCCACGTCCCGAGTAAAAGACACTATAGCGAAAGCCAAGTTAAAAAAAAGAGCCCCTCTGAAAAAGTATTCTCTCCGGATCCGACTCAAACCACCAGCCGGGTTGGGTTTAGTTTGCCCAACACAATGCGGGACTCTACCCGAAACGCGATCTGAGCCAGACAAAAATTTTCATCCACCACATTTCGACATGAACCCGAAATACTCGAACCTCAATCAAACCCCAATCCTAAATGATGAAAAGAAAAAAAATACCTGTATATATATATATATATCTACCGGGTGTCCCAAAAAGGACTGACTGATTTTAAAATTCAATAACTTGCAAACGGTGACAGATATTTAAAAAATTCTTGCAAGAGGGTTATGCATAAGGTCAAAAGTTTTATTACAGTGATTTTCGATTTTAGTTCGAATTACAAACAATAGATGGCGCTGTAAGCAATAGTCGCTAAATACAGGCTCGATTTCTGGTCCTTTCTCTTGTTCCATGCTGAAAAAGGAGATGGAAATGTATTATCCGGGCCACGAAGTACCAAAAATCGAGCCTGAATTCAGCGTCTATTGATCGCAGCGCCATCTATTGTTTGTAATTCGAACTAAAGTTGAAAATCACTGTAAAAAAACTTTTGACCTTATACATAACCCTCCTGCAAGAATTTTTTAAATATCTGTCACCGTTTGCAAGTTATTGAATTTTAAAATCAGTCAGTCCTTTTTGGGACACCCGGTATATTGTAATGCAACTATGTAAAAAGTAGTCTACAATTATACTTCTAGTATCAATTTTAACTTTTAAGTGAAAAATTCAATGTACATATATTCGTTAATATTCAAATATATAAGTTTTTCTTCTTAAAATGAATTTTGTAAATTCTCTTGACAGATCGATTCATCTCGAATCAAGAACCGTAAGTGTCATCACCCAACCCGAACTTGAAACAACTAAAGATAACCCGACCCGCCACGGCAAAAGATCAGGTCCAACTCGATCCGGTCCAGACCACTAGTCGGGTCAGGTGCAATTTGCCCGACCCGATGCAGCACTCTATTTGCCATCCAACTCGATCCCGACAAAATAATTTTCGCCCTCCGTATTCTTAACCGAACCCGAAATACTTCAAACTTCAAACTAAGCCGACCGTAAATCCACAATGAGTGAAAATTGATCCAAAATGTAATGTTATTTATAAAAAAATAGCATATGATCATAATTTCAGTATAAATTTTACCTTTTATATTGCAAAATAAACATGTAAAGAGTCACCCATGTATCAAATATGTAGATTTTTATCTGAAGGAATTTGGACTTTTTTCTTTTCGAAAAATTGAGTTCACCTGAATCCAACCTCCGAGAATCACAATTCAATCTAGAAAGCGACTCATACCCGGAAGAATTTGTTTAGTCAATCCGACTTACAAAGAAAAAAAATGATCTCCAACTCAACCCAACCCGAAATTCAAGTCAAAATATTTTCCCCGACGACATTGAGTTTTGACCCCGACGGGGCGGGGGGGGGGAGTATTCATGACGGGGGGCATATGCCCCGGGACCCCCCTCTAGCACTGCCCTTGGCGACAGATGGCACTACCTGAAAGAGGAACATGCAAAAGGGAAAGGTGTTGCCAAAAAGAGAGAAGAGAAATTGATAGGGAAAAAATGGAAATTAAAAAAGAATAAACAAACTAAAATAAAAGAATAAAACAAGAAAAACAAAAGAACCATTTTTTTTTCTAACAAAATAAAAAGAAAAGAAACAAGAGAAAAGGGAAAAGAATTACAAAAGTCATTTCCACGCTGGAGATAGGAAAGGAGATGACTGGAGATCATTGACAAGATTACCAGAATTTTTAGAAATAAAATATGCTTCATGAAAATCCAAATGAGAGGGAGAGGCAGGGGAAGAAATAATTTTGGCCATAGAGAAATTGAAACAATAACTGGAAGACCAACAGTGAGAAGAAATCGAAGATTTAGAGATTTCTTGATTTGCAATATACCTCTGATGCTCGCCTAATCTGAATTTTAAAGCTCTCTTTGTTTGACCAATATAACCTAAATTGCAAGAGCAAGGAATGAAATAAACACCCCACCGGTTCTCAGTAGGAACAGGATCTTTTAGAGAAGATAATTTTATTTTATTCATAGGTTTGAAGATAACTTTAAAGTTAAAACGAGAAAGGATTTTAGCAATTTTGAAACAGAGAAGAGAATAAAAGGGCAGAACTATTATAGAACTAAAATTAGGAGGATTATTTGAATCAGAAAAAGGACGTTTAGGCTTATTAAATTTATACAAAGCTTTATCAGTCAAAGAGGGATTATAACCAAGAGCAAGGGCAAGAGATTTGAGATAATTAATTTCATTATTCAGAGCAGAAGAGTCAGAACAAATGCGTAACGCCCTAAAAACAAAAGTATAAAAGGACGCCACTTTTTGTTGAGGAGGATGATTTGAAAGAGCATGAGGAGGAAGAGAGACAGCGAAAGATTTTCTATAAACGGAGGTAGAAACCGATCTGGGTGTTTTGAAACCAAGACGTCAAGGAAAGGAAGAGAACTGCTCGACTTTGAGAGTAAATTGAATACAAGGATCAACAGCATTAACAAGAGAAAGGAGATTAGAAAGATCAAGGTCAGAGGGAATTAAAATGAAAGTGTCATCAACATACCTAAACCAGAAAGGAAATTTATATAAACTGAAGAGTTTTTCTTCAACAAAATGTATATAAATATCACATAAAAGAGGAGACAGTGGATTACCCATGGCCAGACCCTCAGTTTGAGAATAGAAAGAATTGTTAAACTGAAAAGCAGTTTGCCTGACACAAATACTAACTAAATGCAGGATTTCATCAATCTCAATGGAAAAGTAATGAAATTCGCGCAGCCTTCTTTCCAAACAATCAATTGCCCCTTGAACAGGCACGTTAGTGAAAAGGGATTTAACATCTAAGGAAACCATTATATAATTGCAAGGAGAAAGGTGTTTAATTTTATCAACAAAGTCAAAAGAGTTTTTCACGGTGTGGAAGTTAGTGGAAGATAAAGGAGCGAGTAACTTAGAAAGGAACTTGGCAAGTTTATAAGAAGCAGTACCAATATTGGAAACGATAGGGCGAAAGGAAAGAGTAGGTTTATGGACCTAAGGAAGAGCATAGAAACGAGCACAATTAGCTATAGAAGGGGTGACCAAACATTTAGTGTTATCATTAAGAAAGACAGAACTTTTAAGGAGATGCTTGATGTCAGATAAATGCTTAGTAGAAGAATCCGTTTTTAATTTGGAATAAAATTAAATGAATAAAATTAAATTCTCTTCTCTAAAAGATCCTGTTCCTACTGAGAACCGGTGGGGTGTTTATTTCATTCCTTGCTCTTGCAATTTAGGTTATATTAGTCAAACAAAGAGAGCTTTAAAATTCAGATTAGGTGAGCATCAGAGGTATATTGCAAATCAAGAAATCTCTAAATCTTCGATTGCTTCTCACTGTTGGTCTTCCAGTCATTGTTTCAATTTCTCCATGGCCAAAATTATTTCTTCCCCTGCCTCTCCCTCTCATTTGGATTTTCATGAAGCATATTTTATTTCTAAAAATTCTGGTAATCTTGTCAATGATCTCCAGTCATCTCCTTTCCTATCTCCAGCGTGGAAATTACTTTTGTAATTCTTTTCCCTTTTCTCTTGTTTCGTTTCTTTTTATTTTGTTTAGAAAAAGATGGCTCTTTTGTTTTTCTTGTTTTATTCTTTTATATTTCTTTATTTATTATTATTATTTATATTTTTAATTTACTTCATTTCATTTTATGTTTTTTTATTTCCATTTTTTCCCTATCAATTTCTCTTCTCTCTTTTTGGCAACACCTTTCCCTTTTGCATGTGCCTCTTTCAGGTAGCACCATCTGTCGCATTCTTTGCAACATTCTTTACCTTCAGTTCACTTTTGAACTTGTTTGCTTGCGGACACGTGTATGCTGTAGCTGATGACGAGCTGTTATGTTTTTAGCTTGAAACGCGTCCTGTGTTTTGTTTTTATTTTATGGTGATTTTTTACAAAGTTTTATTATTTTAATTGCTTCATATCGCCAGTTTTCGGTGCTGTTTCACTGATTGTCACTATTATAAAATGATTTTGCACAATCAGTTGTTTCTTGACAAACTCTTCCCTACCCTTGGATTAGGGGATGCTAGGACACCTTTCTCTTTCACAAGTCACAAGTAATTTGGCTTTTCTCACTATGTAATTGCCACAAATTCTTCTTCTATCTTCCTTATAGACAAGTTTTTAGACAAAACAATAAAAATTTACACTTTTAAACATCTCAATCAGTTGTGTCAGTAGGCAAATCACTGTCAGAACACATTCGTCACCTTCTCCTTTATTGCTTTGGTAATTCTTTGTTATTTACTTTTTGGATATTTCTTTTCAAAAAGCCTTTTTCGTTTAATTGGTGATTCATTAATACTTTGCAAGCTTTGATTTAAAGCAGAAATTGCTGTTTCTCTTTCACAATCAGAAATTTATGGCTCTTGTTCATTAGGAGAACATATTTATAGGGTCAGGTGGGGTAAAATAGGTCAGTTTTGAAAATATTCTAAAAAAAGTAAACAAATAAGTTTTTATTTTATTGTTGCCATTTTATATAGTAATACTGATACTTGTCATTATTTTACATGTAAAATTAACTTCAACTTTTACTCTGCAGTTACAGTTTATAACAATTTGATGTTTTTGTGCTTTAAGCTTGCATGTGTTGGTTATAAAAACTTTTGATTTCAGAAAATTTAGAGGTAAGTTTGCATTTTTTAATAATTCTATTAGATAAAGTACTTTATCAAGATTAATTTTCTACATTTTTAAAAATATAACTGCAAAAACAAATATTTTAGGACAAAAAACCTGTGTGGGGTAAAATAGGTCATGTTTTGCTGCTGGTTAGGCTTAGCATACACAATGTATATAATTGCAATTTTTCTTTTTAAATCACTATTATGGTGATAAATATGTTTGTTCTGATTTCAAAATAGACTGAAGCAAAATTAAAAATGCTGCTTTCAGGCATAATTTAAAATAATTGTTCCTTTTTTATTTTTTCATGGTGTTTTATTATGGTGTTTTTTATTATGGCGATAAATATGTTTGTTCTGATTTCAAAATAGACTGAAGCAAAATTAAACAGGCTGCTTTCAGGCGTAATTTAAAATAATTGTTCCTTTTTTATTTTTTCATGGCTTTTTTTTTCCCCTAGAAAATGCCAAGGAATTACAAGCGGAAAACCATTACAAACTACAGTAGAGAAGATGTAATGGAAGCATTGAAAGAAGTAAAAGAAAAAAAATGCTCCATACGTAGTGTAGTCAAGAAATATAACATACCATTTGATACTCTTAGAAGATATGTTGCAAAACCACCAATACATGAAGGTTCAGGACGAAATACATATTTGACCTCACTAGAAGAACTATGTCTTGTTCGAGCCATGAAGTTTACAGCTTCATGTGGTTTTCCTTTTGATCGAAGTGACCTTGTTAGAATGGTCAAGAGTTATTTAGAATATTCAAGTAAGCCAAGTCCTTTTCCAAACAGTACTCCGGGACCCGATTGGATAAGAAATTTTGAAAAGCGTTGGGAGAAAGAATTAGGAAAGAGAAAGCCTGAAATTTTAATGAAATCACGAGCAAAAAGCCTCAGCCCTGAAGTGATTGGTGAATTCTTTGTGATGTATGAAAAAATTTTAACTGAACACAACTTATGGGATCAGCCTCACCGAATTTTCAATGCAGATGAAACTGGATTGAGTACAAATCCAATTTCAAGCAAAGTGTATGTAGAAAAAAAATCTCGAAATGCTTACATGGAATGTGCTACTGGCGGCAAAACAATGTACACAGTTCTTTTCTGTGTGTCAGCGACTGGACAATACATGGCACCTTTAACTGTGTATAAAGGCAAGAATCTGTATGATACATGGACGAAAGGTGGTCCAGATGGTGCAATTTTTGCAGTCAGTCCTTCAGGGTGGATGCAAGATGATATATTTGAAAAATGGATTGAATTCTTTATCGACACCATATCAAACATGAAACTTGCACTTCCAGTTTTGCTAATCTTTGATGGTCATGGGAGCCATTTAACATATGGAACAGTTAAAAAAGCATTAGACAATCAGGTGATACTTCTTTGTCTCCTACCTAACACAAGCCATGCCCTACAGCTTCTTGATGTTGGTGTTTTTGGGCCTCTAAAGTTGTCATGGAAAAGAGGTCTAAAGAACTGGTATCGGGAGAGTTGATTGCAGAATGTATCGAAAGCAGTTTTCCCTTCATTGTTAAACAAACTGTTCGAAAAACTTCCATCAGAAAATGCAGTTGGAGGGTTTAAAGGAAGTGGCTTGTTTCCCCCTAAGAAAGAGGTTGTGTACAAACGAGTTTTAGAAAACTATGCTGCAGAGCCAAATCAAACTAATGTAGTTGAAGCAGTGGCATCAACTTCAAATGTAATTGTGAATACATCTAGGATCTCAACAACAAATGAACCGTCTGTATCTTTATACAGGGAACAAGATGAATCAAGTTTAGGTTCTCCTTTTAAACACATAGAAGCTGCAATCATAAGCACATTATCACCAGCACAATCAGCATTTTGCAAAGATGCAGTGAAGAATGCCCAAAGAAAAAGAACTCGTATGCAGAGAAAAACTGGTGAAATTCTCACAACTGCCACAACACTGGAGAGATTTCATGCTGAGAAAGTGCACAGGGAAAATAAAACTACTCAAATGTTTCTAAAGAAACAGAAGAAAAATGCCAACTTCTTTTCAGAAGAAAATACAACATGCTCTGAATCAGAGAAGATTGATAATGATCATTCTTTAAAAGTTGGAAAATGGGTGCAAGTAGAGTTTTTGGGGAAAAAAACAAAGAAAATGTTTCATGGCATCATACTTTCAGAAATTAATGATGCCTACAATGTAAAATTTGCTAAGCAAAGTGGAAGTTCTCACTTTGTGTTCCCAGAAATAGATGATATATCTGAAGTTGATGTATCACAAATAGTTAAAGTCCTTCCAGAACCTGAAATGAACCACAGGAGGCAGTATTTTTTTCTATAAGTGTTCATCCTCATTCTTTTCACATTTATGTACATATTTACATAAATAGTATTCAATAAATTGTGCAATAGAATCGATTTTTAGCTTGACTTATTTTACCCCACTACTGACTTATTTTACCCCACCCCATGGGGTAAAACAAGTCATAAACAACACATTTTAAATCTTGTTTATCAGTTCCAAAAATTTAATAATTCAGAAATATTTCTCTTAAAATGTAATAAGAAGTGTCCATTTGCATATTCTGAGCTGTTTTTTCAGTGGTGGAATTTTTATTTTTTTTCTTATAATGGTGCAATTGTAAAATATGCTGTTTTTTGACCTATTTTACCCCACCTGACCCTACTAGGAAAACATTTTTATTAAGCATATTATGTGAACAAGCAATATTTTTACTTTAAAAATTAATAGGTGGTAACAACACAAAATAATGAAATTTTAACAAAAAATCTATTCAAATCACACAGGCACTGTAATTTAACAATGTGTGTCAATATTTTGAATTTGTAATCAATTTCAAATGAAAATAATTAGTGCCAACTTATTATTGCAATTAATATCTACTTATTTTGTAAACTTACAAGAAAAAGAAAAAAATTTCAATTAATCTTTATAGTGAAAGAAAAATAATTTTTTTCATTTTAAATTTTTAACTTTATATCATGTCCCAAATTAATATACAGAGTTGAGATAAGTAGAACATGTCTATGCTTATGAAATATGTATAAATATCAGTTTATTGACATAAATTAGTATAGATAAGTCATCATATAAGTGATTTTAGTAATAAAATTGGAATCAGGTGCATGCATTTTAATTTATAACTCAATATCCCATGAGCATCCCAAAATAAGAAAGTCAAATATTATAGAGGAATAATGTAAGAACAACATAAAAAAATTTCGAAAAAAAAAAATAAAATACAACTTTTTGAGATACAGAAGGTCAAAGGTCAAAATGTTTGACCTTGAAATTAAAAATTAAAGAAAAATAGGCATGTGATATATCATAAAAAAGCCCACAGCAATCCATTTCCAACAATACTAAGATTAAAGCTGTATGTCAATTAAGGAATTAAATATGAATTTTTTTGTAGTGCACAGAATTCAAAATTTTGTGCTTTTTTTTCAATTTTTGATGCTATTTAGCTCAGAAACCATGAGAAATACAAGCTTATTATTTTGTATTTGATGATTTCTACATAAATTTAACAAGTGAGCTAAATTTCATAAAATTCTGAGGGGGTCAGGTTGAAAATGCTATTTTTTAGTGTTGATTTGACACGGAATGACCCTTAGAAGACTTTTTTACTTAACACCTTCTAAAACAAATTACAACAACCAGAAAACAAAATGGCTCATTGTTCTGGAAATTCATTCAAAAGATGGTCACTGTCATCTATACTGTCATCTATTGGTGATTTTTTGGATTTTTTTATTTCAGATTAACTGAGTGAAATATGTACTGCTCACATGTGTCCCATGTTTACATCTGCCCCCTTCCCCTACCTTTTATCAAAAAAATTATTTCTCAGATGTGTCAGGAAGTAGCAGATTTAAACATGAAAACAGATTTAAATACCGTATCTACTGTTTGCATGAACAGATGTTTGTCGTAAACCTTATAATAAATGTAATCTTAAATTTAACTTTAATAATTTTTCCCTTAATGTTTCATTATTTTAAGGCAAATTGAAAAAAAAAAATTTTTTAAATCATGAAATGTAAAAGGAAAATTTGATAAAAGGGTTCAAAAACAAAAAAGAAACATGTCTTTCCCCATGCTTTTCTAATAACGCTCCTGCTAACACCCATGACTAAAAATAATAAATGGTGTTCAAACCGAATAGTCGATTTGGTATTCGGTGATTCGGCATATAAACCGAATATTCGTGCCGAATACTTAAAAGTATTCAGCCGAATCTCCCAAATAGTATTAATTTATGAAAAACAATAGGTAAAGTATTACTAGTTATAAAAATACATTATGATAAGAGTTTTTCAGGATTATCTGGTTGTAATCTGTTTCTTTTCTATTTATAAATCTGCACAGCTTCAGCCAATAAATGTTCGCTATATACACTGTTGGCAGATGTGGATAAGTATTTTCTAAGAAATAGAAGAATTCCCTTTTACTTAGAAGTAAAATAGGCTAAGTGATGAGTTTCAATATTATGTACATTAGTTCAGAGTTTATCTGCACTACAAAAAACAAGCCAAAGGCTGTTTTTAATGAAAAAAAAAAGAACTTTTTCCTTCCTAAAATAGTCTACATAGGGGTAAAATCAAAACAACTGTCCACAATAGAGAAAAAAAAAGTAAGAAAGATGAGGTATCTTTCCCTTATCATTTAATTTTTATTATTTCTACATTAGTTTTTTTAATTGAAATTAATTTAATGTGCATTTTCTTTAATATAAACATCATATGTATACCCCTATATCATATAGCTTTTATATCCATTAAATTAAAATCGATCAAATTTTTAATTTTCATCACCAAACAGTTAAATCATTAAACAAAAAAAAAAAAATAATTTGCCAGAAAATAGTTAAATGTACAAATTGATATGTCACCGTTTGTATTTAAGAACATTTCCATTCAATGTGTTTGTAATTAGACATAGATAATCAGTAAATCAGCTTAATGATAATATCCAGTTTCTTTTCATTTGAATGAACTTTCGTATTTCTGAGAATCCTTATCCTTAATAATACTTTGTAAAATTAATAAAATTTACTTTGGGTTTTGACTAGCGATAAAATAATAAAAGATAAGTGGTGGATTAATGAATTTGTGAGTGGAAAGAAGTCATTAAATTTTTTGTGCAATTAGAGTTAAGAATAAAAATGTAACAATTAAAATATTTAGAATTTAATTTTATTAAAAAAGCTAATTGCAAAAATAGTTATTAAAAATTTTTAAGTATTCGGTGGTTGAATACTGAATATTCGATGTACACTTTGACCGAAGCTTCGGTATTCGGCGAAATTCCTGCTTCGGTCAATCTCTAATCACAATCGCCATTTTCTTTTCTTCTATCAGCATTTGCATGAAAGCAAGTGCATATTTTTCTGCCAGGTACCATTTTTAGCAATGTGATAATGAGAATTTCAAGCATGGGATGTGAACTAATCTGGAATTGGATAGGATTTGGACTCACTTTTATCCCACGCAATTTCCCTGGCAAATTTACTTCAACTCTTCAGGCTTTGCGTGAAAATTTTGATTGGTCCTTTGAATTGCCTTTTAACAGGGTTCAGCTGTATTGTGAAATTTGTCAATTGGTAGAGGGGAAAAAAGATAAAAATTCAGCATTCAATCATGTGAAAAAATAGCAAAATTCTTCAGTCGGTTGCAAAAAAAAAAAAAAAAAAAAAGTGAAATTTGCCAATAAGTTACCGGAAAAAATCATGAAATTCATCAGTTGATGAGAGGGGGGGGGGGGGGGGATCGCGAAATTCAATCGATCATGGGGAAAATAATCGCAAATTCTATTGGGAACTCTAAACAAACCAGTTCAAAATATTTTTTGTGAGAAAGATACAAGCAGTGTTCGAAATTAGCAGACGTTAGTCGTCAAATGCAACTAAATAATGCATTTGACGACTACAAAATTATTCTCAGTCGTCAAATTTGATGCCTAGCTTTTTAAAAAAATATTTATTAGACATTCAGTACAAAAAAATCGGTCCTCAGTCCGAAAATCAGACATAAATATCGCGAATTTTGACAAATGGTCATGAATAAAATCAATTTTGTCAACTGTTTGTTGAAAAAAATCGCCAATTTCATCAACGGATCGCACAAAAAATGCGAATTTCTTCAAAGGATCGCGGAAAAAAGCAAATTTCGTCAAAGAATCACATAAAAAACACAAATTTCATCAAAGGATCGCAAAAAAAGCTAATTTCGTGAAAGAATCGCGGAAAAAAATTCAAATTTCCCCAAAGAAACGTGAAAAAAACACAAATTTTCTCAAAGAATAGTGGAAAAATGGGAATTTCGTCAAAGAATCACGGAAAAAAATGCAAATTTGTTCAAAGGATCACAGAAAAAAATGCAAATTCCGCCAAAGGATCACAGAAAAACATGAATTTCAACACAGGATTGCAAAAAAGCATGCGAATTTCATCATAGGATCGTGAAAAAGCACAAATTTCTTCAAAGGATCGCGGAAAAATGCAAATTTCTTCAAAGGTTCGCAAAACACATGAATTTCGCCAAAGGATTGCAGAAAAACATGAATTTCATCAAAGAATTGCAGAAAAAACGCATATTTCTTCAAAGGATCACAGAAAGAAAAACTAACTCCATCAAAGGATTGCGAAAAAAAAAAAAAAAACATTTCTTGAAAGGATCACGGAAACATGCAAATTTCTTCAAAGGATTGCAAAATGAAATGCTAATTTTGTCAAAGAATCGTGGAAAGAACTCTAATTTCACCAAAGAATCATGAAAAAAAAAATAACACAAATTCCGCCAAAGGATCGCGAAAAAAAAAACGCAAATTTTGCCAAAGGATTGTGGAAAAAAACTCATAATTAGCGATGGGGGAGGGGCAGCCCTTCCCCCTCTGCTGTAACCTTTGAGAAAATCTGTGAATTTCAGATTTTTTTTTTTACTCTGAATCACCACTTGATTCAAATCATTATGTTTTTTTTTTTTTTTTTTTTTACAAAATTTAACTATATTATCAATACTGGATAAAATTTTGTTTTACAGATTCAGTGCACTTTTCTGTTAATTTCTAAATATAGCAATGATTAGAAAAGCTTTACGTCAGTTTTACAGTTGCTACAATTATTATAATCTTATAGATTAATAATTTCAATAATTTTAAATAAAAACAAGTATTTGGGCTTTTCTAAGAAATAGCATAAGTATTACAGTAATGTTAAAAATGAATTTTAGAAATTGCAACTAAAAATTTTAATTTGATGCCTAAGATTTTTACAGTAGTCGTCATTTGCCTTTTACCTCCCAATTTCCATCACTGGATACAAGTGTACCCTTTTTGAAAAAATGTGCCCTTTTTGAAAAATTCACGCCCGGCAGCCCTTTTTTTCTGTAGTCAACACCACCATAGAACATTTAAATAAGAAATAATAGCAATGTAGTACTCTTAGTACAAAATACTATAACATTGTCTTAAAGGCTGAAATTCAGCAGTTTATATTATTTTATTATTATTTACTTGTAACACACATGTTCCAGACATGCTAGTTTATTATAATATACCTACCAGGGTTCCAAATAAATAAATTTTGTTATTTAAAAATCTTTTACTAAGAATTTCATTTTTGCAAACAGAAATATAGGAGTAGGGACGGTAAGCCTCCCCCCCCCCCTACCCTGTAGCAAGTATTTACAATTAAATATTTCGAACATTGTTTCTCCAAATGTTGGTCGTGAACAGATAACTAGAGGCTGCAGTTAATCCAAAAAAATAAAATGTTTATGTACAAGAAATATCGGTTATTAAATAATAATAATCAAATATTACATAATTGGTATTGCTGCCAATATAGTCTGATAAGTAAAAGTAAACATGTATTAATACACAGCTGCATTTACATGTGGATTTACATTTGAAATACACAGTAAGTAAATTATTTTCAACTAATTTAGTTTTTGATGCTACTATTGAAGAAAATGCTTTCCACACAGGTAAGAGATAAACACATATGAGGACTTCAGAAACCAAGGGGTACAAGTGACAAAATTTCAATTTGGAGTAAATTGAGTTCAAAGATAATTGGCGTTAAAGTTGAACATCAATAATAATTGACTGAATTGAAATAGGAAACTGCTGCTTGTTTCACAGTGGTCTCTGAACTCTTATTTCAATAAATGTGAAAAAAGTAGAGTGCAATTTTCTTTACATTTATATTTAATTAATATTGATCATTATTCGGTAAAAGTGGTTGATCTCTAAAACACAACGCATAATTAGAAAATCACTTATATTTCTGTAACTGAAAAGAAAATAACAAATTTCCAGGTCGTCTGTGCACTTAGTTCAATTTTGTCACTTATACCCCTTGGCTTCTGGGGTCCTCATATACGATCATTGTTTTGAAAGAATCCATAACTAAGATTTCATTAAAACAGTATACAGGCTATTTACTTTTTTTATGAATGCTTAGAGGGGCTCAATACTTGTTTTAAAAACAATGATTTATAATAATATACATGCAAGCCATTCTCTAATAATTTTTACTTTCATGAATAACAGGTGAAATTCAACTTTAAAAAAAAACAGAATTTTTAAACTTTCACGTTCTTATAGCTATAATTAAAAAATATTCTTATTCAGCATTAATGTTTAATACTATATTATCCCAGTGAGACCCTTGCCTTTCATTTAATAGGGAAATGGAACAGGGATGGTAAGGAAGGGACGGTAAGAAAATTACCACTTATATTTAGGCAAATCATGTTATGACTAAGTGACAACCACAATGTTCATTGATTTTTAGCAACAGTTATTTGCATTGGGTTAATTTTTTTTTTTTAATTTATTTACCTCGAAAAGTGCAGGAATAAACCTTGGGGATGGTAAGACTACCCATAAAGCCACAATGCTTGAAATTTATATTTAAATGCTGATTTAAATTCTGCAGTAAATTTCCTGTCAAAGAATTACAGCCATTTTTTTTTCTATCATACTTTTGCATGAGAAAAAAGTTGAAAAAAATTCTGTGGCTGCATCTGGAGTTCTGTATAATTTTAGCAAGAGGGATGGTACAGAATCTAAAATCCAGGGACAGAGTTAATTATGCCTAGTTACTTTTATTGAAACAATTTTATACACAGTTCCCAACAAAAAAATCAGCATCAGGGACAGGGGACAGTAAGGAATACCATGGTACATTTTGACCTCCAACATCATCCAAAACTTATTTATCTCCTTAATATTGTTATACAATCATGCAATGGCATATTTTCCAATATAAGAAATAAAAAAACCCAAGAATATGTACTAAAATAAAAATAATTATTCAGGGACTTAAAAGTCAAAATTATGTGAGAATGCCTCATAACTGGCAAATATGAAAGTATCGCCTTCAATAAATTTCAAAATTTTATTTCAATACATTGATATTTTTCATATTTTTTGGTGTTGTAATTAGACAACAAAAAAATATTACATGTGTATAATCTATTGGTTTTCAATACAGGAAAATAGATTTCACTTATATTCTGTAACCTGGAAGGCCTGGGTTTGAATCCCTTAGTTTTCTTAGGAGCTGAATTATGATTCAAGAGTTATGCATTTTGCATGCTGTATTCTTAAGTAATCAGCTAAGCAAAAAGAACTATGAAAGGAAAACCTATTTTGATAGAATTGGTTGATTTTTGAAGCGATTTTGATTTTAAGCTGCACATTGATTCAGTTATTTTTTTCAATTTCTAAAAAATTGAATAAATATATATGTAGAAGAAACAGATTTAATTGTAAAATCATGTCTACATGAACAACAAAAAAAAGTTGTATCTTGTGCACCTGTAAGTGACATCCGTTTGATTACAACTTTGATACATTATGCATTTAGTAATAAAATTTTATAACAAAAACTATTCAAAGAAACATCACAACTCAAAGAAAGAACAAACTAAAACAAACTATCATTGTATAAAAAAAACAATCGAATTTGAATACATGTAACATTACATTTAAAATTATTTTTTGTATTACACTTACACCCTAATGCAGCTTTTGTGATGCACAGTCCTGCACAAGTCAGGGTTCTACCAGACCCAAACCAAAAATTCTGCTTAACTGAAACCTAGCTCGAATCCAACAAAAGACATTTTGTCAGTTCAAAATATTCGAAGCTGAACCCAGAGTAAAAGAAAATTAATCCATATACAATTACAGAAAAGAGTCCTAAAATTGCATTTCTAATATCAATTTTACCTGTTTTGTATGAAAATGAACATCTACACACGCTTATTAATATTCAAATATATATAGTTTTTTTTTTGTTTTTTTCAATTGAAAAATATTCAGCACTTCTTTTGGAAAATCAGGTCAACTCAAACCCCGACCCAAAATAATCAAAACTCAACCCAAAGACGTTAATACCAGAAAACCCAAAGACACAATGAAACAAATTTGTACCTTTCAATCTGAACTGACACAAATTGTGGGTTAGGTTGGGATGAAATCAGGTTACCCAACCTGATGCACGGTTCTAGCACACAGCATAACAAAAGAAAAAAAAAAGAAAAAAAAATGAGTGAGCAAGAACCTCTTTCAGTGGCCACATACCTGCACCACAAAAGTTTATTAAAATTTTTAAAAATAGAACAGTACAATGAAATATTACATATGCTAACAAGATTCTTCCTATTCATAAAATATACAGAATACTGAGTAAAAGCGTATACAGATCTGAAAGTCAGATGTGTTGACCACCTATGAAGAAGAATCAGTATGGTATGCATGCAGACCTTTAATTTGTTGCTTCTCTCATTGAAACTTTTAATTTATGTGTAAGAAGGTGTGTATTCAAGTGGCCTTTTTGAGAAAATCTCTTGTTGCATATGTCACAAATGAAAGGCCTCTCATTTGTATGTGTGAGAACATGTCTATTCAAGGAACACTTGAGCGAAAATCTTTTGTTGCACAACTCACACATAAAAAGTTTTTCACTCATATGTGTGACAAGGTGTGTATTCAAGGTACTCTTCTGAGTAAATCTTTTGTTGCATATTTCACAAACAAATGGTCTCTTATTTGTATGCAAGAGAACGTGTCTATTCAAGGTATTCCTCCGAGAAAAGCTTTTGTTGCATATTTCACAAATGAAAGGTTTTTCATTTGTATGCAAGAGAAGGTGTTTATTCAAGTCACCCTTCAGAGCAAAGTTTCGGTTGCACACCTCACAAGCAAAAGGTTTTTCATTTGTATGCAAGAGAAAGTGCCTTTTCAAGTCGCTCTTTTGAGAAAATCTTCTGTTGCATGCCTCACAAACAAAAGGTCTTTCATTTGTGTGCGTGAGACAATGTGTTTTTAAATTACTCTTCTGTGAAAATCTTTTATTACATACATCACAAATGAAAGGTTTCTCATCTGTGTGGGAGCGAAGGTGCATCTTATAGCTGATCTTAAGAGAAAATATTTTGCCACATAATTCACAAACGAAAGATTTTGCTTTTGTATGTGCGAGGTGCATATTTGAGTTACTCATCTGAAGGAAACTTTTGTTTCATCATAAATCAGAGAGCAAAGAGAGATAAATAGAGATATAATGTATAGCGTAAGTGATGAAGCCAAGAATAACAGGATACTGCAATCATAAAATTGGTTATGATTCAGCACATGGACTTGTCAGTTTGACACACATGTTCAAAGAAGCTTTCACCTTTTGGGGACGAGCGACCAGTATATGTGCCACTTAATGTGCTCAGAATCCTTCATTATTCCCACCAGTTAGTTTTTATTGTAAATTTTACCTTGTCTAATCAGAACATTTTCGCAATTCAATTTCAGAAAATTTTCTGTTTTGAAAAACCGGTAGTAAAAAATGAAAAATTAAGCAAAGAGCTCTAGTCGCAAAGAGGTTAAAGCTCTCCAACAAAAGCATTCATCCTTCTTGCTTGTCCTGTTTTGGCCGAATGAATACTTTTAAATTTAAGTGATAACCAAATGTGCACATTACAAATCTATCATCTACATGCTCTCTTTATTTCTCTTTGCTCTGAGATTATAAGTTTTTTGCATGAACCTTTTACTTTTTTTGTCCAATTAAAAATCCATACACATTGTTTTTGTATCCATCATTAGTCTCTATTGTTCGCTGAAAATGATTTCAGGAACTGCTTGACCTACAATAGAAGGAAATACATTAACATGAGAATATTTTTATATTATTATATACCTATAATTCAGGGGTTGTATGCAAAAATTTCATAACAGGAAATCGATAAGGTATTTCAAGAAATAAAGTAGGAAAATTAAAAAAATTTCAAGTGAAAAAAAAATTGGAAAAATAAGGAAATGTTGAACATTTTAATGACCTTTTAAATAAAACACAATTAAATGCATAAATGCAAACAAAAATTGTTATCTGAAAATGGAGACTAGAAGCAATAATCTAAATTTATGTTTTATCAAAAAATTTGAGCTTCACCCATTGATAAAAATCTAAATTAATGTAGGGCTATGCTGAGAAATTATACACAGCCTCAAATTATATTCTTGTAACAATTCTATTCAGTCTTAACAAGCTAAATAACCCAATATGGAGACATATAAATAATTTAGTTTTCATTCCATTTATTTATCATTGGTGTACTTTTTAAAAAATTAAATATTGCCATATTAAATATGCAACCATTACATTACAGGGTTCCAATAAAACATGTCTGGAAATTTCCCTGACCAAATCTCAAAAAATTCCATGATCAAATGGGCATACAACAAAATTTGCTATTTATTTCCGTAATCCTTTGACAAAATTATCGATTTTTTTCTGCGATTGCTCTTCAAATTTCTCAGATTTTTTTGCAGTCATTTGATGAATTTTACGATTTTTTACCTGAGACAATTTGATGAATTTTGTGTCATTTTTCAATTTTTTTCCACGACTTTTTAGAAAATATTTATAAATTCCCTGATCTTTCCTATATACTTTTTAATTTACCTGACTACTTCGAAATTCCCTGACTTTCCAGGTTGCTGGGAACCCTGCGTTAGTAGATCATGCCCTGATATGAAATATTTACTTATAAAATATTTTCTAATGTGACTATAACGGCATAATAGGTATAGTGAATAAAGCAACAACAGTTCTAATGATAACCTCTCTGAGAATGATAAAGATTCAGAACATGTTACTGAAAATGACCCTGACATAACTAAAATACCAGAGCCTCAAATCCCCAAAGATGTAACAGAACCATTACAATTTTTCCAGTTATTTTTTACCATTGAGCTGATAAGCAATATAATGATGAAGGATACAAATGAATATGCAAAAATGTTTTTAAAGTTTTCTAATTTTTAGTCGCCTTATAGGCGAGTATTACTAAAAAAACTCTCGAACATTAAAGGTTAAAACAGCAAGGAGCCGTACCATTCTACAATTGTCACTATCTGAATGTCTGTACTGTTCTGTTTGAGTACACCATGATATTTTTAATAAAAACTTTGCAATGTTGCCATTGTACAATGGCATACTTCCAACAGGCTGGTATTATTTATCATTAGTATTCTGCTTTTATCATCCGAGATCCAGATTATTAAACAGGCTTGTTTCCGATTGAAAACTTTCATCAGCAGCAGGTTTGGGACACACAGCAAAAAGAAAATAAAGGTTGGAAATTAGTAAGTTTTCAACATTCAATGCACAATGTTTTATGTTAGCATTTTCCTTTCTGATTTGTTCATAAAACCATTACTTAAGGTTCTTAATGAATAGGCCATATTTTGACATTATGAGTTGATGTTTGAAGAGGAAATGGGAATTAATTCAATTATTCAAAATAATTTTTTAGAAATAAGATATAGTAGTGGAAAAAATCCTAATGTCCCAAAATGAATTTCGATGGACAAAATTGGAAAAGACAGAAAAATAAACTATTTTTTATAGGGAGGCGGAAAAAAATAAGAAACATTCAACTCGCAAGTTGTATTAAAAGTCACCAATCAATAAACAAAAATTAGCTTTTTTAAAATGCACTATTTTAAAGCCCTCCCCTCCCACCTTTGATAACCTTAACTTCTATATCTTTTCTTTAAATTTATAAATAAGGAGTTGTCATAAGCAATACTCATCCTTCAATTGCAAGGTCTCCCAACAGAAACAATGTAATCCAGAGTTTTCTCCAGGTTTAAAAAAAGGCAGGATGCTGCTGGTAATAATCCAGGGAAAATGTACATTTTACCTTGCAAAAGGTCGGGTAGAAGATTTTTTTTATCTCAATTGTTTATAATGATGCCAACATGGAAAAACCAAGTTTTCTAACAACATTTCTTAAGGCTAAATTTTCTGTGGCCAAAAAACAACAACATTTTGAGACTCTTTTGATTTTTTAAAAATATCTCGAGACCCGTAGCATATTATTTGTCAGTTACAATATTAAAGAGCACAAAATTCTCGACAACTTTCACATTTACATCTTTTTATACACTCAATAGCAAGTGCAGTACGCCATTTCAAATATAAGACAATTTTTTTAATTTTCTTAAAAAACGTGAAAAACGTAGTTTTGTGCAGATTATTCAAATGTTCCCTGTGGATTTAATCGTGTATGTCGACTTCTAAAAATTGGTAACAGTAAATTATCTATTATTTGCACACTCACGTTTTTATTTTCATCTCAACAGACATTTTATATTCAATAAATTTATATAATTTTAAAAGTAGAGCAGAGTGTAGATGAATGAGACAATTTTCATATTTAGACAGTAACTTTAAGTATATACAATGTTAACTTCAAAGCATTGCTTAAAAGAATACTTTCATATTTAGTAACTTATTGGCACGATAGTTTCAATTAAGAATGAATTCTTGTTTAATTTTAATAACTTTTATAATGCATACACATTTTTCCAGGTATCAATGGTATAGGTATGAAAATTTGCGAAAAACATTTTATTCCACACTACAATGGTATATTTTATTTACCAATTATTGATAACATATGTTTTAATGCTAGCAATTATTGGATTGTAGTCCCATGTAAAAGGAGGGACTAAAAAAATAAATAATCTTTTATGTGAGAAATACTTTTACCTGTATAAAATAGCCATACACAATATATACAATAAAAATGACAACAGATTATTTCACTAACTAATGTTATGCAATTATATCTTGTAAAATTTAAAAATTCTGTCGATAAAACATTTGAGATCACTAGTTTCATAAAAATGTTTGAAAGATTAGTTTTAAAAAATATTGTCAATTTTTTTTCTCCACTTTTAACAATAAATATAACAAGAGATTATATCATTTTACAATGCAAAAATATATAAAACTTTAAGATTATCTATTAATTGCTTTAAAGCTCAAACAGAAAAACTTAGAAATTGGAAGATGAAAGTAAGGCGTCAAATGACGCCTACTATAAACATCTTAGGCGTCAAATTAAAATTTCTAGTCGTCATTTCTAAAATTTATTTTTAACATAACTAACATTATACGCTACTTTATAAACACTAATATATATATATATATATATATATATATATATATATATTAAATGATTGAAGTTTTAATCTCTAAGATTATAAAAATTGAAGCATTTGTAAAACTCATATAAAGCTTTTTTAATTATTACTATTTTTAGAAATTGAAAGAAAAATGCAAAGCAAAATTAGCTTTCCTCCAAATCCAAACATGTGTCTCAATATCAACTTGTTATTGAACAAAAAGCATTACCCCCTTTTTTTTTCTTTTTTTTTTAAAGAAAAAACCAAAAATGCTTAGTTTGTTATTAAATATTTTTTAACTTATTAAATTTTAAAAAGATGAAAATACTCAAATTTAAATAATGAAAATTAATAACTATATTTACTATTCATTGCACTCCCTATTTTCTTACCAAAAATGTACAAGATACATTCAAGTTGATATGGTAATCAAAATAACAGTTATGAAATTTTAAATTATGGCTTAGAATTTTTTTTCATTAATTTCAAGACAATACAAATAAAACTGTTTATGACTGTCATTTTTATCTATTTTCAGATTTTGAAAAATAAAATTATGCTAAAAAAACTGCATTAGAAAATGATTTAAATTTTTTAAACTATAAACAAAACAATATATAGAGGTATTTCTGAGATTGTGTTTTTCTTTGGCCCCAGATTCAGCCACATTTAATTCCTTTTAGCCACAAAAATTTTAATATTTACTTTTACTTTGGTTAATTAGCTAAAATAGAACCATAAGAAATGTTAAAAAATTCTAAGTAAACATATTAACGATCTAACTATCACTCTAAAATATTAAAAAAATAATTTAAATAAAACCTGTATTTTTTTTTAATCAATATTTTTTATAGTTAAAAGTTCATAAGAAAAATATGGGACAAATATATTTATTTCTTTGAGGTAAATATTTAACGGGTAACTTCCACATGAAAAAATTGAAAATTAAAGATTTTTTTTTGTTGTTCATCCAGCTTTTGCCAAAAAATATATAAATAATAAAAAAAAAGAAAAGAAAAAGAAAGAATCGGCACTTTTTTTTTTTTTTTTTTTTTTTCGCAAATGGGAAAAGTGGAGATGAGAAACGCGACCACTGCATAAATGTTCGTATATTATTTCAGGCCACATGTTCTGCATCCGTATACTCATTACAATGCATCTCTGTTATTAACTGAAAATACTATAGCTCATTTCAAAGTATTCTTTTTCTTTTAATGACATTTATAAGAAAGTTTAAAACTGCTTTACATATCATGAAAGACGGTAGTATTTCGAGTGACGCAGCCTTAAGCCTAAAATCGTATCGTATCGTATCGTTAAAATCGTATCGTATCGTATCATAGAATTCGTAGATGGCGGAACTCATATATACAGCTAACTCGACATCAAAGAAAATGCGAAAAGCCGCCTTTTAATAACTCAGCAGATATACGTCTTATTGTTCTGAATTTTCTAGAACAGTCTTATATCTGCAGTCTAATCGTATACTGAAATTTTTACATTTCTACGTGCAGTATATTTTGAGATCTAAATAGTCATTTTTAAAGTGAAAACGTTGGTATAATATCGAGGAAGTTCCTAATTTGAAAATCTCGAAAACGGTTCTAACGATTATTTTTAAATTGATACATAATATAAATGTGATTAAGGCGAGGTGAATAACACTTTTCTTTTTTCTGGGAAAACTCTCGTTCGTTAAATAATTCGATTTTTTTTTCTCTCGAAAATGACACGGGAGATTTTTTAAAAATCAAATAAATATGTTTCAGATGAACCAAATAACAATTTACTTGTTTCCAGCAAGACTCTTGTTCGTTTTATAATGCGCATGAAAAATCGGACTATATTTCTTCGCCATTCTATGGAAATTTCACCGAAAATGCATGACACTGTATTCATACACATGCTTTCTTTTTAACCACTTTTGGGGAGAAAAATTTTGTCTTCCCACGGCTGAGTGGTTGAGGGCCATCGTCTACTGATCTTAACATAAGCAGTTCGATACTCGCTGATGCGTGTGAAGTTTTTTTTTTTTTTAAAGTCTGTTAGTTGACCATTATTCTCAGTTCCTTTGTAATTTTTTAATTGCTATTAAGTTAAATAAAATTACAATTATAATGACGCCAATTTGATGATGATTATTTCTTGGCAATTTTTCAACAATAAAAATATTACCATAAATTTTATAAATATATTTAATTTCAATCACTTTACAAAAAATATACATTAATACAGTAAACTCTGTGGAAGGCGGAATCGATCGGGACCAAGAAAATTTTCCGCAATAGACAATATTCCGCCTTAGACAAATTTTACTCTATGTCTATGGATTCGTAGGGACTTGAAATTCTTTCCGAGTTAGACAGATTTCCGTCTTACACAGAGAACGCCTTACAGAGAGTTTACTGTAATTATTATTTGAATATAAATCACACGATCAGAAACGTAAAAAAATAATTCATTTCAGCTCTTCTTTTTATAATATCATTTTTTATTATTATGACGGTCAATCAATATATAATCACTGACATCCATAATATTATTATTATTATAATTATTATTTTCCTTGCATAAAAGCTATTGTGATGTAATAATATCTTTTATAATAAATAATTTAGTTGAAATGTTTTATTTATAAATATCAATGAAGTTTGATTACAGTTTACATAATAAGCATATCAGACTTCTGGTGTCGCCATCTTTTGACGCAATTGCGTAGTATTATAGAGAAATGTTTGATAAAAACGTCTATCCATCTATGTAACTGCCCCACCAGTGGCGGAGAGGTTCTGCTCTCGAAGCTGGTAGACGGGAGGTGCTGGGTTTGAACCCAATCGCGCCCGTCGGCCTAACCGTTTCGGAGTTTTCGTGGTTTTCTTCGAAGCCGTGGATTTCCATGCGTAAATACGGGTTAGGTTCCCTTAGAAAGACCCCCACGGAGGGCACTCCCCCTTGGGCCTATATCCCTCGTGTAGATAATCGGCCGTCAAAAAATCAACCAACCAACCAACCAACCAACCATCTATGTAACTATCCATCTATGAAACACCATCTATGTAAGGATTTAATAATTATAAATTAACATTTTGGATTTATTAATTTAAGGATAAAGTGTTTTTAAAGGAATATCAAATGAAACCCTCTGTGCGATCTGCGATTATACTTACCCAGTTGTTTTTATATACAAACTGCTATAAGGAAAATTGTAATAAAATAGTAAAAATTAAATCTGCATTAAATTCCATAAGTATCTTTTTTTTAATCATTTTATCACTAACCTCAAAAAAGTAATGATATCAATGCAAAAACCCTTGACGGGTTAAAAGTTTCTGACGCAGCACTTTATCTTATGCTCTAAGAATTTTAAATATGGAACTTAAAAATACTGATATCAAATTTTGAGTGACGTTATGCTATTTCTTAAAAAATATATTTGTATTTATTTGATCATTTTATTTTTGTTTTATTTATAATCGCATGTGCAAAAGTTATGTTCAACATGAAAAGCTGCATAAAATTTTATTCGCTGTTGCTTTATCATTTACATCTCTCATAAATTCAAAATATGAGTTTTAAAAGATATGATATAAAATTTAAGTGACGCCTTGATGTGACTTTAAAAGGTTTGTTTTAAAATTCAATTTAAATTATTTTTGACTTGGTTAAAATATTTTTTTACATCTACACAATACTTTTAATTTTCCAATTCACTGTTAAATATATCACTTTCATTGAATCTATACTATGCATTGAAATGTATTTATTTCAATAAATTGATTTATCTTTTGTGTTACGCTATTCAAAATTGTGAGTAAGATTTATGTAAATGGTTTATTTGCGTCAAACTATCCTTTTTCATACATTTCATGTAGTTTGGACACAACGACGCAAAGAAACCATTTACATAAATCTTACTCACAATTTTGAATAGCGTGACACAAAAGATAAATCAATTTATTGAAATAAATACATTTCAATGCATAGTATAGATTCAATGAAAGTGATATATTTAACAGTGAATTGGAAAATTAAAAGTATTGTGTAGATGTAAAAAAATATTTTAACCAAGTCAAAAATAATTTAAATTGAATTTTAAAACAAACCTTTTAAAGTCACATCAAGGCGTCACTTAAATTTTATATCATATCTTTTAAAACTCATATTTTGAATTTATGAGAGATGTAAATGATAAAGCAACAGCGAATAAAATTTTATGCAGCTTTTCATGTTGAACATAACTTTTGCACATGCGATTATAAATAAAACAAAAATAAAATGATCAAATAAATACAAATATATTTTTTAAGAAATAGCATAACGTCACTCAAAATTTGATATCAGTATTTTTAAGTTCCATATTTAAAATTCTTAGAGCATAAGATAAAGTGCTGCGTCAGAAACTTTTAACCCGTCAAGGGTTTTTGCATTGATATTTTTACACGATATTTTTCAAAATATCTCGCGCTTCCCGAACAAAAGAATAAATAAATACTCTTTCAGTTTGCGGCTGCTTGCTAACATCTGCGTTTTCTTTCGGATCAAAGGTCAGCTTTGAAAGAGAACTGTTTAGTTCAGAGATTGTTTATAAGAACTTCTAATGCTTTAGAAGTTGTTTATTTTATAATTATTACAGTTATTTATTCCGGCTGTAAGAGCCATTATTCAGATTTCAATCCAAATATATATTTATTATCCTTTTAAAAATAAAAGAAGTTGGAAATGATTTTTTTTTTCTGTGCGTATGTGTGTGTGTGTGTGTGGGGGGGGGGGGGATAGATTTATGCGGTTTGATGATCTATTTGATGAAAATGCAGGAAGCTAATTTGAAATAAATACTTAACCTGTTCGCGACGGCACGCGCATTTTGAAGTGCGCATCTGAGGACGGAGCGGGAAAATTTGATTTCTTCTTCTGGGCCGAAGGATTTTGCGAAGCTAAGCCTAACTCTTGTAAAGTGTTCTTTAAAAAATTATAAAAGTTTCATTTTTCCATATAACCTTTTGAGATACACATACATGGAATAAATTGTTATTATATATATTCACGCAAAAAATTGAGCTATTTTCTCAACTATTTTAGTACAAAAATGACTTTTTTAGTATATATAATGCATATTTTAAGCACTTTTTTAGGCTAAAAAATGATATAATATGGTCACAAAATACTTACGTGCCTTTCATATAGCAACATATGAAACATTTTGCTCAAATAAAAAATAATTTTGTAAAAAAACATAATAGTTTTATTTCTATTTCTAACACATTCCTAAGTGTTTTAATAAAGCTGATTTATTCACAAATAAAATAGCCAAATAAAATTTGCAAGCAACTTGTGCATGCTACATTTTAATACTTAATATACAGACATACATAAAAATAGTTTAAAAATGCTTAATTTTATTTAAAATATCTTTGAAAATTAAAAAATTACATGTAAATATATAATCAATCATAATATATCTATCAAATAAAAAGTATTGAATAATAATAAGTAATAATAAATACACTAGAGCTACACTTTAAAATATGCATTTCTAAACAGTTGTTATAAATGTTAAAAATATTTTTTTTTAAATAAAAGAAAAAATATATAGTTACGTATAATAAAACGAAATATCAAATAAAGAGTATTTGATAATAATGAGTAAACTTGAATGATAACTTTAAATACATTCATCAAACAATTAGTTGTTGTTAAAATATATTTATTTATATCTTCTGTATTAGAATTATTTAAAAATATAAATAAATTTATGAAATTAAAAGTATTGAATAATAATAAAAAAATAATAAATGGAACTGAGTAATAATTTAAAATATCAAAAATGCCATTAATGTTAAAAGTATTTTTAAAATTGGATATATACATATATATATGGGGCTGTGCATATATAACGTTATCATTTTAGGGGGGAGGGGGGGGGGCTGGCACATGATATCGCTAAGGGGAGGGGGATTTGTCTTTTGATATCGTTATCGTGTTTTAACAAACCAAACTTTTCTTTCTTTTTTTGTAACTTGGTCTTTACATCAAAATAGTATGTTATCTTTTTTTGGTCTGTAATCTATTTTTATGAGAATAGAAAGTTATTATTAAAATCTTTAAATTATTATAAAATTATTTAATTCCAAAATATGGAAAAACCCAACGTTTGGCATTCCTATTCTTCTGTCATATGTGTATGCATATATAATCCGAAGTTCGATATAACATATGCGAAATATGTTTGAAATGATACTTCTGTTTGCTAGTAAATGAAAAAGAAATAATGTTGTCCACCTGTTTTGTTAATAAGAAATTATGTTTACATCCCCCCCCCCATAGCCCCTATATAATTGAATATATCGAATACATGTATTAAATTATAATGGGTAAAACTGACCATTTATTCGAAATATGCACGGTAATGTATGCGCTTATTTATCAAAATAGTCACAGTTCAACAATTGTGTTAGGATCCCTAACTCTCAGAAATGTTACTTTCCGAAGACTGCGTTTTTTGACACTTTAATGAGTTTGGGAAACACGATATTTAAATATAGTTAATTTAATTTAAAATGAATTAATTTGAAGCGATATATAAAATTATTGA
The DNA here is from genome assembly GCA_963932465.1 of Maratus speciosus. NCBI lineage: Eukaryota > Metazoa > Arthropoda > Arachnida > Araneae > Salticidae > Maratus > Maratus speciosus. The sequence continues at coordinate 534,193,802 of OZ010796.1, forward strand.
AGGTAAGATTAAAAAAATTAACAAAAGTAACCCACAATCAGTAACTTTTTCTTTCTTTCTCTCTTTCTCTTTTTTTTTACTGCTCAACTGAATTTGCCGCAACAAGAAAAAGTATAAAGTGGAGTCACCCTTTTATTCTCATGGAACAAATCCCAGAGCTCAGTAATCACAACAATAGACAAATAAGCAATTCCGAATCGAGATAAAAGAAAAAAAAAAGCTAATAGAAAATGCGCACCCGTAGATCTACAAATAAGCCATCTCTAATCCAGAGAAAAGTAAAGAAAAAAAAAAGAGTAATAGAAAACATGCATTAGTTGCGACTCTTATTCAGACGCGCAAATCAAGCATACTCATACGTCACATGTTTTCAGTTTATCAGCTGACCCACACATTCTCCCTTCCAAGTGCTGCAGAAAAATCTTTGCGATAAATGAAAAATAAAGCTTTATTAGACACGTAAAAGATTTATGATCGAAAAGAGATCATGTTTCAGAAACATCAGTCAAACATAAATTGATGATGAAATAAAAACATTTTTTTTTTCATTGAAGTATTTTTTTTAAAAACTAAATTCACATGGATAAAAAAATATTAATGGCATTCCATTTGCTTTCCTAGTTAAAAGGAAATGTGTTCTTCACTAACATAAATTCAAATATGATCAACAAAAAATTTTTGTGCGTTATACTTTTTGTAATACGAGTAATGAAAAACGTTCCAAACTCACGGCACGAATACCAGTCGCTCGGGATGTAAATGCCAACAGCGCCGGCATGAATACCGGTCGCGCGGGATGTCAGTGCTAACAACGCCGGCACGTATACCGGTCGCTCGTCCCCAACGGGTTAATGATTATTTCCGCATTATCGGCGATAAAGCAAGCAAAATAACTGCTCGTTTTGCTACATAATATTTTCAAATAATTATGTTTTTGTACAAAATCTGTTTAATTTTAATTTAATAGAAGTGAGAAATGAATAAAAATATTGATTTTATAATTCCAAAAAATCAACCCAAAAGACAGGTGTATTTTCTTTTCTTTTTTTTTTTTTTTTTTTTTAACTTAAGTAAATAAAAATAAATTAGTAAGAAAAGAAATAAAATCATTGTCAGAAAAAAAATTACTTATTGTCTCATATCGTAGAGCTGGACATCCATTCACGAAGTTGGTATCTTCAGCTTTAGCAAACTCTTTGCACAGAGTGCATACCATCAAATTTTGCTCTTGTATGAGCCAGGGATTTTCTTTTTGCCATTTCAAAAAAGTTGCACTATTTCCAATTTTTCAAGCAGATTTAAAATTTTTTTCACATTTTACAATAATTAATAATATATAATTAAATATGCATAATAAAGATCAGATACATTTTCCTTGAATTATTCAATGAAATTTTCCTCATAAAGTTACCCTATTAATTCACATCAAAATAAGTAAGGAAGCTTTATTTCAGGTTTTGACAGTCTTAATAACAAAAAAACCTTGATTATACATAAATATATTTGGTAAAAAGATTGTGATTACCAGTCATATCAGCAATACCTTGATTTTTTTTTTTTTTTTTTTTTTTCAGAAATAAATTTATACTTCCTTCATGAAAAACAAAGAGTTCAGTCACCTTATCAAGAAATACATATTAAAATACATACGGAATGGTATAAAACAAAAAAATTTTGTAATGTGGCCTCTACATCCGAACTGAAAGATTCATTATTTACATCTGCGATGATGAGCAGATTTTAGAGAGAGTTCTGTACTTTTTCTTTGTTTGAAATTAAGCCCTGGTTGATTGCTGTCTCATGACAACCACTCCTGATCTGACACATGTCAAAAATCAGTTTAAAAGGCTTTGACAGCATATCTGAAAAATCGTTTAATCTTATAACAAAAATGGAAAACTATTTGATTTCTTGGTTTCTGAACACTTGTGATTTTTGTGCATAAGATGAAAAATGAATTCACAAATGTGTCTGAAAACAGCCAATCTATTTGAAATGAGCCTCATATAGCTCCTTTTGTATGCATTTATTTGCTAATTTAGACTACAAAGTTCATATAAAAAGGAAGAATCTGAATGTATTTAAAGACGGTTTCTTTGCGAAGTACATCTATACATTGTATCCATTCATTACCATATCATATAGAGACAGCAATATTTAAACTGGATTATGATACAACTTATCAGGTAAAAGACCCACTGACGCACATTCTAACATGCTGGCTGGAAGCAGTACTATCTACACATTGCTTCCCATTTATGATCCCTGATATCTTGTCATATTTTGAACATATTGCATTTCAATCACTTTTGTTCAATGAAGCTGAGAAGGAAGTGGGAGGGATTTAGCACAATATTGTACAATAAGCCTACTTCTCAGAAAGAGAAAGGTGCCCATTTACAATACAAAGTAATATTGTTAATACTTAACATCAGACTTAGATAAATGTAAAACTGTCTGCGAATTCAAATAATTTCTTTAAAATTTTCTGCAAAAAAAACGCCGCGCTCTTCCCGAATCCTATATTGCCGCCAACAGCAAAAATGAAGTTATATACAAGCACATAAACATTCGCTAAAATTTCCAACCAAATAAACTTTATTTAAAAAGAGATCAACATTTAACGTTTATTTTTTAACACAAAATTTATTTTTAATCTGTTAAATCAATCTGCAAAGCCTAACATAATCTGCAGCACCCGCGTCGGTGCTGCACTGTTTCTGCTACCGGCCCTGGCAGGAGGGGAAAAAAAAGGAATTGTACCTGCCGTTCCGGCATAAGCACCGCACTTACAATATTTTAAAGTTTGTAACGCGTGTGAGCCACGGCGCTTCTTCCAAAAAATACTGTACTATGGTACATGGCAAATACTTTCTAGCAAACTTTTTTTTTTCTCCAATTGAAAAATAGTCTACAGCAGGGGTGTAAAAATACCGGGCGCCAGGTCGACTAAATTTTTGACACTGGCGCCTAGGTATATCTTATGAAATGAAAAATAATTCGTATTTATAACCTTGATTATTTATAGATTTTTTTCTTTTTTTTTTCATGCGCAAAGGAAAAAAAAAACGAAGTTCTCTTTCACTGAACTGGACTGATATTTACAGAAATGTTGGAAAAATTAAGACATTGTAAATCGCTATCGGGAGGATTGCGTAACATTATTTACCAATGGCTTCCGCCGTGGTTGGTTGATTGGTCGGATGTGAGCGAGGATTCAGCACAATGAATTTTATCAAGAACAAGTTTCGCTCTATTTTGACATCACAAAGTTTAAATGATTTATTATTAATAAATTTAAATGGACCTTATGTAGAAGCATTTGATCCTACAAAAGCAGTCGAACACTGGTACTTTACATAAAAAACAAGACACATGAGTGGTCATAAACATCATAAAAATTTAAAAGCAAATGAGGATAAACAATAAGTTAACAGTAATGATTTATGGCATATATTATAGTCCTTGAAGTGCATTACATATTTGTACTTTTGAGGTGTTTAAAGAAGTTTTTAATGATTATTATTTGTATTTTACATCAGCACTTCCAATTTTTTTATATCAATATTTATAATTTTATGTAACATTACTTTTTTATACAAGAAAAATTGTCATGTGTTAGATATATTTAATTAAAAAGAGTAATTTGTATGTACTATTATTAACTTATACTGTAATTTCATTTTACAAATTTGTTATCGATAGTAACTGGCTCCTAGATTTTCCAAAAATTTTTACACCCCTGGTCTACAGACCATGTCAATAGTCTCTAACGTGCGTTACACTGATTCTCCGCCTGGGGTCTTGTTAATTTCTTTTTTTAAATACAGAAACTTGTAAAAAAAAAAAAAAAAAAAAAAAAAAAAAAAAAAAAAAAAACATCAAAACTGTCTGCAAACTTTGAAAATTTTCTGCGAACGGCATTCGCGTGTTTGTCTGTATTATCTTGACTCTGCTTAACATGTACCCAAAACACAACTTTCGAGGAATCAGCTAAGTGCTTTATGGATGGCAAAAGGCATTAAAAATAAATAGGTACTCACAAAGGGGCTTAACTAACTTCCTTGATATTCACTAGTAAAATATGCAGGAATTTTTTCTTTTTAATTGGTAGCTGCATGTCTTTTAGATGGAGGGGGTGGGGGGTAGGGTACTATGTGCTGGTTACTACTATACTTCATACTAAGCATAGTAGTAAACAGCACATATTCATTTCAAACAAAATTATTTTCAATGGAAGGGTTGTTTTTTCAACAATTGAACAATAAACAAGATATGAAATAGGATAAGGAGAAATCAGGTGGGCTCGGGCCCCATGTGCCCATAGAAGTTGGCACCACAGTGAAGGAGAACAAACATTCTGAGATGATCACTAATTTTGAATTTAAATGTGAGAAAGGATGAAACTAGAATAAAGGATCACTAGACAGTAAAAGTGAGGAATGTTCTTTAGATTTTAATCTAAATAACATACAGGTATGAAAGGCAAACAAAACAAAAGGGTGAAAAATTTGTCATGCTATACAGTAACAAATTCTTATATATTAGTGACATTTTAATGAATATTTATAAAAAAAAAAAGAATGAAATATAACACTAGCAATGAATGAAAATCATTTAATCAAAAAAGAATAAAAATATGGTTTCTTAAAGGTTAAATCCAAATATAGTTCACGAATTTCTCAAATAATAGGATAATAAATCTTTCATGCCAAATTTTATTCTGGATTGTTTCTATTTAGATTTTCTCTTCCTGTTTAGGAAAAATAAAAAAATTAAACTAGGACAGGTCCTTCCATGCCAGCTTTATCCAAGCAATACATCTTCACTACAAGGATACTATCAAAAAGTATATTTAGCTATGGATGGGTCATAATATGTTCCAAAAAAAGAACCTTACCATTAGGGTGTAAAAAAATCATGATTTTTTTTTTTTTTATCGGATTTTTATGATTTTTTCCCCAGCATTCAAATATTGAATAGCTACCAAGAATTTTAGATTTCTAAAACAATTAAACCACTAATTGCTAACATAATCTAAGTTTTTACACTTTAATTAATGAAATTATAATTATTAGTTAGTAATTACGAGTCATTCCATGTGACATCAACACACCTTTTCTCCCTTGACCCCTCAGATTTTAATGAAACTTGGTTTATCAACTGTCCTTACATAGTTATGAAAGAAAACACTAAAATTATTTTTTAAATGTATTTCATTTTAATTTTATTAACAATTAATTAAAGCATTTTTCATTAAAATTTGCTACATCTTGAATTACTTAATTGCCATTTTCTCAAAAACTAAATGTGATACAAACTTGGTTTATATATCATGTTAAAGTTCTTTTTATGGCCTTTAATTTGATATGCAACATGATAAAAAAATTTTAAATTTAAATTTTTTAATTCAAATTTGAATTTTAAATTTCTCAAAAAGTGACATTTTAAAAAAATTGTCAAATTGACTTCATATTCCCCTTGTACATTTCCCCAAATTTTATGATGGCATCTCTATGGGATCAGATTATACATGAAGTTCACATGTAAAGTGAAAATTTTAACTTATATTTCAATATTTTCATTTTCAACTGATGAAAAGTAATGAAAAAATTATATAAATGCCATAAACTAACATTTTTCACATTTTAAATAAATATTTTCATTTTTTAAATATATTAGAACATAAACAATAAGAAATGAAAAGCTGGATATTATTTGATAATTTACAAATAGATATACCTTATAAACACTATAGATCCTTTTATATTACAAGATTGTCTAATTTATTTTATTATATAAAATGAAAATTTATTTTAATTTGTGAAGTATATCTGACACTAACATCTCATATATGAACTGATTCATTTTTTATTCCAGATGTCCACCTTTATATTACACATGTTTAATCTTTCTTATATATACTTAATATTTCTACTATCGTATTTTTCGGCCTATAATCCGCGGATTATCTGTTAAAAAACCTCAAAAATTTCAAGTGCGGATTATCTGCCGACATTTTTTTAAGCATAAGTTCATGTCAGATATCCTGTTTCTACTGGCAGTCAAAATAAAAATGTAAACAGCTATCACACGATCGTTTACTATCGACCGTTCGCGGAGTCGCTCGTGATTCGTTCACATATGACGTGTACGTGCTAGTGGGAGTGGCTTCTGATTTTTATGTTATAATTTTTAGCCTTTGCTGGAAGTGTATCATGTAACTGACATAAATACCCTTGATACCACTTCAGGAGGTTGTTATTTTATTTTATTGTCATAAAAAAAAATACTATTATTTATATATTTTGATTATTATTATTATTTTATAAAATGCATATATATATTTAACGTGTGTTCTTACATGTAGTTATTTTGATTATTATTATTCAATATAAATATACTCATATATGTATCTACGCTGTAAAGTCTTAATAAGAGAAGGACTGCACAGTGAGTCTTATCTGTAGAGGGGATCTTTTTAGCGAGATACGGAGTCTACAAGCCTGACAATAGCTTGACATAAAATGCCAAGTCGAATTTATGACGGGATGTTACGTTATTTAGGGTACCTAATAAAACAGACCACACAGGCGAGTTTCGGGGTCCAGAAACCAAGATCGCTGACGCTCAGGGGGCGGAGTATGGTATACCCCGGAAAAAGTGCAATACCGAATCAGAGGTTTGCAGGTTGAAGGAAGAAGCGGGGGTCAGCAAGGCTGACCGACCATTCGACGAAGAGGGCAGAGCACCCTCCTCCATATTGTCATCACGAGGTGATTTCGTAACTGAAGGAAGAAGTTACAATCATTCCGATGCAAGCTCCTAAACTATGAAGTCCTAAAAAAATAAAGAGATCGATGCGAGTTCCAGAAACACGATGACTTAAAAATGTCATATCGATGCAAGCTCCTAAGCTATGAAGTCCTAAAAATAGAGATCGATACAAGCTACTAAACTATGATGACTTATAATAAGGATATCGATGCAAGCTCCAGAACTATGCAGTCTTAAAATAAAGAGTTCAGTTTGAGTTCCAGAACCATGATGACTTAAAATAAAGAGATCGAAGCGAGTTCCTAAACCATGATGTCTTAAAATAAAGATTCCGATATGAATTCTTAAAATATGAAGTCTTAGAAATAGGGAGAGTGATGCGAGTTCCTGAACTATGATGTCTGAACAGAGATAAAGGCGAGCTCCCAGACTATGATGTTTTCAAGAGATGCGTTCCAGCTCTCAAACCAGGATGGTTTTAAATGATTGAGTCCAGCTCCAATTTCCTAAGTGTTTAAAAGGAAATTCTGTGATGATGACGACTTATTCGGGTCGTGTTTTCCTGTTAAGGGATGGCCCTATGATCAATCGTCCTCGGACATTGTTTTCATCATTAAGTGTTTTAAATTGGTGAACTTTTTCATAGAGTGTAAAACAAAGATCACTCAATGTGCCAAGGATTCATGTGCCACCTTAACCACGAGTGATCCCCCTCTACAGAAGGTATGTTCTCTTTAACGTTTTTGTATTCCCAATGTTTTAATAATTTATTTTGTGTTAGGGGTGTACAATTTATGGTACTTAAGCAATTGGTTAATATTTGTAATGTTAATTTAAAAGGTAAATTTAATGCAATTACTAATTCAATTTCGTTCTTTGGAACGCGGGTGTCTTGCGACACAATTCTATTTTGTTTATTTTATTTTTTTGTAAATATGTAGAGTAACTGTAAATAAACCTTTTGTTTATTGTTAACTTTTGGCTATGTTTTTAATACAACATGAGTCCATTGTTTTACTTTAATGTAAGTTTTATTTCAGATGTCAGTCTGCTTTATGATGTTATTTATGCGTAGTTTAGATAGGTTTTATTTAGATACAACTGCGCGGTCGATACGCTATTTCTTCACTAAAATTACACAACGCAGCTTGGGGCGTTTTGGAGATGTGTTTCCTCCCGCCTCAATTTAAGATAATTAAGGTTAGTTTAATTATCAGGAATAGCCAGGACCATTATTATATAATTACGATCACAAATGTTTGTTTATAAATTATAATGTTTTAAATACCCACTATAATAATTCAGGTACAGTAATTGAGGAGTAGTTAACCTCCAATTACTTAATTACTATTTTCTTCTTTTTGGGTAATTACCCCCATTACCCAATTATTATTTTCCCCCACTTCAATGTATGTTTGGGTAGTTAAGCTGGTACCGGTAAATGGACCTGGATCTGCCCAACAGCCTTTGCCAACATGATTTTATGAAGAACAAAGCGCTTCTCAACTCATCTCTTTCAAAAATTGCAATGCAATATAATAAATAATGTCTAACAGAAAACGTGTTATTTAACAGTACAGAATTTAAACTGAACATTATTATAAAAGTGGAAAATGATTTAAAAACAGCAATCATTATAGAATTATCTGTATTCACAAGACAGTCTACATTTTAGATATAAGATTCAATGAAAAAGAAGTTTTTGTATTTTTAACTTGTAACAGTGATGGAACAGCACGGACCTCATTTTGGAGCAGAAAAAAGCCATTTTGGAGCAGCAAAAACGCTCATTTTGGAGCTGAAAATAACTATTTTAGAGCAGCAAAAAGGCTCATTTTGGAGCATCAAAACATCATTTTGGTATTCATTGACGAAATTCATGTTTTTTCTGCAATTCTTTGACGAAAGTCGCGTTTTTTCTGCGATTCTTTGACGAAAGTCTCGTTTTTTCCACAACTCTTTCACAATCCTTTGATGAAATTCGCATTTTTTTGGACCCTTTGTTGAAATCAGCGAGTTTCTCGAAATCTTTTGACGAAATTTGCGGTTTTTTGCGACCTTTTGAGGAAATTTGTGGTTTTTCCTGCGATTTTTTAATGAAATTCGCATTTTTCACAATCTTTTGACCCTGTTTAGTTCATTTTTTGACGAAATTAGCGATCCTTTGATAAAATTCGCGCGTTTTTTGCGATCTTTTGAAGAAATTCGCGTGTTTTTTGCGACCTTTTGATGAAATTTGCGTTTTTTTAGCGATATTTTAATGAAAGTAGCATTTTTTCACGATCTTTTGACAGTGTTTTGTTCGCTTTTTGACGAAGTTAGCTATCCTTTGGCAAAATTCACGTATTTTTTTTCGTGATGCTTTGACGAAATTCGAGTGTTTTTCGCGATCTTTTGACGAAATTCGCATGCTTTTCGTGATCTTTTGAAGAAATTTGCGCTTTATTCGCGCTCTTTTGATGAAATTTGCGTTTTATTCGCACATTATTTTAACGAAAAAGCGTTTTTTCACGATCTTTTGACCCCGTTTTGTTCGTTTTTTGAGAAAATTAGCGATCGTTTGACAAAATTCACGTTTTTTCTTGCGATCCTTTGACAAAATTCGCTTGTTTTTTGCGATCTTTTGACGAAATTGGTGTGTTTTTTGCGACCTTTTAACGAAAGTAGCATATCTTCGCGATCTTTTGACCGTGTTTTGATGAAGTTAGCGCTCTTTTGACAAAATTCACGTTTTTTTCGCGATCCTTTGACGAAATTCGCGTGTCTTTTGCGATCTTTTGACGAAATTCGTGTGTTTTTCGCGATCTTTTGACGAAAATTTCGCGTTAATCACACTCTTTTGTCAAAATTTGATGCCTTTTGATGAAATTTGCGGGTTTTTTTCTCTACTTTTTAAATAAATTAGCATTTTTTCACGATCTTATGACCGTGTTTTGTTCGTTTTTTGACGAAATTAGTGATCTTTAGACAAAATTCACGTTTTTCTCACGATCCTTTCACAAAATTCGCGTGTTTTTGGCGATCTTTTGGCAAAATTCGTGTATTTTTCGCGATCTTTTGACAAAATTCGCATGTTTTTCCCGATCTTTCGACAAAATTTGCGTTTTATTCGCGTTCTTTTAACGAAATCACGACTCAAGAATTATTATTGAATTGGCGCATTTGGGCGCAATTTTGTTGAAAAATGATCGTTTTGGTGCAGAAATGAGCAGCATTATCGATTTGGCGCAGCTGTTCCATCACTGCTTGTAATTATTTTATAATTATTTTTTTCAATTATTTTATTACAATTATCATTTAAATACAGCAACTAAATAAATAAGGAGGTAGTTTATTAGTAGTACTTTGGAATGTTGAAAACAATGAGTAATCCTCGTATAGTCCGGCGTATTATAGGCCGATGCGGATTATCTGATGAAATTTTTTTATAAGCACTAAAAATTGCGGCTGCGGATTATACGCCGGTGCGGATTATACGCCGAAAAATACGGTAATATCACTTTATAAATAATTAATATAGATAACTTTTTAAATGCAGATAAAATATAAATACTATATTTTGTTTGCAATAATTTATGTAATAATTTAATGTAAATAGCACATGAAAATATGGTATGAAAAAGTTAAGTTACATTGGCAATGTCATTTTTACATTACATATGCATATCACATTTTATGCAAAATGATTTTCTGATTTATATGAAAGATATTTGTATCCACCTCACAATATAAAATAAATTTTCAATTCATTTATTTGAAAATAAATTAGACGATCTTTTCTTGACTGCAAGAAATCTGTAAACATTTTTCCAATCTTGTTTGCTTCATCCGGTAGCAGAGTATATGTATGACCAGTTGGTGTAGTAGAGTTTACTTTGCAAATGACATCAGTTGATGAAATCCACAGAACATCAGGTAAGGAAGGGTAAAAGAAAGAATGCGCTGGTCTGAGTGGATGAAGAAAGGTAACCTTTATTTCATTTTCATCTGCATTTTTATCTAAAATATAACACAGCCACCATTCATCATTGTAATAAGAAACAAGGTAGGCAGTTAATTTCTCAAAATCTAGTTTTTCTCCAACAGGAATAATTGCATGGGTTTCTGATAATTGTGAAAATGAAAATAACTTTGTTTTCATTTTCGTCCCACATGTTGAAGGGATAAAAGCATGAAAATTTCTAGTATTAGGTACTGCCACAGCCTGGCTAAGTCTGTGTTCAAGGTGCTGCTCAGTTTTAATATACTCCTCCTGGGTAATATAAGAAAATTTCATTGCCTTAGGTAAGTGAAATTTTAACCACTCATATAACTGAAATGGCATAGTTATTTGGTCTTGGTACGGCCTTTGTAGGCTTGCTCTTGCTGCATCCCTTTTCACTGAACCTCCTACTCCATTACACGGTCCTTTGCCGTGTGCTGTAGCAGAAAAGTGCTATTCTACTTCAATTCCAAAATCAGTTTGGTGATAGCAAAGATTTGTGAAATGTTTTTTTTTTCTTGTACTGGGCTGCACTGCTATCTGAAAAATAGTAAAGTTTCTTCACATCATTAAATTTAGATTTTGAAAACTGAATAAGTTTTTTCTGAAATGTGTATATACAGATATCGTATTATGTTTAAGAAATTCTAAGATTATGACAAAACTACAATGCTTAATCTCATTTTCTTCTTTAAAATATACTACAAATGGAAGTATAGTGGCTTGCGATTTGTTCCAATGGTATGATTGTGCTTTGTCCTGTAAGATAAAGCTATAATTTTCGGAAAAGTCACAAACTACAGCCATTTCAGAAGTTAATAAATTTTCCTTAGTGTAACTCATAAAAGCACCAGACTTAGATAAAATGTAAAACTGTCTGCGAACTCAAATAATTTCTTTAAATTTTTCTGCAAAAAAACGCCGCGGTCCTCCCGAGTCCTATATTGCCGCCAACAGCAAAAATGAAAAGTTATATACAAGCACATAAACATTCGCTAAAATTTCCAAACAAATAAACTTTATTTAAAAAGAGATCAACATTTAACATTTATTTTTTAACACAAAATTTATTTTTAATCTGCAAAGCCTAACATAATCTGCAGCACCCGCATCGGTGCTGCACTGTTTCTACCGGCCCTGGCTGGAGGGGAAAAAAGAAAAAAAGGAATTGTACCTGCCGTTCCGGCATAAGCACCGCACTTACAATATTTTTAAGTTTTTAACTCGTATGAGTCGTGGCGCTTCTTCCAAAAAATACTGTACCATGGTACATGGCAAATACTTTCTAGCAAACTTTTTTTTTTCCCCTCCAGTTGAAATATAGTCTACAGACCTTGTCAATAGTCTGCAACGTGCGTTATACCGATTCTCCGCCTGAGGTCTTGTAAATTTCTTTTTTTAAATAAAGAAACTTGTACTTGTGAGAACCTCTGTTCTCACGAGCCTTCATTCAATTAGTCACAGGTCTCCTCGTGTGGTGACCCAGGTTTACCATAAACTCACAACTGTCCTGCAACAACTCTCGTCGATTGAACTTGTCTGGGTCCCCGGCCATGTCGGCATCTACGGCAACGAGTGTGCTGATAATCTGGCTCGTACTCATACTCTGCGGACGGGTCCGGTTCACTGGATCTCCCTGGAGGACATCTGTGTCCGGTTATGATGGCTCCATATTGAGGAGGATATAAATGGTTCGGTTTTAGGGAAATATGGCTCTGATTTTCCCCATCTCACAAAAAGGAGTTGGGAACATAGGAAGCTGCATCTCCCCAGGTTCTTCTTTCTCGTCTTCGTACGAAAACTCTTCCTACTCGTGCTTTACTCCACAGGTTAAAGCTTTGTCAGTCTCCTGTGTGCATTGTGTGCTCGGTTCCCGAGACTTGTGAACATTATGTCTTAACTTGCAGGCGGTATGCCATGGAGCGCCAGAGACTCGTTCAGAAGCTGGGCATCTCTGGCTCCACAATCACTTTTAGTCAGCTGTGTGATCTGGCAGTTTCTGGGTTCTCTCAAGCCCGATATTTGGTCTCTTTTCTTCTGAGTACCAACCGTTTTTAGTGCATCCGAACTTTCATAAGAACTCCTGATCTGGATGTTACTCTCGTCACCTTGCATGACATGATACTGGATTTACAGGGGTAAAAGCCTCAGTGGCTTATGCCCCATGGTCTGGGCGTTCGCGTCCCAAAACAACAACAACAAGATACTCTTTCTGACGAAAATGTAAAGGAGTAATAATGTTTAGTATGTATTAAAGTTTTGATGATGTAGCTGCTGTTCGTAATCTTTGAATCCCAGTTATTTTGTTGCTTAAAAGTAGATTTAATTGCTATGATAACTACAGTTGTAGTTTTTATGAATTTGAAATTAAGTTATTAGAGATAACAAAAACTAGAGACCAGAAATTTTGAGGGTATAATGGTAGATTTTGAATGTTATTTTAAATTTTGCATATAGTAAATTTCATGCATAAAAAAGTTATAAGTGAGTTTGATAATTTAAAAGATACTAATAAAAATATATTAACGTATTCCTGTTTTCAGAGCTTTTCTTTCTTTTTTGTCCTTTTATAATAATGGTTTGTTTAACCCCTTAATTCTCGCTCCCGTGATATTCACGGCAGGGTCATTCCACACGAATTCAACCAATGGGTGTTGCAGCATAGTCACGGATTTTTTTTAAATTTTTTTTTGTAGACAGACATAGTAGTGAAACCCTCAAATCTGAAATTTAAAACTAATTTGCGCAATATTCACTGAGATATACCCTTTTAAAAAATGGTCATTTTTACCAAATGGCGACCATCTTGGATGCTATCCCAATGTCTATAAATGTCCATAACTTGACAACTAATGATTCAAATTTTATATTTCTGGTACCAATTTAAAGCTATTTATATAAAGAATGCATATATGATATTAAAACAATGGTAAATTTTTATTTTAATACTGTTTATTACATTTAAACAGAAAATATCACCCTCAAAAATTGGCTTACTGTAATGGGCCATAAAAAAATGGCCCATCATAATTTTTTTTCAAACTTGCTAAAAACATTGCTCCATATGTATACTTTAAACAGAAAAAAAATTGGAGAGGTAAAATTTTTCATTAAAGAAAAATAGCTTTTTACACATAGGATGTCATTTACCTAACAGTGACTATCTTAAAACATGTAAGTATCTGTGGTTTAACAAATAATGGTTAAAAATATTTTTTTCTGGCATATGAATTAATGTATGAGCATCAATATATAAATAATTCAATTTAGAAATACCAATCAGCAGTTAATTATACTAAAAACACAAACATATTAAAATAACAGTAAATTTTTATTTCAATACTTTTTATTTCATATAAAATGATAATATGTATAATTCTCAAAAAATATACATAATGGAAAATATTTAGAAGGAAAAAGAGCCATAAAACATATTTTTTTGAAATATGGCAGAAATACTAGCTGTAAATCAGTTGAATTCAAATAAAAGATTAAAAATTAATATTAATGAGTTGATTGAGTTAACAATAGTTATTCAGTTCACTGCCAATTTCAATTTAAATGAACAAATCTTGACAAAATGAGTACACAAATCTTGTGTGATACAAATGTACAACAAAAACATCAAATATGTATAAAAGTAAGACTTAGATAAAACTTATATGAAACATATTTACATAAAATAAGAACAGGATACTTATATGGATATAACTTTATAATATATTGTTGAAAGGAACTTGATAATATGTTGTTGAAAATTACCAAGGATTTAATCTGTCTTGAAGTTTAAGAATAAGAGTTGAATTGCTGTATGCTCCTCTGGAGCAACAGTATATGTTCTTCCTGTAGCAGTCATTGGGGTAGACACTACTTTCATTATATGCTCATATGGAATCCAACAAACATTTGAAGATTTTGGCCATGAATATGATGAACTAGGACCATGAGGATGCATGAACATAATTTTATAGTCATTGAATTCCTTGCAGTAATCTAAAATCTTACCAATCCACCAATTAACACCATATACACATGCAACATATTGTTCACTTTTAAATGTTTGTGGTTTGTCGGTTTCACTAAATCTCACAGTAGCAATAAAATTTGTTGAGGAGCCTGATACCCTGGAAACCAGTATTTGGCCTTTATTTATTGACACAAAGCTGTGATTAACCCTTGTTCCTACGATTGTATCTGCCTTTGTATACCTATCTGCTAACTGATTATTCGCAATTTCAATTTCAGATTTTGTTATAAAAAAAACTTCCAATTCCTTTAACATATTCTTTTGCAAATGTATACAGATCAAATGCATTTAAGATACCATCTTTGAATGGACGCTGAAGACTTGCTTTGGTGGCCATGCGTTTTATGGTGCCGCCTATTCCATCACAAGCTCCTTTTCCGTGGCAAGAGGCAAAAAAATGCCATTCAGCTTTCACACCATGGTCTTCTTCATGATGGCAGAGATTAATAAAATTTTTATAATTTTTGTATTGGGCTGATGATCCATCACTAAAATATTTTATGTATTTAATCTGTGGAATTTGTAAAATTAAATAATTGACAATTACTTTTTGAAAAGCCCAAAATGTAGTAGTGTCATGAACTAAATGCTCGCTTATTGCACACATAGGAATAGATTTCACAGTATCAGTGATACTGTCCCTTATATAAACAAGAAAGGGGTGAACTGTAACCTGTTCTTTTTGCCAATGGATATTTTGAATAGCATCTTGCACAATGCAAGTATAGTTTTCAGAAAAATCAGCTGAAATAATAGCAGTTTCTGTATTCAATTCATCCTTTGTTTTCTTGAAATATAAACTTTGTGATTTTGCAAAAAAGTGGTGTGAACATAAAGCAAGGAGTTTTGTAATTAAATCATCAACAAATTCATCAACAGGCATAATCACTTTTTTTAATTCTGCTCCATCAGTCTTTACCCACTGTTTATAAATAATATCATTACTCATTTCCAATTCATCTAAACCCATTAAATCTTTCATTAAATCAACCCATTAAATCAATGACTTCTTTTTTTTGGGGGGGGGGGGGGGGGGTGAGCAATTGGAGGGTGGTCCTACAAAAAAACTTATGAGATTATATTTCATTATAGTTTTACATTAATTTAGGGATTAAAAAAATATTTAGTTTTGGCCATTATTTCTTAAATCAGGGATATTTACATGTTTTAAGATAGTCACTGCTTAGTAAGTGACATCCTATGTGTAAAAAGCTATTTTTTTTAAACTAAATATTTTACCTCTCCAATTTTTTTTCTATTTAAAGTACACATATGGAGCAATGTTTTTAGCAAGTTTGAAAAAAAATTATGATGGGTCATTTTTTTTATGGCCCATTACACTAAGTCATTTTTTAAGGGTGATATTTTCAGTTTGAATGTAATAAACAGTATTAAAATAAAAAATTACTATTGTTTTAATATCATATATGCATTCTGTATACAAATAGCTTTAAATTGGTACCAGAAATATAAAATTTGAGTCATTAGTTGTCAAGTTATGGACATTTATAGACATAGGGATAGCATCCAAGATGGCCGCCATTTGGTAAAAATGATCAATTTTCAAAAGGCTATATCTCAGTCAATATTGCACAAATTATCTTAAAATTTTAGATTTGATGGTTTCACTACTACATCTGTCTGTAATAAAAATTTTAAAAAAATCTGTGACTATGGTGCAACAACTTTTCTTTAAATTGGTTGATTTCACATGGAATGACCCGGCAGTGTCTTTTATTCAGATTCTTTGATTCCCACCAGTTTTATAAAACAGTGTAATTGGCTTTATTATGGTATCATTTTACCTGTTGTTAAATAAGGTGAATATTTCTTTTTCCAAAAAGTGGTGCCAATAAGTTATTTCAATTTTAAAATCACAATTTAAAGTGACCATTAAGGGGTTCAGCTCGCTCGCTAAGGCTAGAAGCAGAAACTGGACTGCTGGAATGGAGGTGAGATGGGCCCTCTGCATATCTTGTGTATAATGTATGCATATACTTAATACAAAATCAGTCCTTATGGGGCATTTTTCAGCTTAGGGTCCGATGCAACTGTATCCCTATCGCCCAGAGTAGGGGAAGACGGGGTACAATGAAACAAAATTTACTATTTTTTTTTTCCTATCCAACATTTTGCATGCGCAAAAATATAATTAATGCATATTTTTAATCTTGTATTTTCCCCATCTAAATAAATTTTTATGAGATTCTAAACAATATCTTTATGCTTGAAAAATAACAAAAAATAAATGTCTTACAGTGTTTCATTGTACCACGTATGCCGGGGTACAATGAAACACATACTGGGGTACAATAAAACACTCTAAATGATGGAAGCAATTTTCACCCGGTATAGTTTATTTTATTAAAAATGAGATAAATACAAAAACAAAACTTTATTAATATGAAACTTGATAAAAATATTATAGTCTAAGATGAAAAATAAGATAATTCTACTAGTTTAAGAAATACCTTTCATTTTATATTAAATTGGCTCAAGTCAGTTTCAAAAATTAGCATTTCTGCTTATATTTCAGTTGCTCCTGAAGGAATATGGGGTGGTAGTTTCAACACAATGAGTTTTTTTTTTTTAATGTAAGTTTCTAAAAAAATAAAATAAAATAAATAAAATTGGGTTGGAGTCTTTTTATATCAAGTATTTCACATTTGACTTCATTTAAATGTATGATTTCTCCAACGGTATATATTTTCTTATGTTTCCATTTATATGGATACTGCTTGTGCCATACATGTTGTGTGTGGATATCTCATTCTTAGTACCTCGATGACCAGCTGGGCCCCGAAAAAAAAATCTGGATCATCATTAGAGTCTGTAGCAGGCAGAGTTTGTTTTCAAAACAATCCCTTCTTAGCTTTTTTTTTTCTCTTTCTATTTTTTAATTGCTTAACAAGAGCATTTTTTACTGACCTGGTTAGAACAAAACTCTTTTCTGTTTTCCTACTCTTACTTCTAATATATTATATTTACTACTTTTATTACTATAATAAAACATGTTTCATTGTACCCCGTCTGCAAGTGTTTCATTGTACCCCGCACTGAGGTTACTAAGTAAAAATTTATTTTCAAACTTCTAATATTTATTTTTTTTAGTTTGGTTTTGGAGGTATGAAGACAACAACCCAAAGATAATAATGCACAGAAAAAATAATTATTACATATAAAAACAAGGAAAAAGAAACAAAATTACTTTTAGTAAAGAAAGTTACTTTCAATGGTGTAAAAGCAATAATCTTCTATTGCTACTGTTGTAGAAGTGTGAATGTATCCAAATCACATCAGTAATTGGAACATATAGTTGTATAACATATATATAAACTGCAACTCTCTATGAAAAATTTGATTGATTTTACAAGTAATGTTTCATTGTACCCCGTCTTCCCCTACATGTCTCTCACTCGCACAATAACATTTTAGTAGTGTTCCCGCTACGCTATTTTTGAAAGGTGCAGCGCCCTGCCCCTTTTAAAATCGGTAAAACGCACCCTGCCGTTTTTTAAATCGGCAAACTGCGCCCTTCATATTTCAAAAATAGTCAAATGTGCCCGGAGTCGTTCTCAGCGATCGCTTTAAGCGATGCCGCGGACGCGCTATAGCACGTAAATCACGCGAAAAATCGGAGACGGGACGCAAAAAAATAGTTATTACGTGTCCGTGGGACACGTAATTTCGTCAAAAAATCACGGAAAAAAGCCGATTTTCGTCAAAGGATCGCAAAAAAAGCACAAATTTCATCAAAATATTGCGGAAAAAACGCGATTCTCGTAACAGGCCGTGAAAAAATAGCGAATTTCATCAAAAAATCACGGGAAAAAGCCGATTTTTGTCGAAGGATCGCGAAAAAAGCGCAAATTTCATAAAAATATCGCAGAAAAAACGAGATTTTCGTAAAAGGGCCGCGAAAAAATAGCGTATTTCGACAAAAGATCGCGAAAAATTGGTGAATTTCGTCAAAGAATCGCAGAATAAAGCCGAATTTTGTTAAAGGATCTCGAAAAAAAGATCACATTTCGTCAAAGTATCGCATAAAAAACACGATTTTCGTAACAGGTTCGTAAAAAATAGCGAATTTCGTCAAAGGATCGTGGAAAAACGCGAATTTCGTCAAAGGATCGTGGAAAAACGCGAATTTCGTCAAAGGATTGCGGAAAAACGCGAATTTCGTCAAAGGATCGCGAAAAAACGCGAATTTCGTCAAAGGATCGCAGAAAAAAGGCGAATTTAGTCAAAGCCTCCAATGCACCAAAAAATATGTGCAAACCAAACTTATCGGTAGAACATTCATAAAATGGGATTTAGTTTTTTTTAAATGAGATTCTTAAAACTACAGCATGATTTCAGTGTACTTTAATAATGTATTCAGTATGTAGACCAGTGAAAAATCTCTCCCCCCCCCCCACTTCTTACTGCGGTATTACTATTAATCGATTTATTACATTAATTTTACAACAAGTTATTTTAATGGTACTTTAAAGTACCATTGGTGCATAAAGGGATAATCAGCCCCACAGTTCAGTTAAATATTTAAAATTATTTACTTTATTACTTTTTCTGTTTTGTTTGTTATTTTATTATAAAAGAATTTGAACTCTTAGAATATTATAATTTTTTCTATTCTAATTGTAAATTTTAAGTATAAAGTAAAAAAAAAAAATTATAAATAAAGTATAAATATAAAGTATTGTAATAAATGTAAAGTATAAATAATCAATCATCCAATCTAATCTACCTCTTCTTCCCCCGCCTCCCTCCTTCTTCGAAGGTTAAAATATTTAAAACTAATTTTTTTTTACTTGCAACTCTGTCACTTCATTGTGACAATAAATAACCAATCATCTAAATTCTGCTTCTCTTTCTTATCAAACATACCAAATTTAAAGGCTTTTATTTTTTCTGTCCTAATTATTAAAATTTTACTAACGATAAATAATTCATTATATAATCAACCTCCTCCCCCCCCCCCCCAAGAAAAAATCGTTTTTGTCTCTTTGCCCCCACCTTCACAGCTCACAAAGTTTATGATCTTTAAGTTATATTTGGTGATTTATTGTAATAATAATTAATTGGTCACCCATCTAAATTTTACTACCCCTTAAAATCTCTGCTTTACCCTTAAAACTGCTAGTTTATGGGACTAATAATTTTGTAGTTTTTTTATTTGAAACAAAATTACTTACCTAGATCTTTGAAATATCAATTTAAGGAAAAAAATATATATATAATCTGTTACTAAATGTACGCATAAACAATGATGAGTTTGTAGTAATGTATAATTCTTATATCAGTTTCGAAGATCTACATTTTCTCAGGGTCGAAACTGGGGGGGGGGGGGTGGCAGAGGAGGCATGTACCCCAGGCGCCAGTTGTTGATCTTTCTCACGTCCATGTTTAGCACTATTTGTTAAAATCGTCCTATCAGGGGTATGCCAAAGCACAGAAGAATCTAAGGATATGGCATAAGGATGTTGTATAAAGCAGAATTTTTTTCAATTCCGTTTTCAAGATTTTAATGAATCAATATTTGACAAAGTAGATTAAAGTAGTTCAGTATTACATATTTTATGATTACATAATTTAAATTTTAAAATATGTTGGCTATTAGAAAATTAATAAAATTTTCTTTGTAAATATACTTTGCGGAGGAAGGGGGGGGGGGGGGGCACCAAAATCCATGTTTGCCCCGGGTGCAAATAAGGCTAGTTTCGGCCCTACATTTTCTGAAGAAACAAAGCTTTTTTTCGCTGAAAAAAGTGCCCTCTTTCAGCTCCAACTGTGCCCTTTTTGTGGCTAGCACCCTGCCCTTTTTTTTCCTAGAGTGAACACTACTGATTTATTGGTTTAATAATTTTTGGTTGTTCACATGTTAATCGATGTCATGTAAATTGATTGCATAAGACATATCTAATCCAGAGGGCCCCAAGAATGTTTATATTTTGTAATTTAATTAATTCTAATTTCTAAACAAAGTTTTGATGACTGTTAGTGTAAAATTCCATATCGATTTGACTTTAATTTGGCAATAGGAATGATTATTTTGTGAATACACAAAATCTTTATTTCTACTTATTTCTTAGGTAATTTTCTTTATATGTTGTACTCATACATAATTTTCAGTAAAATGAAAAAAAAAAAAAAACTTTTTTACTTTTGTTTTCTTTTCATTTATGCTTCCTTCCATGAATTGTAACAAATATATTTAATAAAAGAATAAGGATTAAAAATATAAAAGAAAAGTTCGTCTACAGAATAAGCATAAATGTAAAATAAGTCTTATGTACCATCAATTTAAAGAAAAAAAAAACACACAACTAAGCAATTACTGAAACTTACTACACAGTACACAATGTCCAATGGGATATGAGGGTTGCAATGAAACATGGGGGAGACATAGAATGGGGAAGTGTGATTCAATGGGAAGTTTCCTGTACCTTTGCTGGAAATATTCGAAACTACATTTCGGGGGAAATGTTTTTCAGCTTGTAAGGGAAAAAAGTATGATCAAATTAAGATTCTGAACAGGGTTGGCATTTTTGCCAGGACAGCGGCAAAAACTGGAAAAAACCAGGGCAAAAATGGCAAATTCCTATTTGTCTTTAATGTGTAATAAAATTTATAAGCTAATAAGGATAATAATGGTATAAACAATTAAATTTAATAACATATCATTTAATATTTTTATTTAATTTTCTAATTAATAAATATAATTAAATATTTTTACATATTTTAAATCTTTATAAAATAGGTGGGATTCAGTCTAATACTTAAGAATTTAAGGACCAAATTAGAAATTGGATAGCTAATTTTTTTTTTCTTATGTAAAGTATTTTGTCAGCCATTAATATTTTTTTAATTATCAAAAGGTTTTATATAGCTTGGCTACTTTTCTTTTATGAATTAAGTCTTAAAAATATGTAGGTTGTCTTAAAATATGTATTGTATATTTGAATTTCTAACGCACATAAGCATAAAAGTTTTACTCATTTAGAGCCTCCACAGTTCTAGTATGTGAATAATCATTAATAATTGTAAAAACATGAATAAATAATCAAGTTTTCTATTTATTCAAATAAAATTAGTATTTTTTTCATTTATAATTTTGTTAAAAGTTAGTATTCTTTCATAAAATGCATAATTATTTAACTTAAGAGTTTAAAAATAAATTTAGAATATTGATTTTTTAACTATTAAGTTTTGTTTTTCTTTCATGAAATATTTTTTTCTCTTTTTCTGGGAAAAAAATTAAGCGGGCAGCCTATTTTTGCCACCACTTTGGCAAAAACCTATTTTTGCCAGGACGGTTTTAACCAGGTTTTTTCCACCTATGGCAAAAACTTGCCAACCCTGATTCTGAACATTATAAAATTCCTGTGTTTGTTCCATCCACAACCGGGCCCCGTCCCGCTGGCCCTGTTTCGTACATGCGTTTTGCTGCTCAAGTTGGCCTCATAATTTAGAACCTTGATCAGGTAACGAGACCTTCACCTGGCAAGGCACCATTTATACTAACTTAAAAGCAAGCGAGGTTTGTACACTTACTGTAATCGGGCTGCACACGATATACACTAAAGAAATTCATTCTTGAAAATCATTAAAAACGATAAATTGAAATAGTTTTCAAACAAATTGCATCTGAAAGTACATTTTTTTCTCTACTTGATGGCGTAGAAATTGAAAAGACTAAGTTAAACATTTCAAAGCACAGACAGGTTTGATAGTATGAATGCATCTTGAAAATTAACAATATGAGCCCTAAAATACTTTTAGTCATTACAAAAAAGTATTTTAAGTAAGTTAAATGGGAAAAAATATAAAATATATTTTCACTTACCTAATGTGAAATCGGAAGTACACTGTGATGACACTGGGGCGAAAGATTGATATAAGCCGAAGTATAACACTTCCAATAAAAACAAAACGCTCATCAACTAAAAAAACACTGATGTTATTCTAACGAACGAATAATTAAACTTAAGCACAAATCGGAGAAAATATCATACAAAAACAAACAACAAACCACAATTCAAACTAAGCTAACTGTTGCCAAATGGTAAAATCACAGATTACTACGGTGAGCCATGGACGCACGAGGCAAAGAAAATGCATAAGCATGCTGCACATGGAGTTATGAAAAAAAGAGGAATGGACTTTACCCATGTGACGTCAGCCGCGGGTAAGCAGAAGAAACACACCAATAGGCATGAAGAACATTTTAAAACTGCTCCCCCTTCGTCCAATAAACAGTCTTTTTCGGAGGGGTTTTCCCCGCAGAGGCAATCATACGAAACTGACGCTACAGCGTCTAGAAGTATATAGTGTGGAGATCGCTAATACCGGTATAGCTTTTGAACGCATCCAAAAAATTACATTTTCTTAGGTGGCGCTGCCGTCAAATTTATTGCGTGAATGCGTAGGTTTTGTTTTGGCTTTCTTTTTGTTGTAAATATTTTTAGCGCTATATACAACGTCTACAATTATTAGAAATTTATGTGAAAACACGTAAATTTTGTATTCACATATTTTTATAACATTGTATCGAAAATGATATAAAAACGAGATTCTCATAATTTTGTTCCCGGTTGTGTTACATAATACAAGAACAGCAAACTTGTTTATTTTCGGTGTACCTAAAAATCAGTAGGCTTTGTTTTGGTTCTCTTTTTGTTATAAACACTTTTAGCGTTATGTATAGCGTCTACAAATATTGCAAATTCCTGTAAAAATATGTAAAATTTATCAAAAATGATGAAAAAACGATATTATCATTGTTTTGTTCCGGGCTGTGTTACGCAATACAAGAACAGCAAGCTGTCTATTTTCGGTGTACCTAAAAATCAAAATCTTTTTGAAAAATGGAAAAAAAATTAACTAATATCATTAACTAATAACTAGTATGTTGTGGCCATCACAAAACTTTCCTCTATATAAATCACGTCAATTAAATCATTTAAATAGTACAAGAAATTACATCAATTTAGCACCCATTCATATCAAAGTATATCTGAATTTAAAGTTTGATGAAAATTCGTGCCTTAGTTCTTGAGATAAAGCTATAGCAGAAAGTCTGAAAAATGTAGCATAGCAGCGCCACCTGTTGAGTGATTTACACCAATACATAAACAACAATAATTGATATCCAGGTGTACATGGATCTGAAGTTCGTTGAAAATCCAAGCATTAGTTCTTGAGATAGAGCTATTGCGGAAATCACAAAAACAGCATAGCAGTGCCACCTATTGAACGATTTACACCAAACTGTATAAAATGTCAATTCATGTCAAGAACTAACTGATTCTAAAGTTTGATGAAAATTCGTGCATTAGTTCTTGAGATACTTTTATAGCGGAAATTCTGAAAAAATACAGCATAGCAGCGCCACCTGTTGAGCGATTTACACCAAAATGTCAATTCATGTCAAGGATTAACTGCTTCTGAAGTTTGGTGAAAATTATTGCATTAGTTCTTGAGATACAGCTATAATGGAAATTCTGAAAAGTGCAGTATAGCAGCGCCACCTGTTGAGTGATTTGCACCAAAACACAAACAATAAATAAAAAAATATAATTCATATCAAAGTATACTTGAATCTGAAGTTTGATGAAAATCTAAGCATTAGTTGTTGAGATAGAGCTATTGCGGAAATCGTAAAAAATGCAGTATAGCAGCGCCGCCTACTGAGCGATTTACACCAAAATGTACAAAACTTCAATTCATGTCAAGGACTAACCGAATCTTAAGTTTGATGAAAATCCGTGCATTAGTTCTGGAGACTAAGCTATTGCGGATATGGTGAAAAAGGCTGCATAGCAGCGCCACCTGTTGAGCGATTTACACCAAAACCTAATCAGCACCAATTTATATCAGGGACTAACTGAATACAAATTTTTATTAAATTCCGTGCATTAGTTCTTGAGATAGAGCGCCCACAAAATTTGTGTCACATACAGACAGACAGACATTTTGTAAAAACATGTTTTTTGGAATCTCCGACCCCTAAAACGTGTAAATCCATCGAAAACCGAAAGTCGAAAATTTTCACGAATCCAATACTTTCTTCCTGTAAAGATAGAAGAAAGTAAAAATTTACTAATATAAACAAAGATATATTTAATACAAAAAAGAGCTTATTCAAAATGCAAACGATAAAATTACTTCATATCATTTATATACATAAGCATAAATTATTTTTTTATAATTTCAACATATATATAAAAAAATACTTGTACTATAATAAACCTATAGGCTAAAAAAAAAAAAAAAAATATATAGTATGCACGGCGATCACATGAAATATTAAATCTGTTTATAACAGAGCAATCTGAAAATAAAGTGTTCTTCAATTCGTACAAACGTGAAATGCATATAAAATATATGCCTGAATTTTCGTTCATTCTTAATATATCGCGTATTACAAGCTAATTTTTTTTTTACTCTGTTTTTCAAAAAAATTATCTTTCAAAAAATTAGTTTTCCGCATCAAAAGTATCTAATACACATAGGATTTCTATACATTCGTTGCAATGAACTTGATCTTAGCGCCCTCTGGCGAAATTGTAATTTTTTGGATATGGTTTCGCTTGTTGATTTCCACACTATATACTTCTAGACACTGTACTGACGCCTAAGGCTGGGATTACGGTGCCTCACTTAAGATCAACTTAGAGACTTACAATATAAACAAAACGTAAACGGCATTACGGTGCCTCGCGATCTACGCTCGATCGTAGGATAGGCGTTCCTGCGATCAGTCGTAACTTGGTATTACGGTGCCTCGGTGCAAGTCCTCGTGCTTCGGCGTAAGTCCTCCTGCAGTCAGCCAATCACAGGCCGCAGTTACATTTGTTGTGGTTGCGCGCGCATCCACTTCTGTCTTAACTTACGGCTGCTTCCAAGCTACGGTCGAGCGAGGCACCGTAGTCCCAGCCTAATTCAATTTATCATGATTGAAATTGAAAAAATAATTGCCCTTTAAAAAGTTTTTTTATGATTTTTTCAATCTGCATGAATTCAATCTTGATTAATTTAATCGTGATTAATTTAATCGTGATTAATTTAATCATTAATTACATAGATAAAAATTAAATATGACTGCCCTGTTTACTTTCTTAAATTCGCTTTCATGGCTACGAAATTCTTTTTAAGAGTCACTATACGATTTTCCTTATTGATTATACAGTGTCACACAAAATTATTCATATAAACCGAGGTCAGTATGTTTAAATTATTTAGGGGGATTAGGGGCAATTGAAACCCGCTTAATAAAACTGATATATTCTTTTATAATTATTTTAGGCAAATAGGAGCAATATTATCAATCATTTGATAGTCACAAATCGATGGCGATAGTCCCTGCTCCTAGACTGTACTTCATGTCGGTGCCACTACCTTCAATGGATGCAGAAGCGAAAAAGTTTTGAAATTGCTTTTTTTTTATATCAATGGGGAGAGAAACTTGAAATCTGCGTGTTGGTAATTACTTAAAAGTTTTAAATGCTATGTAAGAACAGTTTCTAAAAAAATCGAAAATTAAAACGGTGAAATCAGCAAAAAGTGTTCTAAAAACGTCCTAAATTATGATTTCAATGGAATTGATAAGGATAGAAAATTTTAATTTGATGTGGATGTTACTTTTAAGACTAGTCTCACAGGACAGTTAAAAAGTTTAGATATTTAAAAGGTCGAAATGAATGACGAAAAGCGTTAAAAAAAAGTTTAAAATTACGATTTTTGTGGAAATGTTAAGGATACAAACTTGAAATTATACACGGTTGCTACTTTTAAGACAAAAATATATGCTCCTTACACTTTTTTAAATTGAAATATAAAAAGCTGTGGGAGAAAAGGCGCCTTTTAATGGGAAATATAAGAAAATTTCATAAAAATGTATTTTTTGTTCCATCTTGAATGGCAGTAATTTCCAAGTTAAAAATAGAAAAGATTCAACTCAACTTTTTTATAAGTTTCTAGTGTAGAAACTCCTAACGGAAAAGAAAAAAAATCTATATTTAACCATACTTAATGACCCCCCCCCCCCCTTTAGGAGCGATGACATGTGACCTCCCGGAAGATTTGAGATTTTGTATTTACAATGGTCAAAAAGTGAAATCCCCCCCCCCTCCTCCGGAGCCACAAAATCCCTCCCGGAGAAACGTGCCTGAATTAAACATTGTTAATAAATAAAATAAAATCTTAAGATTTGTGTATCAAGTGTATTTCCCTTAATTGCAAATCATTTAAACTTTGAAACAAAATTTTAAAAAAGATACATATATATATATTTTTGATGGAATTTTAATCTAATTAAATATAAAGAAATGATCTATAAATATTATTTATTAAGCTTACAAATATTTTTACAGTGCACATTTACATACGTTTAGAAAATTTTTAAACAGTTTAAAGAATTGAAAGGAAAAAAAAAGATTCTGTATCAGATAACTGATTTGCAGCTGCAAATTGTGTTTAATAAACGTACTAAATTACGCTAAACATACGACATTACGTAACATACAAAATTATGCTTATATCATAAAAATAAACTTGCAACAAACTGATGAAGAAAGTCTATCGTAAAAGCAAAATGAAACAGTTTGATGTCAGCTTCACATCATAAAAGTGTAAGAATAAATCAAAGGGGATGCTTTGCATCTCCCCCCATTCTCGCCAAAGTAATATTGAATTAACCTTTAACTGATGTCACATAAATTGTCACATAACTACTGTGAAGTGGTCTGTGAGACCGCTCTATCGAAAGATGAATAAAAGACGCGATTAAATTTCAGGAAAGCGTTTTTGTACCAAACTTTTTGTGCAGTACTGTTACAATTAAAATTCCCTTATTCAAAAGTCTCTGGTGACAGTATTAAAGTTCCAAACGAAGCAAAATTTCGGTGATATTTGTAGTTAAACTGAAAGTTACAAGTTAAACTATAAAAATTGAAAAAAACAGTGGTCTGTGAAACCGGTAACATGAGTTAAAGGTTAATATTTGCCTGTCCTTTTTTAGTTTTTAGGTAGCTTTCTTTACAAAAAGCTACCTATTGCAGCCGTTCGGAGGAAAGCGATTTCAAAAAATTTTGGTATATTTTCATCGATCATGACCCCCAGACCCCGAATCCACCCTCCGTTCAAAATTGATATATATATATATATATATATCAATATATATATATATATATATAACCATTAATTAAACATAACCTACCACCGTCAATTATTATGAATTAAAGCTGTAAGTATATATATAAAAAAACAAAAAAATTATCATAAGAATTATTATGGAAGAAAAAGAAAAAAGTGGACACCGACAAAAATTGAAAAGCTTATACATTGAATTACGTTATCAAGGGCACAGAATTCAATGATATAAGCAAAATTGTTGTTTTCTGTGGGAAAAATAAGCTAAAGCTAAAAATTATTTTCCCCTGTGCCCAAACAACCATTAAAATCAAGTGAATTGATTAAAAATGAAAGCAGAATAGAAACAAATAATATGAAATGGAAGAATCAATAAAATGTATTTAAATATTTATAGGATATAAAATATAAATAATAAACACCATACCGATAAATATTTCAGTATTTTACAAATATCCACGCGCACATGGCTACCAGAATATCATAAAGATTAAGGTGAATAAAACAGTTAAGAAATCACAGTAAATGATACCAAAGGATGCAGTTAATACATTCTGAAATAAAATTTGAAATACCTTGTTAAACACATTTAATATAATAAAAAATAAATAGATAGTAATTACATTATTTAAAATGCACTATTAAATTAATTAATAACTGTTTAACAATATCGTCAAAATTTAGCTAAAAATACCCCCTGGTGTATTAAATTATAACTGAAATGGAGCTAGAAAAATTAAAATTAAGAGCTATCTTAAAGAGACAAAATTTGGTGCTGCCATCTAGTATTACTTTTATTAATCAACTGTCGCAAGATAAATATTTGTAAGCATTTGAATGTAAATAACTGTTTAAACAGCAAAACCAAACATATCCTTATATAGAGAGAATTATAAACCTAATATAAACCACACAATGTATTTAAAAAAACTATTGTTAATAAAATTTAAAAGCATACAATATATTCTGTTAGCTAACTTATTTAAACTAAACTAAGAATTTAAATAATTCTAGAACTTTGATAATATATAGCATATAGATATATGCTATAAAACAAAATAAATTCAGTAATAATTAATATAAATAATTATTAAAAATAATATAAAAATTATTTTTTAATCAATTATATATAAGATATTTATAAAATGAACAGGAAATAAAAAACATGTGGAAGTATATAGAAGGTTAAATGATACTTAAATTCCCATTACTTAAAAAGCACAAATATAGAGTGTGGATCATTTTCTGACATCCATAAAAATCCAAAAAGTATGAATGTGGGACATTCAAAAACATTAAACCGATAATAAATATTAAAAAGAATAGAGGAATAATAATAAAAATAATTACCCAATTTTAATGCATACAGTATAACTATATTTATATTAAACATACTTATATGTATATTAATCACTATAAGAATGGCATACTATTAGTAATTAATATGATATTGTCCTTAGTAAATTAAAATTTAATAACAAATAATTGTAAATTAGATTAATCAATAATTATGCTAATTATAATATTAATGAAATTCTCCAATTACATATAAAATATCAAATCAACATCCATATAAAATACGTATCAAAAATATAGTAATAATACAAAAGCCCCCATTTTTTTTTATAATTAACCGTTGCGTATTATCCAGACAACACCACCCTCCTCCGTACTCTAACATCTACCCACCCACCCAACCTATAATAATTTTTTTATATTATTTTACAATTTTTAATTTTTTATAGATATTTTTTTATTTTATAATTTTTTTGTAATTTTGTTTACGCATGTGTTAATTTGTTTTAAAAGATCATGTAAGAAAAGTACTAATTGTATATTAATGAATATATGAATTTTTTTGGAAAACCATGATTTAATGCATCATAAATTAGTTTTTTAATATTATTGTTAATTAGAGGAGAAGAACATAAACATTTTATTCTATATAAATGATTAAGTATTATATTCCGAAATACAGAATGATGTAGACAAGATTTAAAATTTGTAAATGTATTAACTGTGAATTTAAATTCTTTACGTTTGTCATATAAATCTGCGATTGTTTTGTTGTCTTTTATTGTAATTTTAAGATCTAAGAAGTTAATTGTATTGTTAGATAAAAGGTTTTCCGTTAATTCCAAATTAGTGGGATAATCAACTGGAAATCGAGTAATTGCAGATTTTTCAATTTTTGTCGGTGTCCACTTTTTTCTTCCATAATAATTCTTATAATATTTTTTTTTTTTTTTTTTAAATACTTACAGCTTTAATTCATAATAATTGACGGTGGTAGGTTATGTTTAATTAATGTAATATATATATATATATATATATCTGACTTATGTCACACTGTAACTCCCGTATTTATGAACCGATTTGGATGTAATTCGGTGTGTACATAGTACATACCAATGTCTCGACCGAGTTCGTTGGCCAGCTTCATCCGCCATTTTGTTTCAAAATGGCGGCCATTTAAAAATTTTAAAAAAATTTAAAATTTAAAATGTGGTATCAAAAAATTGAAAATGGAAAAATATTCTTTTCTTATGTATTTGACCTTTATACAAAGACTCCGTAGCAGTTTTTGTTTCGTCTATATCTTAAAAAATGGCTGAGTTATAGCATTTTGAATTTCTAGCGAAGCTGACATTTTGAAACGTCCCGAATTTTGTCACGCGATAAAAGGCGTATTTATGAACCGATTTGGATGTGACTTCGTTTATACATAGTACAGACCAATGTCTCGACCGAGTTCGTTGGCCCGCTTCATCCGCCAGTTTGTTTAAAAATGGCGGCCATTTAAAATTTTAAGAAAAATTTAAATTTGAAATGTGGTACCAAAAAATTGAAAAAATATTTTTTCTTATGTGTTTGACCTCGATAAAAAGATTCGGGTGCAGTTTTTGTTTTGTCTATATCTTAAAAAATGGCTGAGTTATAGCATTTTGAATTTCTAGCGTGGCTGACATTTTGAAACGCCCTGATTTTTGTCACGCGATAACAGGCGTACTTATGAACCGATTTGAATGTAACTTGGTCTGTACATAGTACATACCAATGTTTCGACCGAGTTTGTTGGCCAGCTTCATTCGCCATCTTGTTTCAAAAAGGTTGCCATTTAAAATTTTAAGAAAAATTTAAATTTGAAATGTGGTACCAAAAAATTGAAAAAATATTTTTTCTTATGTGTTTGACCTCGATAAAAAGATTCGGGTGCAGTTTTTGTTTTGTCTATATCTTAAAAAATGGCTGAGTTATAGCATTTTGAATTTCTAGCGTGGCTGACATTTTGAAACGCCCTGATTTTTGTCACGCGATAACAGGCGTACTTATGAACCGATTTGAATGTAACTTGGTCTGTACATAGTACATACCAATGTTTCGACCGAGTTTGTTGGCCAGCTTCATTCGCCATCTTGTTTCAAAAAGGTTGCCATTTAAAAAAATGTAATTTAAAATTTAAAATGAGGTATTAAAAAATTGGAAAATGAAAAAGATTTTTTTTTATGTGTTTGGCATTGATACAAAGATTCTGGAGCAGTTTTTGTTTCTGAAAATTTGTTCTTTTGTTTTTATCTTAAAAAGTGGTGTAATTATAGCACTTTGAATTTCTGTCATGGCTGACACTTTGAAACGATCTTGTATTTGTCTCGCGATACCACACGTATTCGCCTATTTCGATGGAAGAAGGCATGTGGATAGTATACATCAATATCTCGACCAAGTTCACTGGCCAGCTTCATCAGCCATCTTGTTTCAAAATGGCGGCCATTAAATTAAAAATATATATATTTAAAGTGAGGTGCAAAAAAATTAGAAATTGAAAACAGTTTCTTTCTTAAGTATTTGACCTTGATATAAGGATTCAGGAGCATTTTTTGTTTGTCTTTATCTTAAAAAATGGCTCAGATATAGCAGTTTCAATTTCTAACGTGGGTGACATTTTGAAAAATCTGATTTTTAGGTAGCTTTCTTTACAAAAAAGCTACCTATTGCAGCTGATCGGAGGAAAGCGATTTAAAAAAATTTTGATATATTTTCATCGATCATGACCCCCAGACTCCGAAACCACCCTCCGTTCAAAATTGATATATATATATATATATATACATATATATATCTGACCTATGTCACACTGTAACTCCCGTAATTATGAACCGATTTCGATGTAATTCGGTGTGTACATAGTACATACCAATGTCTCGACCGAGTTCGTTGGCCAGCTTCATCCGCCGTTTTGTTTCAAAATGGCGGCCATTTAAAATTTTTAAAAAAATTTAAAACGTGAAATGTGGTACCAAAAAATTAAAAATGGAAAAATATTTTTTTCTTATGTATTTGACCTTTATACAAAGATTCCGGAGCAGTGTTTGTTTTGTCTATATCTTAAAAAATGGCTGAGTTATAGCAATTTGAATTTCTAGCGTGGCCGACATTTTGAAACGTCCTGAATTTTGTCACGCGATAAAAGGCGTATTTATGAACCGATTTGGATGTAATTCGGTGTGTACATAGTACATACCAATCTCTCGACCGAGTTCGTTGGCCAGCTTCATCCGCCATTTTGTTTCAAAATGGCGGCCATTTAAAAATTTTTTAAAAATTTAAAATTTGAAATGTGGTACCAAAAAATTGAAAATGGAAAAATATTTTTTTCTTATGTATTTGACCTTTATACAAAGATTTCGGAGCAGTTTTGTTTCGTCTATATCTTAAAAAAGGGCTGAGTTATAGCATTTTGAATTTCTAGCGTGGCTGACATTTTGAAACGTCCAGAATTTTGTCACGCGATAAAAGGCGTATTTATGAACCGATTTGGATGTAACTTCGTTTATACATAGTACATACCAATGTCTCGACCGGGTTCGTTGGCCAGCTTCACCCGCCATTTTGTTTCAAAATGGCGGCCATTTAAATTTTTAAGAAAAATTTAAATTTGAAATGTGGTACCAAAAATTGAAAATTGAAAAAATATTTTCTTCTTATGTGTTTGACCTTGATAAAAAGATTCGGGAGCAGTTTTTGTTTCGTCTATATCTTAAGAAATGGCTGAGTTATAGCATTTTGAATTTCTAGCGTGGCTGACATTTTGAAACGTCCTGATTTTTCTCACGTAATAGCAGGCGTATTTATGAACCGACTTGGATGTACCTTGGTGTGTACATAGTACATACAAATATCTCGACCGAGTTCGTTGGCCAGCTTCATCCGCCATCTTGTTTCAAAATGGCGGCCATTTAAAAAATAAAAAAATTAAAAAAATTAAATGAGATACCAAAAAATTGGAAAATGAAAAAGATTTTTTTGTATGTGTTTGACCTTAATACAAAGATTCCGGAACAGTTTTTCTTTCGTCTATATCTAAAAAAAAAATGGTTGAGTAATAGTATTTTGAATTTCTCTTGTGGCTGACATTTTAAAACGACCTGATTTTTGTCACGCGATAGCAGGCGTATTTATGAACCTATTTCGATGCAACTTGGTCTGTACATAGTACATACCAATGTCTCGACCGAGTTCGTTCGCCAGCTTCATTCGCCATCTTGTTTCAAAAGGGTTGCCATTTAAAAAAAATTAAATTTAAAATTCAAAATGAGGTATTAAAAAATTGGAAAACGAAAAAGATTTTTTTTATGTGTTTGGCCTTGATACAAGGATTCCGGAGCAGTTTTTGTTTCTGAAAATTTGTTCTTTTGTTGATATCTTAAAAAATGGTTGATTTATAGCACTTTGAATTTCTAGCATGGCTAACATTTTGAAACGATCTCGTATTTGTCACGCGATAACACACGTATTCGCCTATTTCGATGTAAGAAGGCATGTGGATAGTATACATCAACACCTCAACCTAGTTCGCTGGCCAGATTCATCAGCCATCTTGTTTCAAAATGGCGGCCATTAAATTAAAAAAATATATATATTTAAAGTGAGGTGCAAAAAAATTAGAAATTGAAAAAGGTTTCTTTCTTAAGTATTTGATCTTGATATAAGGATTCAGGAGCATTTTTTGTTTGTCTTTACATGAAAAAATGGCTCAGATATAGCAGTTTCAATTTCTATTGTGGGTGACATTTTGAAAAATCTGATTTTTTGCATGCGACAGCACTCCTATATATTAACCGATTCCGATGTGAGTGAGCATGTGCACAGCAATTACTAAGGTCTCGACCAAGTTCACTGCTTAGCCTCATCCACCATGTTGTCTTAAAATGACAGGCACTTTAAGAAATTGCCGAATTTGGCAGCCAAATATAAGTTACTTTAAAGAAAAGCAGCTTGGATAAAGCTGACTAATTTCGCAAAATTCTCATTCATTATATTGATAAAAATTAGTATTGAATCTCCTATATACGGTTTCCACTAAATTGAGCTTCGTGTGTTTGCATGATATAAGTTGGCTTTTTTAAAATAAGGATTATGAAAGCTACCTCTTCCTTCCGGCCAGTGCCGGAAGGACTTTTTTGCCTGCGACAGCACTCGTATGTATCAACCGATTCCGATGTGAGTGAGCATGTGCACAGCAATTACTAAGGTCTCGACCAAGTTCACTGGTTAGCCTCATCCATCATGTTGTCTTAAAATGGCAGGCACTTTAAGAAATAGCCGAATTTGGCAACGAAATATAAGTTACTTTAAATAAAAGCAGCTTGGATAAAGCTGACTAATTTTGCGAAATTCTCATTCATAATGATTTAGTATTGATAAAAATTAGTATTGAATCTCCTACATTCGGTTTCCACTTACTTGAGCTTCGTGTGTTTGAATAATATAAGTTGGCTTTTTTTAAATAAGGAATATGAAAGCTACCTCTTCCTCCCGGCACTGGCCGGAAGGACTTTTTGCATTCCTTTGTGTACTCTTATAATATGGAATGTTGGATAAGGTCAAAAACTTAAATTTAAGAAGTTTTTATTACTTATTATTTTTTCTGTTTTTTAATCAATGCTTAGTATTTAATTATTAACCATCTAGTATTATTTAGATAACCTTTACTCCAAGTTGTAAGTATCAACTGTTATAGAGCGGGTGTCGTGAATAAAAGTCACTCAGTCATAGAATTACGAGAAAAAATTATGATATAGGACAACATTATTAAGACTAAATAAAATAATGACTGGCCTGCCTTGGCTTCATTGTATTTATATACAGTTTTCTTCATTCGAAAAATATTCAGAACTTTAAAAAAAATCAAGTCATACCGAGCCCGACCAGAAGGAGTCAAAACCTACTCGAAGCCGAAACAAATCCAAAACATTTAAAGAGAACCCTATCCAAGACAAGACCCGATGCAAGAGTGATTAAACCAGAAGAAGCTTGAAAAAAAAGATAAAATAAAGCTCCCAAAGCCAGAACAATACATGAAGATTTCAATCATAAATCCTTCATTAGATTGACTAATTAGATTGACTATTTAGATTAAAAATTGATTTAATCGTAAAAAAGCAAGCGATTACAACCAAATAATCATTGGTCATTAGTCTATGAGTAGGATTGAATTAATTTAATCGTAATCAAAGCATTGATTACATTAAAATAATCACTGATCGTTAGTCAATGTGTTGGATTGAAACTAAGCTTAATCGGTCAATCTTTAATCATGATTAAAAAAATAATCGTTAACTTTCAATCGTTAATCTAATTAAAATTTTGCACAACCCTGCTAGAAATATCTTGCAGTTGTAGAAAATATCCTGCAGATGTCGTTGCGATCTTCATATTTCAGCAGCCAGGCGCGAATCCACGGGGGGTGGGGGGTGGGGGGGGCGATCGCCCAAAAAAAAGTATTAATCCACCGCTTATCGCGAATTCCAACAAATGGTCGCGGAAAAAAAATCAATTTCTTCAATCAGAAAAATCGCCAAAGGATCGCGCAATAAACGTCAATTTCGTCAAAGAATCGCGGAAAAACGCGAATTTCTTTAAAAAAAACGCGCAATTTGTCAATGGACCGCGAAAAAAACGCAAATTTTGTTAAAGAATCCAGGAAAAAAGCAAATTTTGTCAAAGAATTGCAGAATAAAACGCAAATTTCGTCAAAAAAGCGCAGAAAGAAACGCGAATTTCGCCAAAGAATTGCGAAAAAATCGCAAATTTCGTCAATCATTCGAAGAAAAATTGCCAAATTCGCCAAAGGATCGCGCAAAAAACAACAATTTCGTTAAAGAATCGCGGAAAAAAACGTGAATTTCGTCGAAAAATCACGAAAAAACGCGCATTTCGTGAAAGGACCGCGAAAAGAACGGAAAATTTGTCAAAGGATCGCAGAAAAAAGAGAATTTTGTCAAAGGATCGCAGAAAAAAGCACAAATTTTGTCAAAATATCGCAGAAAAAAACGTGAATTTCGCCAAAGAATTGCGGAAAAAACGCAAATTTCGTCAATTGTTCGCAGAAAAATCGCCAAGTTCGTCAAAGGACTGTGTAAAAAACACCAATTTCGTCAAAGAATCGCGGAAAAACGCGAATTTCGTCAAAAAATCACGAAAAAAGCGCATTTCGTCAATGACCGCGAAAAACGCAAATTTTGGCAAAGAATCGCCGAAAAAAACGCAAATTTCGTCAAAAAATCGCAGAAAAAAGCGAATTCCGCCAAAGAATTGCGGAAAAAACGTAATTTTCGCGAAAGAATCGCTGGAAAAAAACGCTAATTTCGTCAAGCGATTGCGAAAAAAATACAAATTTCGTCAATCGTTCGCAGAAAAAACGGCAAATTCGTCAAAGGATCTCCAACAAACACCAATTTTGTCTAAGAATCACGGAAAAAACGCGAATTTCGTCAAAAAGTCACGAAAAAACGCGCATTTCGTCAAAGAACCGTGAAAAAACGCAAATTTTGTCAAAAGATCGCAGAAAAAAACGAATTTTGTCAAAGGATTGCAGAAAAAGGCGCTAATTTCGCCAAAGAATTGCGGAAAAAACGCAAATTTCGTCAAGAGATCTCGGAAAAATACGAATTTCGTCAAAGGATTCCGAAAAAAATACGCGAATTTCGCCAAAGAATCGCTGCAAAAGCGCATATTTAGCGTCAGGAGGAGATTACCCGAGGTGCAGATCCAGGGGGGGGCGATTTTCCCCCCTCCAAGATATAAATCCAACGCTTTTAACGGAGTTTTCGGGGAACAGGCAGATAAGCAAACGAAACACTTTTCGGCTGTCAATGGTAAACCTCACTGACGTTGCTGCAATTAATGAACAAAAAAGGATTATATCCTGTCAAAAGGAATATGGCCCCATAAGTTTTGACACTATGTGTTGAGGTGGGGGACGATGCCACTTCGTGTACCTTTTGTTGAATTTCTACAACAGAAAATTGACACCATTTTGCGGATCCCTTTAAAATGTGAAAAATTTTACATTTGTTCAAAGAAGCTGCACTTCTAATTTCTGTATAATATTTTTTCAGAGAGCTCTTTTGTTTGAGAAAAGAATGGGATTCGTGTCGATTTCTAAAGAGAGAAAGAAACAAGAAAAAGAAAGGACCTTTAAAAACTTCAAGCATCTTAATGTTTTCTGATAAAGGCCACTAATGTTTCTAAAAAATGTACTGCTAATGCCACCCACATTGGTGAATTTTAAGGGGTATTTGATGAATGAACAAAAAAGAAATATGCCTTAGCTAAAATGCATATGGTGTGTTAATTTCTTTAAAGCCAACTTGGTAAATCAATTATTCCTTTATGTATTTGCTTATTGAAAGGCTTTCTAGGTGATTTGAATAGAAAATGCCGCTCTACTGTAACCAACCGTTCATTGTTTGGTTTACCATTTTTCGCTGTCTTTCTACCTCTTGTAGAGAAGCTATGGAAACAGACCTTGGTCTCAGTAACAAATGTTAACTTTGATGGACTAATAATGAGTAGATTATGAAGAAGTATACGCAACACTTAGATGACACATTTTGATTTTTCAAGCATGTTAAGCCCCCTTGAGATTTTTATTCAGTCCCTCTTTTTAATAAACCGATAAGATAAATAATTACCAGAGTAAAAATGAAAAGATTAAAAATAAGACATTTAATAAATAAATTCTATGGTAGCATTTTTAATTTTTCGACACAATAAGTAACAATAAGCCATATTTTGAGGATAGGAGGCTTATATAATAAGAAATTTGGTTAACCAAGTGTGTCGGTTAATTTTACGTCGGATAATCGAGATCCTATAGTAATTTTATATAGCCTTAATTATTTCATATTCGTATAATAATTAACTGCAAGGAATGATTTAACCAATAGAAACTATGACTGTGTTGATTATGTATCATTCGGTATCGCCCCCCCCCCCCCCAAAAAAAAATACGAGTCTCTGGATCCACCCCAGTCAGCAGCATCGTTGATCATTTAAGGGATAGAATATTTTAGCGCTTTTTTAAGTATTACAAGGATAGCCGATTTCCACCACTATATATTCTAGGCGCTATAATATATAGTGTGGAAATTGACTTTAAGGAAAGGGCGAGGCTAACGAGAAAGTCAGGCTACCGCGGTGGGTCCGATTCTTCTTTTTTTACAGACCGCTGGAGTCACGTGATGCTCGAATGCAGCAATGAAGGTGTGCAAAAAGAGCATCACGTGACTCCAGCGGTCTGTAAAAAAAGAAGAATCGGACCCAGATAGCATGTAAGGTTTCCGAAAAGGGTCGTTTTTGCTTTACTTTCTAACTATCCTGCAAATGTTTTCGTGATAATCGTGTAGCCAACCCATGTTCGGAAATCATTATGATCCGTACGATTTTTGCGCATGCGCAACTTATTTCTTTTCACGGCCAGCGTACACTGTTAAAAATTTTGCAGCATTCTGGCAGGTCATTCGACCGTTTTTTGAAAAAACGGTTTCATAACCATAATTTAATTATATTCTGACCATAAAATGGCCAATAATATGGTCAGAATAGTGTTAAATTATGGTTGTGTAACCGTTTTCGGAAAAAACGGTCAAATGACCTGCCAGAATGCTGCAAATTTTTAACAGTGTAGCGTCTCCCAATGGCGTCTGTTTTGAAAGCTTTCGTTGTGTCAAGTTTATTCTAAGTTTCTAACATTTACAGAAAATGCGGTAAGTTTGCCATTACTTTTACTTATTAGTATATATCATTATTATTTAAATCGTTCTTACTGTAGTCTTTTTTTCTTCTGTACTGTCTTATATTTAAGATTTCTGTGTAAGTTACCCATGGGAAAAAGATATTTGATTCAACGCTATTTTGTTTAATTATGTTATACCGCATGCTACATTTTTAAATTAAACTAACTTCTATAAACATGATTTACTTAAAACATGTTATAACGTATCGTTTCACGTTTCGTAACCATCGCGAATTTTCAAATGTATTTTGATAACATAACTGCAGTTCCGTTATGTATACTTTTAACACATAGGATTGACGTAATGATAATGTAAATGAACCATAAAACATGAAATCGAGAAAGTGTAAGGAATTTTTTGTAGGAATAAGTGTTTAGGAACATATTTTATTATAATAAAACATTTTTAATTATGATCGAGGCTATACTACTGTTTTTATAATTAAAAACACTTAAGTCTTAAACACAATTTTGTTTTTATGTTTAATTATTTTAAGCTTGTAAAAATAAATTTTATCTTTTTTTCTTAAAGTCTTCAAAAAATAAGGAATGTATACGTTTTAAAATCACCACCACCCCCTTGCTGTGGACTGATTTACAAATCAAAACAGACTTTGACCTTCAACAAATTACATTCATTTGAAAATATATATGCTGTGCGTAGCGTATAAAACATGTAGATCATTTCACTAAAATGTATTTATCAAAATGTAGGTATATTGTTTGTTATCCCTTTTAGCGTCTATATATATTTACAGATGATTTTCTGTTGTAATTTTAAAATAACATTCAAACAGAAATCTTTTTTTTTTTCAATTATATTAGAATTGTTAAAAGTCTATTTAAAAAAGCTTTATATTCAAAAGGTGTCTCTTTAATATATTCCTAAAAAATTGCATTTTAAGTAAAAAAAAAAAAAAAAAATGCATTCAACCTTAGCTCTTATTTTAAGGAGAGAAAAATGTTTTATCATATGTTAAATAATATTCATATTTAAACAATAATAATTGGGCACAGATGTCATATTCGCCCCATATTGGAGCGATTTTTTTCTGACGCCAATGTCATATACGCAACGGGTGCTTAACTGGCGTCAAAGTGCCGTTATTTTGCTTGATGTGGTAACCCGGATTATGTTGTTTATGCTGTTGATGTTTTCGCCAAATTGACAACCGAAAAAAAATCGCACCAATATGGGGCGAATATGACATCTGTGCCAATAATTGTATAATTATAATGTCTTTCATTAAATTTATTTGAGAATATCTTATCCTTATTGCACAAACTCCCTTTTCGCTATTCCTATATTTATAGTAGCTGCTATATGTAAAATTTAAAAACTGTCTTCAAACACAAGTAATTATTTAAAAGTTTTTCTGCAAAAAACCCCCACTAAATCATGTGCATGTATACATCTCAAAAAATAAATTTGTTATGTGTAGTGAAGAATAAAAAAATTATTTATTAAAAATAAACATACATTTACAGTAGAAATTAATTTTTGTATGTCATTTTGCCAGCTGATTGAGAATCGGCAAAGCTTTTAAGATTAAGAGGCTGTACATATATAACGTTACCAACTTTATAGTAATTTTGTAATCTTTCCGGCCTTTACAATATCTTACATTATCATTCCTGGATTATGTCCCACCATTCCATCACTAATCATATTGTTATTAGTAGTGTTCACTCTAGGAAAAAAAAGGGCAGGGTGCTAGCCACAAAAAGGGCACAGTTGAAGCTGAAAGAGGGCAATTTTTTCAGCGAAAAAGGGCATTGTTTCTTCAGAAAATGCAGGGCCGAAACTAGCCTTTTTTGCACCCGGGGCAAACATGGATTTTGGTGCCCCCTCCCCCCTCCTCCGCAAAGTATATTTACAAAGAAAATTTTATTAATTTTCTAATAGCCAACATATTTTAAAATTTAAATTATGTAATCATAAAATATGTAATACTGAACTACTTTAATCTACTTTGTCAAATATTGATTCATTAAAATCTTGAAAACGGAATTGAAAAAAATTCCGCTTTATACAGCATCCTTATGCCATATCCTTAGATTCTTCTGTGCTTTGGCATACCCCAGACAGGACGATTTTAACAAAATAGTGCTAAACATGGACGTGAGAAAAATCAACAACTGGCGCCTGGGGTACATGCCTCCTCTGCCCCCCCTCCCCCCCCCCCCCAGTTTCGACCCTGAGAAAATGTAGATCTTCGAAACTGACATAAGAATTATACATTACTACAAACTCATCATTGTTTATGCGCACATTTAGTAACAGATTATATATATATATATTTTCTTAAATTGATATTTCAAAGATCTAGGTAAGTAATTTTGTTTCAAATAAAAAAACTAAAGAATTATTAGTCCCATAAACTAGCAGTTTTAAGGGTAAAGCAGATTTTAAGGGGTAGTAAAATTTAGATGGGTGACCAATTAATTATTATTACAATAAATCACCAAATATAACTTCAAAGATCATAAGCTTTGTGAGCTGTGAAAGTGGGGGCAAAGAGACAAAAGCGATTTTTTTTGGGATTGTGTCAATTTCACGGGATAATCATTCAAGAAGGGGAAACGGTGCGTCAAGTAGCTCATTAACGACATGGTTACCAGAAATGAAATCAGATCAAGAACTCTGCTTCTAAAATGTTCTCTTTTAAATATCACAATTGAAATTGGAACAAAAATCTTTTGAAGACTAAATTGATCATTTTAAAAGTATTATATTAACATTATTTTTTATACATTGTTATTAAAAGGGAATGAAATTGGGATTTATTATTAAACTTGAACATTGTACTTTGCTTCTTGAAAATAACTACACCCGCAAATAGCTGCTGTAACTTCAACTAAAGCATAAATGCCTTTAAGATTTTACAGCATTTGCATACATCTAATTATTTATCTTGTCTTTATTTTTTACTTGAGTTATTGTACCTATAACGTGAAAACTTTTAACGTGTTAAATAAAATAATCTAATTAAAAATAAATTATTTATGTAAAATACATAATTTTGAAATAGTATATTTTGTACTGATAATTCAACGAAAAACGAACAGCACGAATACACCAATTTAGAAATTGTTACATAATTTATGCCCAGTTTTATAGATATTATTGGGTTTTTTTGGTTATTTTGGGTTTATTGGGGGTTTTTTTTGTTTTTTTTTTCCTTTTACTTGCTCTATCTAGTGTTTTTAATGTGGAATGTGTTTCTCACACTATCTTTACGATTTATTAGGACAATAATAAAAACACTTTCCTTTTGTATTTGATTAGAGAAAATATTTTATGCCAACCTAGAATGGATTTGTGAAGGTTGAATATCATTGCACCCATGAATCCTTATGCATTGAATCAAAGATTTTTTTTTTCTTTTTTGTAAAAATGTTTTAATTTTTTTTAAAGTCTGTTGTCCAAGTAATTTCAAATGTCTTAATACTCAGAGAATTTATCAAGAAAATAAGAAAAATATACTTAAGGGGTTGAGTTAAATTATTTAGAATTTTTTCTATTATGTTATAAACAGACGTTTAAACATATTAGACGTTCCAAATATGTTATAAACATTTTATAAACAGTCGATTTTGCCCCAAAACATTTCTTTGAGGGAGAGGAGTCAAAGGATGGACAGGACATGAATTTGAAAAGTTGTGATTTCGATTTAAGACTATTGTGCTAATAAATGGAACATTGACCTATTAACATTGTGCGAAATCAATTTCAATATACTCGTATGATTTCATTAAATATTTTAGACACATACTTTAATGATTAGCGAAAAAGACAAACACAGATTTTAGACTATCCTAGATTAAGGAATTATTTATATTTGAGACCTACAAGATATTTGGTAAAAAATAAAAATTTAATAATAATTAAAACTTAGAAAGCGTTAAACTGTTTAACCATGTGCTGTTAGTTTACCATGTTGTGAAAATTGTAAGTTGAAAAGAAAAAACAAACAACAATAACAACAACAACAACAAAAAGATAAAATAATTTGTTATATTATGAAAATTGGTTAATAATAACTATTGTAAATCATAGCAATGTCTTTGTGATGAGCAATACCGCTTCGAAGTACCAAAAATAAAAAAAATAAAAAAGTTTAAACATTGAGTTGTAATGGAAAGTTGTTTGACATTTATTTGTCATATTGCATGTTCTTTTGCATTCTGAATGTCTGGATCTCAATAAAAATACTTGTGTAATAACGGAATTTGGCCAGGTAAGCTGCAACTATTCTATATTATGGCTGTTCTCAAATCGAAACTGAGCTGGGTATTTTTTCCCCCCAGAACCGTCTAAAAAAGTGGTATGATTTGATTTACAGGTTCATTTAAAAGCGCTCATCATTTTTTGTGAACTGTTATATTTTACGTGAAGAAGTTATATACAGTCTAAGGCGGACTCTGTATAAGGCGGAAATTTGACTACCACGGAAGGATTTTCACGTCCCGGCGAATTCATAGAAAATAAGATTAACACGAGCTCAGTAAGCCGGAATCTTTCTAACGCGGAAACGGAGAGATTTTTAAGGTCACCCCGAAAAGAAATTCTTGTATAAAACGGTAAAAATTATATTTAAAAAATGAAAAGCTTCTGGCATATGAAACTTTTAGATAGATCAAATAAATATAAATTATGAAATATAAATA
Source organism: Maratus speciosus (assembly GCA_963932465.1). NCBI lineage: Eukaryota > Metazoa > Arthropoda > Arachnida > Araneae > Salticidae > Maratus > Maratus speciosus. The sequence goes on from OZ010796.1 coordinate 534,237,491, forward strand.
AAAAACATATTTTTACGCATTCATATGCTTATAGAGAGATTTTGAATTATGAAATTGTGAATTTTTGCGGATTTAATAAAAGGAAAATATGCAGATTGTATTTGTTCTCTCGACAAAATTTCCTTTTTATTTAAAATTTTTAACCCAAATAAATTTGTTTTTTACGGTAGAAAAATTTTAAATATGCATTTTTATTTTTTTCATTATTCTTATAATAAAAAATATATATTTAGGCCGTTATTCTAACAGTAAATATAAGACTACGAGATTTTTTTTAATTCAAAAATTTAAAAATACATTCAAAATTTAAAAAGCAATTTTTTTAAAATTATAATTTCTGTAAATTATTAGGATTATGGAAAAAAAAATAATAAATTAAAACAGCATTGCTTGTATTTTATGTACCGTATTCGTATGTATCCATTTCGCTGAGAAAAATCGAAGTTTATTTGAGTAAAAACAGTAAACAATCCTAAATAAAAGGGAAAGGTCGATTGAACAAATAAAAATGTGCACATTTCTATCTTTTATACTTTTTATTAAATTCATAAAATGCAAAATTTTATACTTAAAACTGTCTCTCTGTAAAAAAAAAAAAAAAAAAAAAAAAAAAGCAATTTAACAAATTACAACGACCATTTGGAAAACGATTTTTTCAAAGACTAAAATTTAAAACATAAAAAATCGCACGGAGTTGATCATACATTACGTACGCCATGGATTACATTTTTCGGTACTGTAAATTTTTAAACTTCTACGGAGCTGGTCATATATTACGTATACCATGAATTAAACATTAATAGTGTTATTACACGTAAAAATTGCAAGCGATAAAAATCTCCGGCGACTCGTGAGATTTCCTATGAAACTTACATATTAGCCAAGTATTTCATTGGCTGTTCGGGAAAAGGCTTTTCCATCGTCAGATGTCCAAGAAATCTGACGACCCATTTTAAATAAAATTTCATTCTTAAACTTCTAAACATCCCACAATAGTACTTTTTACACCGTCGTATAGAGAAAAAGAATGTACTTTTAAATGCAATTTGTTTGAAAGCTGTATTTCAATTTGTTTCTGAGTTATTAATTATTTTTTTTTTTGCAGTTTTTATTACTTTTTTGTAATAGTGGCAACAGAAATGTCCATCTCTGTTGAAAGTAAAGGTTAGTGTATAGACCAATCAGAAAACGAATAAAATGAGGATTAAACCAATAAAAACCTTCAGATATGCTTTTGATTTCCTACCCTGTCAGAGAACAATTACCATTTTTCCAAATGGTTAAAAAAAAAAAAAAAAAACACGTATCGAACTAACCCTCCTTTTTTTTTAAATTGATTAAAATACGCAATAGCTTTTTTTTTTTTTTTTTTTTTTTTTACGGATTTGCATAAGACGGAATATTATCTACGACGGAAAATTTTCTAGGTCCCGATCGATTCCGCAGTAGACAGATTTTACTGTATTTTACAATTAAAATAATTAAGGCATATTAATTACTAAAACAAATGAAAGCAGGACGTATGCATAGCGGATTTTTTTTTTAACGGAAAATTTCGTGGTCTGGGTGAAAGAATATGACTATAAATAATAATGTACCTATTACCGTATTTTATGGAAGAAACGCCGCACACGTCGTAAACGACGCACTCCTTAAATTGGCCTGCATAAGCTTAAAAATATCGTAATCGCCGCACCCGTTGTAAACGCCGCATCCATCGGAATGCTACTTTTGTCGACAGTGTCACATTGACCTAACTTTAATCAAAGTTTTCTGAGCAGTGTAAGATGTCTCGTTTTTAATATCTTAAGATGCCTGAAGTTTTATTTAAAATATTTAAATCCGTTTTTAAATATTTTTATGAATTTTTAAATTAAGGAAACTCAGTTGGTATTTAAAAAAATCGTAAACGCCGCACTTGAAAAAAAAATAACTTTTAAACTCGTAAACGCCGCGGCGTTTCTTCCATAAAATACGGTAAGACGAAAATCTTTTTAAAGCGATCGTTTTGCGAGTTCGCCTTAAAATATTTTACTGTTTAAAACTTTTAAAATTAAAAATATGCCTGAAAAAAGGGAGAAAAAAACACATTTTGACATAGGCAAAACTTTTTACGTTTATCAGTCTGTCTGCGCTCCAGTTTGTAAATATGATTCGATATCTAGAAAATGCATACTATGATAATGGATTTCAGTACAGCATGAGCATGCTTTGCTCTTACATTATTATGTTCACATAATTACGTATGGTTATGCGTGAAAATACACCTGTAGAATTTAATTTGTCATTTCGAGTCATTCTAAAACTTAATATATATATGGATATATATATATATATATATATATATACAATATATATATAGGTGCTAAAATTTATATGTATCGAATAAAATGTTGGAAAGTGTGTGATAATGTATAATATATAAATTTTCATTTTTTTTTTTTCTCATTTGACTTGATACTATTATCATAATACTATTCCAAGCGTGTATCCTGTGTTCGTTTTAATTCAGAAAAAAAATTCGAATATTTTCTAAAACATATACTGCCGAAAAATTGGGATGTCTTATGTATTATAATAGTAATATACAGTCATGGAAAAAAAAAAGTAAATACCCCCTACCAACTTCGCAATAACTTATTGTAGAAGAAAGTTATTGATACTAAACGGTTGGAAAAAAAAAGTCTACTTTTAAATGATGTATATAAAATTTCCTTTGGGGGTCATATTCATCGAACCCAAACTTTGTTTTTTCTTCAATAGCAATCCCCAAATTTGACACCATAAATAGATTCTACTTTCTTCAATTAGCCTAAACCCTAATTTTCATGAAATTCGTACAATTAGTTTCCGAGAAATTTATTATTTAAAAATGAGCATATTTTAGAGGAATTATATCTAAATTAAAATTTGGTATTCGATTGTTGAATGCTGTAGAATGACTATGTCACTTCTATTACTGTATTATTTTTAACCAATATGAATATCTCACTCGCTTAATATTTTGCAGCCCAAACGTCTCATTAAAATGAGTAAAATATATATTTATTTCAAATTATGATTTTTTAGACATCATAGACGGCCCCTTAAACCGTCATTTTGAAGTTTTTTACTCATAATTCAAAAACTACTTGGAAGAAAAATTTGAAATTGAGAATTTGCATAAAGCAGGGCATAATAAATATAAATCTATCAAAAAATTATATGCAATTAATATTTTTTTCGAATATTAATTTCATATTTAATAATTCATATAATAAAACTTTTAAAATTACAAATTCAATGTGTTTATGTTTGGGTTTTTTAGTATTATAATCAAACAAAAAAATCATCACATTAGGATTCTAATTTCAGGAGATATTAATAAAAATATGAAAACGGAATTTAACATTAGAAGCTCCAAATTTTGAATATTTATAATTCAAAAACTTATTATCCAAATTACTTGAAATTTCATTTCTAGGCATAGTTTGAACCGAAGATTTAAAATATATTGCCAAAATATGGTGTTGCCATTGAGAAAAGTAAAGTTTGGTGTAGTTTAAATTTGCAGATGGCTCCCAAAGCAAACTTTATATGCATCATTTAAAAGTACACATTATTTTCAATCGTTTAGTACCTGTACATTTTTTAAAAATTATAATTAGTTGCAGAGTTAGTTGCAGAGTTATATTACAGCATGTTCTTATTATTTAATTATTATTATTAGGCGAATTATTATTATTATTATTATTTACAATTGTATATGTTTGTTAACATTTCTATGCTATAATAATAAGTTTTAAATTTCCCTTTTTTCGTAAATTCACATAGACAACAATAATGGTTTCAGCCAATAACAAAATGAGCTGATAACTGAATGTTACACGCAAGAAGTCCGAACACCGAAATTTCATATTTTGTTTCATTATATGTGCCAAAATTTACCATTTTTAATATATATATATATATATATATATATATATATATATATATATACTTATTTTATTATCATATTATATCACTTATTTTATTTAACCATATTCAATGTTTTACGGAATTTTAGCAAATGAAGTAGAGTCCTGCACGGGTCGGGTTGTACCCGACCCGAACTCGCAAACTCCGTTTTAAATCAACCCGCAACCCGACAAAATGCCTAATGAGAAATAAATGGTAGCCATTATTTTTTATCCAAAGAAGCGAATAAGGCTTCAGTGTGGCTACCTTTCTTAATTGCAAGCCAATAGGCTGTTATCTGTTACTTTTTCCCTTCTTCTGCATCCCCTCCCGTAAGATAGACACCAAGCCCGGGGAGGGGGAGGAGGTTGATTATATAATGAATTATTTATCGTTAGTAAAATTTTAACAATTAGGACAGAAAAAATAAAAGCTTTTAAATTTGGTATGTTTGATAAGAAAGAGAAGCAGAATTTAGATGATTGGTTATTTATTGTCACAATGAAGTGACAGAGTTGCAAGTAAAAAAAATTAGAGTTTTAAATATTTTAACCTTCGAAGAAGGAGGGAGGCAGGGGAGGAAGAGGTAGATTAGATTGGATGATTGATTATTTATACTTTACATTTATTGCAATACTTTATATTTATACTTTATTTAATTTTTTTTTTTTTTACTTTATACTTAAAATTTACAATTAGAATAGAAAAAATTATAATATTCTAAGAGTTCAAATTCTTTTATAATAAAATAACAAACAAAACAGAAAAAGTAATAAAGTAAATAATTTTAAATATTTAACTGAACTGTGGGGCTGATTAACCCTTTATGCACCAATGGTACTTTAAAGTACCATTAAAATAACTTGTTGTAAAATTAATGTAATAAATCGATTAATAGTAATACCGCAGTAAGAAGTGGGGGGGGGGGGGGAGATTTTTCACTGGTCTACATACTGAATACATTATTAAAGTACACTGAAATCATGCTGTAGTTTTAAGAATCTCATTTAAAAAAAACTAAATCCCATTTTATGAATGTTCTACCGATAAGTTTGGTTTGCACATCTTTTTTGGTGCATTGGAGGCTTTGACTAAATTTGCCTTTTTTCCGCGATCCTTTGACGAAATTCGCGTTTTTCCGCGATCCTTTGACGAGATTCGCTATTTTTCGCGAACTTGTTACGAAAATCGTGTTTTTTATGCGATACTTTGACGAAATGTGATCTTTTTTTCGAGATCCTTTGACAAAATTCGGCTTTATTCCGCGATTCTTTGACGAAATTCACAAATTTTTCGCGATCTTTTGTCGAAATACGCTATTTTTTCGCGGCCCTTTTACGAAAATCTCGATTTTTCTGCGATATTTTTATGAAATTTGCGCTTTTTTCGCGATCCTTTGACGAAATACGCTATTTTTTCGCGGCCCTATTACGACAATCGCGTTTTTTTCGCGATATTTTGATGAAATTTGTGCTTTTTTGCGATCCTTTGACGAAAACCGACATTTTTCCGCAATTTTTTGACGAAATTCGCAATTTTTTAGCAATCCTTTGACGAAATACGCTATTTTTTCGCGGCCCTTTTACGAAAATCGCGTTTTTTCCGCGATATTTTGATGAAATTTGCGCTTTTTTGCAATCCTTCGACAAAAATCGGCCTTTTTGCCTGCGATTTTTTGATGAAATTCGCTATATTTTGATGAAATTCGCTATTTTTTCGCGATCCTTTGAAGAAATACGCTATTTTTTCGCGGCCCTTTTACGAGAATCGCGTTTTTCCGCAATATTTTGATGAAATTTGCCCTTTTGTTTGCGATTCTTTGACAAAAATCGGCTTTTTTCCGTGATTTTTTGACGAAATTACGCGTCCCACGGACACGTAATAACTATTTTTTTGCGTCCTGTCTCCGATTTTTCGCGTGATTTACGCGCTATAGCGCGTCCGCGGCATCGCTTAAAGCGATCGCTGAGAACAACTCCGGGCACATTTGACTATTTTTGAAATATGAAGGGCGCAGTTTGCCGATTTAAAAAACGGCAGGGCGCGTTTTACCGATTTTAAAATGGCCTAGCGGGAACACTAGTTATCAGTGCCTCAAAGTTCTTTTTATTTTTTCTTCCTTTCATTTTCTTTTTACATATTTTCAGTTATATGCAAATATATTGTTATACATCTATTATTTATAAAATTTTCTAATAAAGAAGAAAGAGTATGTAAAATATCACTATATTAAATATAAAATAAGTTTATATCAATAAAATTTTTTAAAAGTATTTAAAAATAGCTCTTTGTTACATAATGTATTCAGCAGATATATTGTTTCTTGCCGCTCTTATCAACAAAACAGATAGACAACATTCTTCCTCTTTATTTTACTAATAAGCACAAGTATCACTTCAAACGTACTATCTGTTTTCTCCAACAGCGGATTATATGCAAAAAAATATATATATATATATATATAGGAAAGCTAAACGTTGAGGTATTCAACATTTCAGAATGAAATAATTGTATATAATCATTTAATGATTTTAATAATAATTTAGTATTTTCATAAAAATAGATAACTGAATATTTTGATGTAAAGAAACAGTTACAAATAGAAAAATGAATATTTTGGTTGGATCAAAAATGATAACAATATCGAAAATGAATCTTCTCCCTCTCCTTAGAGATATCTTAAGATATCAAGTGCCAAACTCCACCTCCCTGAAGTGATACCGTTATATTAAGCACAGCCTATAAAATCATGAGCCTTAAATGCTTATCAGTTAGCTTGTTAATTTTAAAATTGCCCATCAATACTTTTAGTTATTAATAGTAAATTGGAAAAAATGAAATCAAAATAAGAATTATTTAAAAATTAAATGTTTTGTAAATTCATACAAATTAAAACTCGGTTTATTATTATTATTGTTTAATTAATAAATATGAAATTACCTTACCCTTCTTGTCCCTTCCCCCCATAATTTTATCTGTACTGGCAGTGTGATCAGTGTGAAAATTGACAGGGCATGAAATTCATACTACTACTTCTTTTGGTACTACTTGATTATTCCAACAACCAATTTCACCAAATAAAGTTAGTACATACTTTTAATAAGTGTACTTTTAGTAGTTGACCCAATAGCAGAAAATCCTCCAAGTGTCTGTAACAGATACTTCAGAGGCAGAAAATAATCTGCAGGTAAAACAGGTTTGACAGGTTGCAAGTTTTACAATCGAAGTGTTAATCAAACGATCACTTTTTTAAAAATGTTATTATGCATTTTATTAATTTTACTAATAATAATCTTAAGTTTTTGTATTAAGTAAGAAAGATCCAAACATAATATAAAGCGAAATAAGAGTTCAATAGAAAAATAACCTGCAAACGAAAAAAGAAAATCTGCGACTCCCATCTCTAACTTTCTGCTACCGGTGTAGTTGATAATAAATAATAAATATAAATTGGTACAAAAATACATTACAAAATGTATTGTAATGTTAAGCCCTTCATGACAACATATGTGTGATATAAAGTGTGTACACAGTCCTTGTAACTATTACTATATCGGAATGGTAATTTTTACGGTACTTTTCGGTTAGCCGCTGCGCCAGTGTTATATATACATACATATATATGTATATATACTTGTATACATAACACTGGCGCCTGGCTAACTAAAAAGTATCATTTTTACTTTATTTAATATAAATTTATTAAATAAGGAAAAAGTCACTATTTGAAAATAGTGGTACAAGGGAGGCTTGTCATGAAGGGTTTAAAAGTTTTTTCTTCATTGTTATTATTTTATGTTTTATTTTTTAGTTTCAAGAACTAATGACATCATCTGGTAAAGATGCTGAAGTCATGGTTGCTAGCATGTTGAGAAAATTACAGATGATGTTGGAACAAAGTCCTAACAGGGTACAAAATCTAAAATTGCCCAGCAAGAAGTGGAACAGGCAGTAGTTTCTAAATTAACAGGTTGGTTATTATATATTTAAAAAAAATTGTTTTTGTGAGTTCATGCCCAATGGTACGAATAATGTTTTCTTTTTCCTATGAAAGTTTGTACTTTTCTGTAACTGTATGCCAGTGTTAAATATATACATATATTTACACACACACATATATATAGTGAAACCTCCCTGTGCGACCACCTCCTTGACCGATCATTTTTTCATGGAACGAAATTTATTCCCATAGGCTCAATACTAATTTTACCTCCATTCAGAGACCATCCCATTTGAACTCCCTCCATGAGCAACCCATTTTTTTTAAAACTTTTTACTTTAAGACACTTTAAGTAAAACTTTTTTACTTTATGATTTTGATTTGAATCAATAGGTTACCTTTATGAGTAAAATTTCATTGAATAATTCAAGGAAAATGTATCTTACCTTTATTATGCATATTTAATTATACATTATTGATCATTTACTTGACCTTTACTTTCAATATTTTAATCATTTTCAAAATTATCTTACTTTTTATCATTGTAGTTTATTACTTTACTTAATTATTTTAATATTTTACCATATTGCAAGCATTATGTATAATTTTGAATGCATTATTACATTCAAATTACTGTTTAAAAAATGTAAACAAATTAATGATCAGAAATGTGCAAAATTCTAAATTCCGCACAACCCCTGGTCCCAAGCTGTGCGGATTTGAGGGAGTCTACTGTATATAATTCTCGATATATGACTGAACTCATTGTTTTTTCGTGAAGAAAGTATAAATTTATTTCTGAAAAAAATCAAGATATTGCTGATAATTGGTAATCACAATCTTTTTATCAAATATATTTATGTACTAATCAAGCTTTTATTATTATTAAGACTGGCTAAACCTGAAATAAAACTTCCTTACTTTACGACTTTGATGTGAATTAATATGATACATTTATGAGGAAAGTTCCATTGAATAATTCCTGGAAAATGTATCTCATCTTTATTATGCATATTTAATTATACATTAATTATTATTTACTTGACCTTGAGGGAAGAGTGGGGAGGAATGTGATGCTTTTTACAAAAATAAGAAAATCAACTTTATTTGACACATAAACAAAATTTTGATATATAGAATACAAAATGAAACACTCTCTAATGTCCTTGAACAATATAGAAACATAATTTGCAGAAACAATTTTATAAAGAAATTATAAATTTCAAAATGTGTCCCATACCTTCCCACTAACAGGGAGGTATGGGACAGCTATAAAACAATGTATGATAAGGGGCAAATAGTCTATTGTTGGCCATATATACAGTCTAACAAAGATTGTAGGTTGATGTCTGTGTTACAATATCAAATTTCAGTACCTTCATCACTGGAAGGAAAATTCAGGATTGTCAATCAGAGATAGCATTAAAAAATCATCAGTTCAATTTATTTACGTTTTGAAGTAAATGAATATATTTATAATGTTATAATTAATATATTACCTTCTAAAAATATTTGCATATTAGCAATTTACATTCATCTTATTAAAAAGAAAGAATTAAACATGTCCCATTCCTCCTTCTACCTTCTTTTATGTTAAACTTCTTGTATAAACAGAAGTTCTACTTTTAGGCATAGTTTAAATTATGAATAATATACAGTATGATGTTCAATAAATAGAAAAACTATTACATCTACGCGTAAACAAGCCTATACTACTATATTTTACTAATATACAGAAAGCATAAAAAGGTATATGAAGCAGATTTACTTCTGATTCTTGAAATAATGCTTTGCCTAAGTCTTTAAAGTAAATCGGCATGTCAAACGATGATTAAAAATTAGTTTAATTAACAAGGTATGCAACTGATATAAAAGGTTTGGTAATTCTCACTTTTATTTTTCAATTTTAGAAATTATTTAATTATTTTTTTAAAATATTTTAACCCTTTGCACTCAAAGGTTTTTTTCATTTGTGTTACCAGCAACTCAAAGTGATTTTAGTTATATCTTATTATTTTTTAAATTCCTTATGAATACGAATACAAATGTTATGATATATAAAAAAAAAAACTAAAAATTATAAAATTATTACATTTTGTAATCGTAAAGTGTGATACCTCTTGAAGCAATTGCCAATATGTAATCTTGGCTTTTCTAGACAGGTATGAGGTATCACAAAATTATTTTTGTCTCCATAGCGGAGCCCTCAAGTTTGAAGACAAATTTTAAATGGCTCCGCTCCGGAGTCCTCGAGTGCAAAGGGCTAACTTTTTTTCAATATATAATGTATTTAAAACAATCAAAAATGGTATCAAAATTCAGTTTGTGCGATTGCAGCATTGTATTTCTACAGTAAAAGATTTTGCACCTTAGCCGACTAAAATTTCGATTATACGCCTTTCTCAGTTATGCATCGCCCCACCAGTGGCCGAGAGGTTCTGCTCTCGAAGCTGGTAGACGGGAGGTGCTGGGTTCGATCCCAATCGCGCTCGTCGGCCTAATCGTTCGGAGTTTTCTTCGAGCCGTGGATCTTCCATGCGTTAATACGGATTAGGTTCCCTTAGAAAGACCCCCACGGAGGGCACTCCCCCCGGGCCTATATCCCTCGTGTAGATAATTGGCCGTCAAAAATCAACCCAACCCAACTCAGTTATGCATCGTTTTAGAAAGGTTTCCTGAAAGACGTATAATTGGTACTTTACTGTTTTTTTTTGGGGGGGGGGGGGGGGCTAAAATTGTCATATTGCCAGAGCAAAAGTTCTTTATCTACAGAACGACAAAGTCGAAAAATCCATTTACTCTTGCTCGACTGAAAATATACACAATATTTTGAAAATAAATATCAAACTTCATGATATTTTGAAAATAAATATCGGATATGTATCCATTTATATATATTACTGAACCATGCTGTTTGTAGCCATAGTGTTTACTCTTTAGTGTATACCCTCTGCTGATAGAATATAATCTTTTTTTTTTTTTTTTTCACCTATTTCACTAATTATTACTCTTTCTCACTCTCTTCTTTTTTTTTTCATCATCTGAAGATATAAGAAAATGCTCTTTTATGAAACCTTTAAACACATAAAGGCTAGATTTATTATGGTTATTTGTGCTTTTCATTATGTAGGGATTTTTTTTTTTGTGTGTGTGTGTGTGTGTGTGTGTGTGTGTAACAAAATCAAAATGTTCATTTTATGAGTAACAATCCCAGATAAAGATTCTGTCTGTGTCACTCTCTATTGTGTACAGTATAACCTCGAAAATCCGGCATTGTCAGGACCATGACGATGCCGAATTTCTGACTTCAAAAATACTTTTAATAGTCTTAATGGTGCCGTTATTCGTAATTTAATTCATACCCAAGTAATAGAGAGAGTCTTTGAGAAAATTAGAAAATTAAATATTTTAAAAAATATTAAAATTAAAAGTTTCTATTCATATTTTCTATGTTACAAAAAAAAAAAAATCTAATATTTCTAAACTAACATTTCTTCTCGTGCAATTTCCTAAACATCGATGTCAATTTTATTTGCTTCAATTCTTTGAACAGCTTTTTAACAAGTTTTAATTTTACACAAATGTAGAATATTGATTTTGAAAATACAGTCTTATTTATCTAAAGCAGATGTTAGTTTTCCAGTCAAATTTAAGCATTTTTCCACCGATACCATTTCTTCTGAGTAGAAGGAAAAAGCCGGTTCTATTTCACCAGGCGGTGGCGGTGGTAGGCGTGGCCAACGATGAGTGATAGGTGGGCGGAGTCGAGTGATTGACAGGTATGGGGAGATAAGAAAGTGATGGACAGGTGGGCGGAGTCGAGACAGACAGGCGCCCGCGCGTCATGCTATAGTAGAGGGGTTAAAACAAAGAAGCGATAATGAAAAGTGTACTGTAAGAGAGGGGTTAGAACAAAGGATAATGAATGAAAGTCTACTGTAAGAGAGGGATTAGAACAAAGGAAAATGTTAATGAGGATGATTAATGAAGGAAAGTCTACTGTTAGAGAGGGATTAGAACAAAGGAAAGATAATGATGAGGTGATTAGAAAAGATCGCATGCAATTAAAAAATACTTACCACGGAGCAGCGCAGAGACACGTCCTACCTGTATGACATCCACCGAGCTAATGAACGAAGAAGCATGCAACAACCGGCTTCATCAAGATAAGGAGCTTGCTTCTGATTGGTCGAGAGATGAACCTAGGGGGCAGCACCATCGTTTCCGGCGACACCAGCACCCTCTCTTGAGAGGATTTTAACTCACCTGTGATGTCGTCATCCTATTTGAACTAACATAAAGAAGTGAATACATTTTATGAGTTTAACGAAATAAGTTTTTGTCATTTGCTAATTTTCGAATCATTATTTTTTTATTTAGGCCTTGCAAATAAAGCTTTAATAATTAATTTATTTTTAATTAGTCATTGCTAATAAAACTTTTTGAGAGAATCACCTGACTTGTGTTAGGAGCAGACGGTGGAGGAGGGTTCCACTCTGTCTACTTACCTGAGGGGATGAACCAGAATGTTATGTACCCTTCTCTCATTGGTTAAGAAGATCACATGACTTATGTAAAGAGCAGGAGGTGGGCGCCATTGTGTCTGCATTCTTGCATTCCTTCACGTCTTCTATCAATCAACTGACGCCATCGAGACGGTACATGTTTCGACAGGGTTACTTCTTGCAGGTGGTGGACGCCATTGTGTCTGCATTCTTGCATTCCATCACGCCTCCTGTCAATCAACTGGCGCCATCGTGACGGTGCATGCTTCGATATGTTCGCTTTCACAGGTGAAGGGTGTTACACTCTGTTTAGATATTGCTATAGGATGTCGTCATACTATTTTAAAAGTAGGTGATGAGTTGAGTTTTTTTATTACTGAATGTAATGGAACTTTTATTTTTTAACTGTCTAATCAACGAAAAAAAAACTTTTTTTCATTATTATATTGGAAATATTGTTTAAAACTGTAACTATCACTGTTTTTTAACCTTTTTCAGCTACCGTTTTTAATTATTCATTCAGTTTGCTTCGGACTTTCGTTGGGTGTGGACCTGTTACCGTTGAGGATGTTTGAAAATTGTGTTTAACGGAAATATGTATAAAAGACCTATTCAGGAAGATATGACTTCATCAATTAAGTATCAACGTTTGGAAAATCCTGATGAACATTCAGTTTTTCGTTTTAACGAGTCTAATTTTGCTAACAAAGACTTAACCAGTGAAAAACAAAAGATGGATTCTTCAACTCCTATGTTTATTAGTTTTGGTGAAGATACGACATCATTCCCTGATTCCTGCTATGAACCGACTTCTGCACAAGAATATTTGAATTCTTTTCTTCAAACTTTAGAACCTTCGAGAAACTCGACGTTGGAAGATTCTACTCTTCAAAACACTATCCAAAACATTTTCACAGGTAGCGAGAATCATATGCCTGTGGATAATAATAAAAGTGGAAACTCGAGAAATTTGACTGTGTTTCATAAAGAACTTAGTGAAAACATCTATTTAAGTTTAAAGTTGAACAATCGACAATATTTCGTACATATTCGTGAATTTAAACATGATATGTTCACCGACGAAGAAATTGCATCTAAAAATGGTGTTTATATGGATATTCAAAGCTGGTATGAATTTCAATATAAAATAATTGCATTTAATATGAGATATAAAAGCGCATCATTTGTTGCGAATAACATGATTCTCGTGTTGAATCAAAATTCTATGATGCGTATTAAAAGTTTGAAGAATTATTTTCAAATTTACTTGAATGAACATCAACTCGGAAAATTAAAAGAAAATATCTTCAACTTGAATAATGCACTTTTGAAACATATGTATTCAAAACAAATACCCTTTCTTTTAAAACAGAAATGTAATGTGAGAAAACTCTCTGTGGAAAAGGAATTGGTTCTTCAATCAAAACTTAAAACATGTATCGAGAACAATATGTTAACAATTATTAACCGATTGTATGAATGTATGGGATGTGTTTTGCGACAAGCAAGTCAAAGTCTACACTCCTGTTTTGCATTTAATAACAGAGAAAAATTTAACCAATTAGGTGAAGCTTTGTTAATGCTTATCGATTTTGATTTTATAATTTCTACGTTTTTAAACGAAGTGGAATGTGTTAGTGAAAAGTTTTTGAATAATATTCATGTGGAAACTATATTTACTGAACTGTTTAAACATGATTAGACTATACTGCACAGAAAATGAAATAAAACTATCTTACCAAAAGAGTTGTCTTCGCATATCCTCCACAGTGTTAGTCCACAGGTGAAATAGCTGTCTTTCTTTCTTGCATCAGAACAGGTTGAAACAGTATGCTTTCATATGATTGGATGAGAAATAGTCATGTGATCTCTGACGTTAATCCTCGATAAGAAACAGTATAAAAGAAGCACACAGTGATTATTTTCTTTTAGTTATCGACCTGTTTACTTGCTCGCTTTGCTGTGTGTTTCAATTTATCTGACGTTGCCTACTTTCCTGAAAATGAATTCATCTGAAAACAACTCAGAACTTTTTTCGAATTTTTGTTCATTATTTCCAGAGTGTGGTATTTATACTCCTGCGTATTGGCATTTAGGCGAATGGGTAGCAATTGACATTCAACTGAGAAGAAAAACCTGTGAGTTGTACATTCATATTGGTAAATCTGTGGAATTAGCGAACAGTGGTGGCGAACTATTTCCTACAAAAGAAGCACTCAAGATATCCTGTTCAACTTTCTGCGAGTTTGCCGAGAAAATTAGTAAGTTTAATTTTTTTTCTAAAAAAGATACATTCATATGCAACAACGATTTAATAACTTTTTATGTGAATAGCGATTCATGTGTCTTGCAAAAACTTTCCAAATCAGAACAACCAGGATTTTGTTTAAAGTCTAAATTTTTAGTGTTAAGCAAAGCTCAATTTGAAAAACTTCAGAAAAATTGTTCTGAAATCGTAGAATATTTGATAAAAGTTTTTTTAACAAAGTTTATACCTCTTTCTGTTTTAAAAAAGATGAAAAGGTTGAAAAAATGTTCTTTTACACATTTCACTGATGAAGAAGCTGTAGGTTATTTTTTAACCTGTTTTGATCATGAGTTGGAAAGATCAGTTCGTCGATTATTTGACTGTTCTGCCTGTGCAAAAAGACGAGTTAAAAAATCGACTCATTCGTGTGGATTATACAATTTGCTGATCTCCTGTCTTCGCGTGCTGCCTTGCTGATCTCCTACCTTCCGTGTTGCCTTGCTGATCTCCTGTCTTCGTGTTGCCTTGCTGATCTCCTGCCTTCGTGTTGCCTTGCTGATCTCCTATCTTCCGTGTTGCCTTGCTTATATCCTGCCTTCCGTGTTGCCTCGTTCTTTGCTGTTGCTATCCTATTTCATCACATCTAATTTCTGTTTGAAAGCTTACTTGGAACTTTAATTTGTGAAAATGGCTATCACTGTTTTCGACGAAAATGAACTCAATGTGCACTTCATTCGTGATTTTATTGAAGAAAACTCAGCAGATCATATATTTTGTGAACTTGAAGCCTTGCCCTTTTATACTTCTACGTTAAAACTTCGAGGTGAAGAAATCAAGTTAAAAAGGAAGGTTTTAGCTTTCGGTGATTCTGAATTGTCTTACTCTTTTAGTGGAACCACCATTTCTGCATTAGAATGGACACCTGCGATGACAGAGTTAAGAGATCGAGTGGAAAAGCAATGTGGATGTTCGTTTAACTTTGTGCTTTTGAATCGCTATCCGAATGGAAACAGTTACCTTCTTCACCATAAGACTAATGTGAATGCTTTGTATGATTCTTCCCCAATTGTCGAATTGTGTTTTGGAGCAAAGCGAACTCTAGAATTAAAAAAACCCCATTGTGATGAGATTCGCATTGGTATGGATCATGGTTCTCTAATCTGCATGTTTAATCCTACAAATGAACTGTTTTTTCGTCAACTTTTACCAGAACCTGAGATACAAAAACCTACAATAACTTTAACTTTTCTAAAAATGGTTTCAAAGTCTACTGCTTTCAAGAAACAAAGACTTGATTTTTTCCCTGTTTCATCAGATAATGTGTCTTCACCAATGTCTGAAGAAATGCATACTAAAGAGGGTTCGACTGAACAAACCTCTTCACAACAAGTGATTCTAGAAAAACCTTCACCTGAAAACCTAGATGATCAATCTTCTTTAACTATGTATCATCAAGACTGGTTTGATAGACATTTCCAAAATTTAGAAGATTGTGATCCACTTCTTGCTGAATTTAATCTATGTCAGAGTACATTTCTTCAAATTCGATTGGAAAATCAAGATTCGTTACGACTTCATATTAGAAATTTTAAAGAAATGAAGAATGGAGATAAATATCCAACAAAACAAGGTGTTGTAATGACTGCTCCTACATGGGACAATTTTAGTAGGAAATTACCATATTTCAGACTCAACTGATGATTCTTTTGTATCAAATAATCAGCTTCTTATGATGTGTCTCGACGAAGATTATTGTTACCTTCAACAACTGTTTAATTTAAAAAATTCAGGTTTTTACTTGAAAAATTCTGGCATTCGTCTAAGTATAGATCAAATTTTGAAACTGACTGAATTAGTTCCACAAATTACCAAAACGATGATTGATATTCTTTTAACTCGTGTGATACCAAATGCTGTTTTCAAAAAGTTACCTGTTTGTCTAAACCATATGGATTTTGATAGTGCTAAGTCACATTTCTTATTCTGTTTAGAACAAGAACTTGGGTCTTCAGCATGTAAAATCTTTCAGTGCATCGGTTGTAAATATAGATGCAACTCACAGATTAAGCACGATTGTATGATGATAGACACTAAGGAAAAGTTTTTAATGTATAAAGATTCTGCTTTGATGAATCTAAACACATTCGAACTAGTGAAGAACATTTGTCGAAATTGTACTTGTCAATTTACAAAGACATTTTTCAAATGTTTCGATAGTCAATTCTTTGATGTATATTTTGAAAATATGTTTGAATGAAAAAACCTTGTTTTGTACATTCTACCTAAATAAACATTTTTGTTTTCTGTAAATGAATCTCTCTTTATTTTGTCTTTGAAAAATTTATTTGAAACTAAAACAATTTTTTAATTTTAAATGAAACAATTTATTTGTTAGCAGAGAAAATTTTAGTGAAATCATGTTTTGTTTTAATTAGCAGATTAGGTTATACTTTGAAAAGAAAAAAAAAACTTTGCAAAATAACTTTAAGTGTTTTAATTAGCAGATTAGGATATACTTTGAAAGAAAAACTTTGCAAAATAACTTTAAGTGTTTCAATTAACAGATTAGGTTATACTTTGAAAAAATACTTCAAGAAGTCTAACGAAAAAATTTAAAAGTGATTTGAATATATTTGTTTAATTCATTAAACTTAGAACAAAGTCTCATTATTTGTCTTTTCAACATAAATACTATTAACATAAATACTATTAACAAAAAAAACTTAACACTACTTACCACAGAGCATCGTCTTTACACGTCCATTCCCATCCACATCCACAGAACAAATGACACATGATTCAGCATAAAACCGGTTATGACGTCACGCATGAAGCTGACGCAAGCGCTCACTATCCTTTCATACTTGTCTGTGATTGGTTAAGACAGTCACATGACGTGTGAAAGGAGCAGATGTTAGAGGTGGGCGCCACTCTGTCTGCATTCCTGACATTCCACCACGCCCCCTGTCAATCATCTGGCGCCAGTCAGTCGCTGCATGCTTCGACATGCTCGCTTCTTGCAGATGGTGGCGCCACTCTGTCTGCATTCCCGACATTCCACCACGCCTCCTGTCAATCAAATGGCGCCAGGTTGTCTACAGGTATTGCCGTACGATGTCATCATCCTCGTTTGCGATGGGGGAAGGCAGCACAGTCGATGACGTCACACCTACAAGCTCGCTTCTGATTGGTTGATAGCGGTCACGTGATCTCTTATCAGTAACCTTCATCTGCGGGTGTAGACCCCGCACACATCATTCGTGTCTTGGATTTCGTAGGTGAAGGTCGTCTGTTTCGTAGCTCCCGTTTACCGGACATTTGGCTTTAAGCTCTGCGGCATCTATCCCTACTATTTTGGGCATCCTGCTGAGTAAAATCACCGTCGAAATACTTATACATTTCACCTAGTGCGTTTTAGGTGCTCATAGTATTTTTGATTAATTGTGATACATGTCTATCACCTCCTTTTTTAAAAAAAACAGTGTCTGCCAATTAGCTAATTTGCTTTGCGACATCATTTTATTGCTAACCAGTAGAAACGATTAGAAGATCTTTGAAGAAAATGTCTTTTGAAAAGGAATCCTCTTTTAAAAAAGTAAGTATGTTTTCATTATCTTTTTTTATTGTTTCATTGAATTAAGTATGTTTCTAACCAAACGATACGAAAGATTCATACCGTTTTCTAAACATTCTTTCAATGATAAAATATTCATTTATTACCACCTGTTTCAAATATTTTAATTGAACTAGGATCGAATAAAAAAATGTGTTTAAAACCCTATTGGAATACACAAGTATTCTTTGAAAAATTATAATTTTAAATGCTCAACACAATTATATTTTTACACATAGAAAAAATATGATGTTGTACTGTTTAAACCTTCACTATTTTCTGTAAGAGTTAAAACCTTTCACTATTTCTGTTTCAATCAAACCTTTGAAAAGAAAGTATTAAAATAGACTCATCGTGTACGTATTGAGTTTAAAACCTATTTTGAATACACAAGTATTCTTTGAAAATTATAACTTTTAATGTTCAACACATATTTTTACACTAAAGAAAATATAAGGTTGTACTGTTAAAACCTTCACTATTTTCAGTATGGGTTAAAACCTTTCACTATTTCTGTTTCAATCAAACCTTTTAAAAGAAAGTATTAAAAAAGACTCAAAGTACGTATTGAGTTTAAAACCTATTTTGAATACACAAGTATTCTTTGAAAATTATAACTTTTAATGCTAAACACATATATTTTTTGCATTAATAGAAAATATAATGTTGAACTGATTAAACCTGCACTATTTTCTATATGGGTTAAACCTTTGAAACTATTCTTTAAAAGAAAGTATTAAAATAGACTCGAATAAAATAGTTAGTTTAAACTGTTTCATTTATTAAAAGAGTCTGTTAATAATAATAATGAAGCATGTTATTGTTTAAACATTCTTTTAATAATTAGATAAAATACAATTGTTAATAGATTATTTTGTTTAAACACCCTTCAATCTCTATTTCCCTTTTCTATGCAATAATTTTAAACGTGAAAAGGAATTTCCACCTGTGAGAGGGAGATGGTTCACTGCATTTCACTAACAACGCTGTCTCCATCTTATCAACGCGATATTTCCCGAATCTGCAAAACGCTATATACATCTTCGATTTCACCAGTGATGAAAATTTCTAAAAAGGGTGATGTCGTGATAACTGTTTCACTGCGTTGCAATATATGATGAAATAATAAGGTCTAGAACAGTGACGTTATTTTACTGAATTCTTGTTGGTCGAATTTTCGACTAATCATAGAGCCACTATATGATGTCACTTCTTAAACAAACAGTATAAATAAACAATTCTAAGGAAAAAATACCTTACTCTGTTACATTTTAAGTGCTACTATTTATTGGAAACTGTTACTCATCTGTGATGGATAATTTTCAAAAAGTAAGTTTTTTTAAACACTATATCTATATTTCAAGATATTACTAAATTTCAAATGTTGTTTTACCTATTTTTCAAGTTATCTTTGCTATTTTTTTCTTTTGTATTAAATTAAAGTAAATATATGTTTTTTTTCTTTTACAATCAATTATTTATTAGTTTATTAAAGTTGGAAAAATTAACGCATGCTATTTTTTCTTGTTATACGAAAGTAGTTAAAAAAATATATTATATGTTTTCTTTTTCGAAAATGACTAGAGATTATTTTCCGTTTATTGTTAAAGTATTTGTAAGTGTAATACAATTATTGAAAGTAGTTTACAAATTTGCTTATGCTATTTTTCTTGTTATACGAATGTAGTTAAAAAATATATTTGATGTTTTCTTTTTACGAAAAATGAATAGAGGTTATTTCTATATGTTATAAATTTAATAACGCGTAAAGATTTTTTTTTTTTTACACGGAAATTTTATTTTAGTATTCAAAGTTTCTCTTATACAATAATTATTGAAAGTAGTTAAAATATATTCGATGATTTCTTTTTCGAAAAAATGAATAGATGTTATTTCTATATGTTATAAATTTATTAACGTGTAAAGATTTTTTTCTTTTTTACATGGAATTTTTATTTTAGTATTCAAAGTTTTTCTGATACAATAATTATTTATTAGTGTAATGAAGTTAACAAATTTACGCATGCTATTTTTCTTGTTATACGAAAGTAGTTAAAATTATATTTGCTGTTTTCGTTTACTAAGAAATGAATAGAGGTTATTTCTATATGTTATAAATTTAATAACGCGTAAAGATTTTTTTTTTTTTTTTTTTACACGGAAATTTTATTTTAGTATTCAAAGTTTCTCTTATACAATAATTATTGAAAGTAGTTAAAATATATTCGATGATTTCTTTTTCGAAAAAATGAATAGATGTTATTTCTATATGTTATAAATTTATTAACGCGTAAAGATTTTTTCTTTTTTACACGGAATTTTTATTTTAGTATTCAAAGTTTTTCTTATACAATAATTATTTATTAGTGTAATGAAGTTAACAAATTTACGCATGCTATTTTTCTTGTTATACGAAAGTAGTTAAAATTATATTTGATGTTTCCTTTTGACGAAAAATGAATAGAGGTTATTTCTATATGTTATAAATTTAATAACGCATAAAGATTTTTTTTTTTTTTTTACACGGAAATTTTATTTTAGTATTCAAAGTTTCTCTTATACAATAATTATTGAAAGTAGTTAAAATATATTCGATGATTTCTTTTTCGAAAAAATGAATAGATGTTATTTCTATATGTTATAAATTTATTAACGCGTAAAGATTTTCTTCTCTTTTTCACGGAATTTTTATTTTAGTATTCAAAGTTTTTCTTATACAATAATTATTTATTAGTGGAATGAAGTTAACAAATTTACGCATGTTATTTTTCTTGTTATACAAAAGTAGTTAAAAAATATATTTGATGTTTTCTTTTTACGAAAAATGAATAGAGGTTAGAGGTCTGCACGGGCCGGAATTTCCAGGCCCGGGCCCGGCCCGGCCCGAAGGAAAGCTATTTTGGCCCGGCCCGGCCCGGTGTAAAAATTGAAAGTTCGGCCCGAGCCCGGCCCGGCCCGTTTACATTTTTACCGTTCTCGGCCCGGCCCGGCCCGTACAAAAATCAGTGAAAACAGGCCCGGCCCGGCCCGACTAAATGTCTACAAAAAATTCCTTTTTTTCTCGACATACAATTAAGATTCTTTTAATGAATACTACATGCATATTTATGGGAACATTTTACAGTATATTTTAAATTAGTATGTGTTCGCAAAATAGAAAACACACAATAGTAAACGTTAGCGATTACTAACAGTGTTTTAGTCAACGTCTCTACAGACGTTTCAAAATTTAAATAAGGGTTCATTAAAAGATTATTGTAGTTTAGAATAAAGGGTTAAAAAACATGATAACTTTTGAAGCTTATAATAAAAGGTAGATTTGTGAAAATATTTCTGTCATTTTTAAGGCTTTTCTCAAATCCAAAGGAGCCACATTTTGATACATTTATGAATTCATTTCTTTTCGGAAACGCATGAGATTGGCAGGTATTCTTATTCAGAAACCATGTAAATGCCGTTTTTTTTTTTTTAGATAAAAGTAATATATCTTTCAGAAAATACTGCCAAAGTTAGCGTTTTGAATCGAATTTCCGGAAGCGATAGCACAGGAAAGGAGAAAACGTACAGTCACGTGACAAGAGTCTCTGTTATCTCTGTACGTAATTTATGAAAAATGGAAACGCTATTTGATCCCAATTGCCTTCAATACTCAGCCTGTCAATTTTATGCCTTTATAGTTATAAATGAGTCAGAAAATGTGTCTGAGAGTTTCGCATTGTTGAGCAGTAAATATGAGAACCACCTTAAGGTACATTTCAAATGATACTGTTAACAGAAGTTCATTATCGCTATTAATACTTTTACAAAACATAATGCCTGTCCTACTAAAACGCATCCTGAGAACGCATCCCTAGTACGCATCCTGAGAACGATTAAGACCAGTTCCGTCCCGGCACAAGTCTGCCGAAAAAAATTAAACCCGGGATCAGGCATCATGTAACTGTACGATGCCGATCTCTACGATGGACATGTTACATTTCTGTATTGATGTTGTTAAACTCGCATCGACTCGTAACGCACATTTATACTTCTCGAAAAAGTCATATTCATTGGAAATGACCTCGTATTTTATCTGCTCCTCTCAAATTATTATATCGGGCCGATAGGCCCGATTAATTTTTTTTATCGGCCGGGCCCGGCCCTTCAGGCCCGTTCAATTTTTTTTGCCGGCCCGGCACGTTTATTTTGTCTGTCGGCCCGGCCCGTTTGAAAATTCTCCTCCATTCCGCCGGCCCGGCCCGGCCCGCGGGCCGGGTCGGGTACGGGCCTCGGGCCAAGCCCGGGCCCGCGCAGACCTCTAATAGAGGTTATTTCTATATATTATAAATTTAATAACGCGTAAAGATTTTTTTTTTTTTTTTTTACACGGAAATTTTATTTTAGTATTCAAAGTTTCTCTTATACAATAATTATTGAAAGTAGTTAAAATATATTCGATGATTTCTTTTTCGAAAAAATGAATAGATGTTATTTCTATATGTTATAAATTTATTAACGCGTAAAGATTTTTTTCTTTTTTACACGGAATTTTTATTTTAGTATTCAAAGTTTTTCTTATACAATAATTATTTATTAGTGTAATGAAGTTAACAAATTTACGCATGCTATTTTTCTTGTTATACGAAAGTAGTTAAAATTATATTTGCTGTTTTCGTTTACTAAGAAATGAATAGATGTTATTTTCTGTATATTATAAATTAAATAACGCGTAAAGATTTTTTTTTCTTTTTTACACGGAAATTTTATTTTACTATTCAAAGTTTTTCTTATACAATAATTATTTATTAGTGTAATGAAGTTAACAAATTTACGTATGCTTTTTTTTTCTTGTTACGTGAATGTAGTTAAAATATAATGAATGTTTTTTTTTGTTTTCGAAGAAATGTTATTTTTTTCTTTTCGTTACTAAACTAATTTATAAGTGTAGTCTAAAAAAAAAATGTTATTAATTTTTTTCTTTTTTATACTAAACTAATTTGTAAGTGTAGTCTAAAAAATATGTTATTTCTTTTTTTCACTGTTAAATTAATTTTGTAGACTATTCAAAAATTTTAATCGAAAATGCATGCTATTGAAAACATATAGTTTGTGAGATTTTTTTCTAAAAAGATTAAACACTTATTAAAAGTATTCGATTACATGTTTAACAGTTTTTAAAACAATACACTAAGAATTATCCTATGTTTGATTGCAAATATTTTTTTCTTTTTTAGTTTGTGGAAGATCTCGGTTTAATAACGAATGTATGGGAGCGCATGACCGCTATTGGTGAATTATCAGATCCAGGACCTTCTCAGCAAAGTTCTTCTAGGATGCAAGATCCTAGCAACATAGTTGTTTCTTCATCAGTAAAGGTAAACTTTAAAAACATTCATTATCTATTTTGGGGGTTGTTTATTTAAATAAATAAGAACTAATGCTAGTTAAGCTTCTCAAATGATGTATTATTTGAAATTAGGTTTTGAAGGATTCCTTAGAAGGAGGGTATTAGATTAGTTGCAAAGTACATAATTTGAAAAAAAAAATCTTTTTTTCTCGTTAAAGTAAACTTTTTATCCCTTTCGTAAAACTTATAATGTAGTTAGTTAAACGGTAATATTTTTTTCTTTTTCGTGAAAAATTGTAAACATTACAAGTTGCGTGTTTTTGAAAACAGAATTTTTCTGTTTTAGGATTCTCTAACATGTGAAACTTGCGGGAAAAGTTTCAGCCGAAAAGATGCTCTAAAACGACATCAGAAGATTTGTGGAAACACAGATTCAAAAACCTTTTCTTGCACTCATTGCCCAAAAACCTTTACAAGAAACTCTGATTTAAAGAGACATATGATTTCGCATAATGAAGAAAAGAAATCATTCAAGTGTCCCTTATGCGCTATCGAGTTCACAAGAGCAGATAATCTAACAGTGCATTTAAGAAGTCATGAAAGTTTAAATTACCCCTGTACCACCTGTCAGGAAAAATTCAATTCGAAAGCGAATTTGAAACGACACATGCAATCACAGCATACAAGCCTATCCCACGAAAATAGAAAAAGGAAAGTTAGTACGAAAAATTCATCTTCCAAAAAGCAAAAGACCTATACCGAAGCTTTAAATGTATTTTCTTCAACATTTTTAACACCTGATGAAGATGAGAAATTTGACGTGGACGTTTTGGTGGAAAAACGTGGAGCAGACCTTCGTCAAATCATTGAAGAAAAACTGGATACACATCGAGGCGTCAAATGGCATATCCTAGCAAAATGTCTGTTCGAAAGGAAGACTCCAGAAGGCGAACTTCAAGCTATTTCCACCTACTTTAGAAGTTCGAATTATACTGAATTAACTACCGATACAATAAATGAGTATATTTATGAAGCATTTGAGAAAATTAAAAAATTAATAGATGAATTTGTAAATTTGGGATCAGGTTGGATTTTCCAACGGATCCAACATATAGAAATTAAAATAGCAGATTATCATCCTCTAGCACCCAGCAGCCATATTAAATCCCCAGAATTTATACAAAAGAAATCTGCCGTTTTAAATATAGAAAATTACAACGATTCTAAATGTTTGGTGTGGTGTTTGATCGCGCATCAATTAAAGTTGAATTTTTTACAGAATCCAAAGCGATTATCGCATTACACACCTCTTGAACATACCATCAAAATGGGGAAGATACCCTACCCAGTCCCTGTGAAAAGCATTCCGAAAGTTGAAAATTTGAACAATTTGAGAATCAACGTATTTGCATTGGATGACCAAGAAGTGTATCCTTTATATGTATCACCCAAAGAAGATCCTGATGTCATTAACCTATTAGTCTTAGAAAAGGATGAGCAGTTTCCCTACACGCTGATTAGAAGCTTTTCAAGATTATTAGGTAATGTCACAAAACGTGATCATGCGACTTATTACTGCTACCGGTGTTTACATCGATTTTGTAGACAAGATTTACTAACATCTCACACCGAATTTTGCAATCAGCATACTGCTCAAAGGATCAATTTACCAAAATATGGCGAACATATTCTACCTTTTACGGGGACTCTTCTGCAACATCCAATCCCCTACATTGTGTATGCAGATTTCGAAAGTATCTTAAAACCACTAACTCCAGCTTCTCAAACTTCACATTGTGAGAAAATTTCAAAACATGAAGCATGCAGTTTTGCATTTGTTATTATTGATGCTGACGGAAAACCTTTCAAGGACAGATTCACATTGTATCGAGGAGAAAATGCTGCAGAAGAGTTTCTGAAGAAGTTAATAGCAGAGACAGACGAAATTCGTGAAAAACTGCAAAGTGTTAAACCTATGCAACTTTCCCCCCAGCAGAAATTGGATTTTCAAACGGCTACCCACTGCCATATTTGCAAAAGGGAACTCTTCAAGAAAAGAACGAGAGATCATGATCACGTGACAGGTGCGTACAGAGGGGCTGCTCACAAAGGATGTAATTTAAACTACAAGCAAACTCGAAACATTCCTGTCGTCTTCCACAATTTACGACACTATGATGCCCATCACATTATGATGGCAATAGGAAAATTTAAGGAATATTCGATAGAAGTGATTGCATCCACATTGGAAACCTACATTGGTTTTCGTATGGTTAAAGAGAACTGTCCCATTCATTTAAATTTTATTGACAGTTTGCAACAACTTTCAGCATCCCTTGAGAAATCAGTAAACAATTTGCAGGAAGACCAATTCAACATTTTAAAACATCATTTTAAAAATAAGGATATATCCCTGCTCACACGCAAAGGAGTATATCCTTATGATTACGTAACCGATGTCAATAAATTTAATGAAACAGTTCTGCCACCTGCCTCTGCATTTATCAATACATTAACAGACGAACCCATTAGCGTTAGTGATTATGAACATGTACAAAACGTCTGGAAATCCTCCAATCTCCAAACTTTAGGAGATTATCATGACCTATATTTGAAGACGGATGTCTTATTGCTCGCAGACGCCTTTGAAAGCTATCGCAAACTGTGTCAGCAGTTCTATGATATCGACAGCGCCCATATGTATACGTTACCAAGTCTGGCATGGCAAGCTTGCCTGAAGAGATCGAACATCCACTTGGAACTATTAACGGATATCGACATGCTATTGATGTTTGAAAATGGGATTCGGGGAAGTATCAGCATGATTAGTCAATGCTATGCCAAAGCAAACATCCCCAACACGCCTGCACATAATCCAGATCAGGCTCCCAGTTACATTATGTACTGGGATGCTAATAACTTGTATGGGTGGGCCATGTCTGAGTACCTCCCCCATGGTTCCTTTCAATGGGAAGACCCGAAACAGTTTGCAGCAAGTAGCATATTAGAGTTGGCAGACGATTCCTCTACAGGATATATTTTCGAGGTGGATCTGGAATATCCTAAAGAACTCCACGCCTTGCACAACGAGTATCCTCTCGCACCGGAAAGAATCACTGTCGAAGAAGATATGTTGTCACCCTTCGCGAAGAAGATGTTAGGTAATAAAAAATTCAAGGGCACGCCAAAACTAATCCCGAATCTTCAAGATAAGAAAAATTACATCGTTCACTATAGAACATTGAAGTTTTATATCCAATCAGGAATGATACTAACAAATATTCATCGTGTGATCCAATTTCAGCAAAGTCCATGGTTAAGGGAGTATATCGCTTTTAACACCGAGAAACGAAAACTGGCGAAATCTGATTTTGAAAAAGATTTCTTTAAACTCCTGAACAACGCTGTATATGGAAAAACGTTAGAAAACCTTCGAAAGCGTCGAAATGTGGAATTATGTAATTCTGAAAGAAGGGCGAAAAAATTAGTCGCTTCACCTGCATTTAAAACCTTCAAAATCTTCTCTGAAGATCTTGTTGCGGTGGAGCGCACTAAATTATCGTTATTAATAAATCGTCCTCTCTATGTAGGTTTCTGCATTTTGGAGCTTTCGAAGCTTCTAATGTATCAATTCCATTATGGTTTTGTGAAGGAAACATATAAGCATAATGCCCATTTGCTTTTCACCGACACGGATTCCCTATGTTATCAGATCTATACGAATGATATTATTGCGGATATGGAGGAAAAAAAGGATTTATTCGATTTTTCTGATTACTGATTTCGACTGATAACAAAAAAGTATTAGGGAAATTCACAGATGAACTTAACGGTGAATTAGCGTTGGAGTTTGTAGGGCTAAAGGCGAAAATTTACTCCCTGAAATCCGAAACAGAAGAAAAAAAACGAGCGAAGGGTGTCACAACACATATCGTCAGAAAAAAATGGAACATGAAGATTATGTAAAGTGTCTTCAAGAACTCAAGACCAGCACAGTCACACAAGTTCGAATTGGGCAAGAGAATCCCCAGTTGTATACAATGCAACAAAACAAGGTTGGTTTGAGCCCATTCGACGACAAAAGATATATCCTGGAAGATGGAATCACAAGTCTCGCATATGGGCACTGCGATATCGAGAACATGTAAATATCACCTTGTGGACAATGTGCGTGATTTTTCCATTGCCTAAGAAAATTTGTATAGATTTTTTTCAACTTTTGGACAATGTGCACCGTTTCCATTGCAAAAGAAAATTTTTGTATATATATTTTTTATCAAGTTTTATTGTGTACAGTGAAGATTTACTTTATGATTCAACTTTTGGACAATGTGCACCGTTTCCATTGCAAAAGAAATTTTTTTGCATATATTTTATCAAGTTTTTAGTGTGTGTACGGTGAAGAATTTTGTATATATTTTATCAAGTTTTATTGTGTACAGAGAAGATATATTTTATTATTCAACTTATGGACAATGTGCGTGATTTCCGTTGCCTAAGAAAATGTGTATATATTTATTTTGTTTCATCGAGAATTTGTAAATAGGTTAGAGCGCGGTGGAACACAAAGGAGACTTACGTCCGCGACGTGTGTTCTGGGAAACAAAATGTAAGCTTAGTTCACTCAAATGAATAATTTATTTGTGAACTAAGTTTATGTTTTGGCTAAAAGTCTCCAATGATAATGATTAAACAAAAACATCGTTATCATTTCCCTCATTCGGCTTTTAAAAACATGTTTCGGAAATTAGCAAATGACAAAAACTTCTTTCGTTAAACTCATAAAATGCATTCACTTCTTTCTGTCAGTTCAAATAGGATGACGACATCGCAGGTAAGTGAATCATCCTTTCGAGAGAGGGCGCTGGTGTCGCCGGAAACGATGGTGCTGCCCCCTAGGCTCGTCTCTCGTCCAATCAGAAGCAAGCTCCTTATCTTGATGAAGCCGGTTGTTGCACGCTTCTTCGTTCATTAGCCCGGTGGATGTCATACAGGTAGGACGTGTCTCGACGCTGCTCCGTATTTTTTAATTGCATGCGATCTTTTCTAATAACCTCATCATTATCTTTTCTTTGTTCTACCTTCCTCTTACAACAGACTTTCCTTCATTAATCATCCTCATTAACATTTTCCTTTGTTCTAACCCCTCTCTTACAGTACACTTTTCATTATCGCTTCTTTGTTTTAACCCCTCTACTATAGCATGACGCGCGGGCGCCTATCTGTCTCGACTCCGCCCACCTGTCAATCACTTTCTTATCTCCCCTAACCTGTCAATCATTCGACACCTTCCACCTGTCAATCACTCGACTCCGCCCACCTATCACTCATCCTTGGCCACGACTACCACCGCCACCGCCTGGTGAAATAGAACCGGCTTTTTCCTTCTACTCTTCTGTACTCAGAAGGGATTCAATTTAGCGTAGCATCTGCGATCTCACTGTCAGTCAATCCATCGCTTTCAATCTCGAAATTTTTAATTGTTTAACGATTTATTATTTTTCTTTCTCCTATAAGGTGGAAGTGTAAAAAAAAAAGGGGCGAGATGACTTTGATGCTGGATTTTTGAGGTCACACTTTACTTTATTTACTTTTACCATACGTATGTAATTTGTGTGTTTATAGTTTTATTTTTTATTTTTTTCTAGAGAGAAAAGAATGAATCAAGAAGAAAAATTTAATGAAGTTCCTGTTAATTATATCAATTCTTTATATGTAAATAAATTACTATATTAATTCTTTATATGTAAATAAATAGAATTTTATAAACTGAATGATGTTTCATTTGTTTTCCAGACTATTTCCTTGAAACTGAGAAATATTTTTCATTGCTTCAGTCTTAAGTTATTAAAAATAATTACAATCAGAAAAAGAACAATTTAAGTGAGTTAAATTATACTTTAAAAAACTAAAAAAAAATAATGTTAGTTTAGTATTTGCTCTGTTGTACATAGGATAATATTTCTCTGGTAAAAGAAAAACATTGGAGAAGGGAGGAAGGCAGATGATTTTTAAAATTTGTCTTATTGTAATATGTAATTTACATTGTTAAACAAGCAAACAATTACTATTTTTATGTAAAAATGCTGGAAAGATCATTGAATTTGTAAGAAAAATTCTTTTGCATTTTGCATCATTAAACAATTTTCAGAGAAAAGACTAAATATATTCCCGTGGTCATCAATCAGAATCCTATGGAGGATTTATTTTATAAATCTGACAATATTCTCTAAATAATAATTGAAAATTCTAAGAAATAAGTTTAATAAATGAAAGAATTAAAAAATTTAATGAAGTAGTAATATAAAAAATATACAATCTTCTACAGTCATTAAATGTACACTATATTGGAATTCCACATATTTGATGTGCTATTTATTGTAGGTAAACACAGATTTCATTATATATGTATACAATAAAAAATTATCTGATCCTGGATAGTGAACTGGATTCAAAAGGTAAGTAACTGAAAGTATAATTAAATTTACTATGTATAAGCATAGACATAGAGTTGTATGTTCTCAAGTCCCTGTAACATTTTAAATACTTTTTCTTACCCTCTAATATAAAAAAGCTTTTAGTTTTTTAATTTTATTGAATTTCTCCTTTTTCTTTTGTTAAAGGATAAATGACAAAAAAAAAAATCCCTTTGCTTTTTTTTAATATTAAGTTACCAATAATTTTCAAGACTCTATGCCTATGTGTGCAAGAATGATTTTTTAATACTAAATACGTGAAATTTTTCAAGTTGCTAACTAAGCGTAAATAAACAGAGTGAAAAATGTCGAACCCGGATCCTTGAAATAGTGCTCCAATGCACTGTTGATTTGCGCCGAGTTAGCAATGTAAAAAATTTCACGTATTTAATCTTCAATAATTTCACTGCTGATAATTAATTAAAATTTTACTTGGAATGGTTTTTATTCAAATGAAAGTGTTTTTCCTTAAGAATTTTTTTTTAAATGGGATTACACATCTCTCATGCGTAGACACTTGCATGCTAATGTTAATCCTATGGGAGAATTTTTCTAAATATCTCGTTTGCATTTCAATATTGTAAATTTTATTATTTGTTACTTGTGGTCAATCTGTACAAAAACCTTTTTTTTTTTTAAGTTTTCAATTTTGTTTGCAATGTGTTGTTTTTTTTTTTCACTAGAGTATTTTTGCTTTCGAAAGCAGTTCTGAATATATCCTAATAAGCAAAAAAACCTTGTACAACAAAGTCGAAAAATGGCCTTTGTATCAAAACTGCAGGTATGCAATGCAAAAAAAAAAGAAAAAAACGCAAGCGAGATATTAAAAAAAAATCTCCCAGCGGATTAACATTAGCAATCAGGTGTTTCTGTGTGAGTGAAGTAGCCTCTTAACATTATTAAGCTTTTTTTATTATTAAAATAGGATCTAATAATGTAGCGAATTGATAAAAATTAAACATATATTTTATACATACATAGTAAAAGACAGGGATGTAAGAATTTCTTTCAAGGTAAAAAATGAACATATTAATTAAAATAAGCAATTTGATAAACATGTGGACTAATAAAAACCAGTATTTTTCAATGTATAGATAATATTTGACTAAAATTTAATTTTCCACAGGAACAAACAAACAACAACAAAAAAATATGCTCAGCTCAGAAAAATTCTAAGTTGAGTTATTTATCTCATTTTTCTATCAAATAAGATTTTATGATTTATAAAAACCTCATTTTCATTTTTTTATGCATGCTTGTAATAAAAGCCTTTCATCAATCTTTGATTGCAACTCCTGTAACTACCCTTTCGTTTCTTCCTTTTCACATGCTTATCATGAAACACTTACAAACTCCCTCAGATAGCGTCAACTAGGAACCTTTTTCAATCCTTTACAAAACATTTACAAACTTTTCATGCAAAGCCTTTAACCCTAGATCTACCGGGAATTTTATTCAAGTTTTAATAAAACGTTCTACACCAGAATTTTTATTTAAAACTATTTAACTTATTTATTTACCTTATTTTTGTCTGGTTTATATACTTAGTTTATTTTAAAGAAATTTCTGGTTTGAATGAATATTTTGTATGTACCTGTCGGGTCCAATGGACCCGTCTGGTAGACGGAGGGTTAAAAAGCATTCAAACATGGTTGAAAAAAGGCTTTAAAAAGCAAAAAATGCTATCTGGGGACCTACCGCGGTAGCCTGTCTTTCTCGTTTGCCTCGGGAAAGGGCAGCTGACGTCACTGTTGATCCAATTACTGTTGGTCAGCAAGAAAAACTTGTTCATTCATTATGACTCCTACTATACACATGAACTCCGGGAATTTGATTGGTCTTTAACAGATTGATTTAACAGATTTATGATATGATTGGCCTACGTCGCCAAGTGTGATTCCCGCAATGATCGCTAAGATAAAAATATAGTAGTAGATTGGTTGACGGAAGTGTTTGTTTGTATACATGCCCTTTCCTTATCCCTATGTGCAACGATGCTGCTGAAATATACAGATCGCAATGACATCTGCTGGATATTTTCTACAACTGCAAGATATTGCTAGTCTGCAAGATACTGCAAGATATTGCAAGATACTGCAAGATATTGCAAGATACTGCAAGATATTGCAAGATACTGCAAAATATTGCTGTACTTCGAACTACAGCGTCTAGAATACCTAGTGTGGAAATATGCTATCCAAACAACGCTAAAAATTTGTATCCCTTAAATGTGCGAGATACTGCTAAAATCCCAAGTGTCTATCGCAGCGACATCTGCGGGCTTTTCCTATTACATTGTATAGACTAGCAATTACAGCGTCTAGAATACCTAGTGTGGAAATATGCTATCCAAACAGTGCTAAAAATTGTATCCCTTAAATCTGCGACGATACTGCTAAAATCCCAAGTGTCGATCGCAGCGACATCTGCGGGATTTTCGAATTATATTGTATATACTAGGAATAGCAATATCTTGCGGTTGTAGAAAATATCCTGCAGATGTCGCTGCAATCTGTATATTTCAGCAGCATCGCTGCACGTTTAAAGGTGCGTTTTCACTGGTTACAGCTAAACCCTTACGCCAACCAATCAAAGGCAAGTTTTTACTGCGCAAGCGTCTACTTTACGGCTTCTATATCAAGTCTAAGCTCCGATAATCAATCAATCGATCAGCTGTCAATTATAAACATATAATTGTTAGCTGCACTTGTCATGTTTAATAGTAAATATTTTGTATACAAAATAATCGAAAGTTTTGATTGTTTTTCCCCACTAAAGGTTTATCACCTGTGGCTAAAAAAAAAATGCCTTAAAATTCATTTATTACTTTATAATTAAATTCCTAAAAATATTAATATTTATTGTCAACAGCAGCACACAAGTGTACATCACTTTTGAAAAAAACAATTATATACATATAAATATACATACATATATGTATATATACACATATATATATATATAACCATTTATTAAACATAACCTACCACCGTCAATTATTATGAATTAAAGCTGTAAGTATAAAAAAAGTGTATATATATAATTATATATATATATACATACATGTATATATATATATATATATATAATTATATATATATACATACATGTATATATAACACTGGCGCCCGGTTAACCGAAAAGTACCCTTATTTTTAAAAATACAAAGTGAGGGGGAGGGGATCTCCTAAACATTTTGTGAGTATGAGGAAAATAAAATTAAAAGGTATTTCCTCATTATAGCGGTCCTCGCAATTACACCAAGGTTGTAGTTACGAGTTTGCCAAGCTTATATTTACATTTATATCATAAAACATAAATAAGATTTTACAATTGTAAACAGGGTTGTAGTGGATGGTATACACTGCATACCTTCTGCATTTTTTTAAGGAATACCGTATATCCTTTGTTTCTCAAAAATACTATAGCCTATACTCTTTGCCTTGAACGTATACCCCCTGGTTTGTTTACGACTACATCACTGGTTGTATATATGAGATAACTTAGCAATTATCTTGGTTGCCGCTATAGAGTAAAATATTAAAAATTTTGATCTTTTTTTTTTTTTTATCTTTAAAATAGTACTCAGGACCAAAGCTAAAGCTACCCAAAGACAGAATTCTAAAAGGATGCTATTGTGTCAAACTGAGTGTTCGCTAAAGCTTTTTACAGAAATAAAGCCCCTGCTTTTATGTACAAGTTAATCTTTCAGTTGGCACACTAATTTTTAATAAAAGTAGTCACATGTCGTACTTTTTATGCACAGAATAGTTACTCATTATCTAAAAATAATATATTTCCTCTTCGATGAAGAGGATATCCAATCTAAAGAAACCTTTTAACCTTTGCCTGCAGTATTAAATAGCTTTTGATATTATATCCATTATAGGAAAATTAAAAAAATATATTTATTGAACTTGTGCTTTGTCCTAAGGTATCCCGTCTGGTGGATACCTTGGAACAGTTAAAAATAGATGTGAAAAGTTCAATAATTGAATTACAATATACATGGAATTGTTTATTCAGGAAAAGAAATTTATTTAAACTGACAAAGATAACTAATGTAAATTTTCTAAATTTTTGGGGATGCAAGGAATATGCGACCTTTGTATTCCTTTCCAGTTTTGTTTTTTTTAATGCTCCCAATTTAAAGGAATGTTCTTTTTATTTGCTGAAGCACATTCATAAGCAAGGGTACGCGAATCATTAATTGTTGCCCATAGTGATATTTCGAAGCTTGTAAAATGTAGTCTACCAACTTTCTTTCCTCATCATCGGTGAATATTTTTCGACTTTGTATCTTTGATGTATACTAGAAGTTAAAATTTGGCTGTTCACATTTTTAAAAAGTACTAACATGATAATTCAGAATGGTCTTACTAATATTGTAAATTGTAGCAGCTTTCCTAAAAGACATTTCACTTCATAAAATTTTTGCAGCAGCTTTCTGAATATTGTCAGCATGAATTGCTGCTTTTTTTTTTTTTTTTTTTTTTTTTTTTTTTTTTTTTTTTTTTTAATTCCTAATTTTTATCCTTGCCATTGTTAAACGCAATGAGTTCCTAAAAGAAGAAATAATAACTATTAATAAATACATGTTATGTAGATTAAATTAAAAATGTTTTAAACACAATATCTTTTTGGTAAAATATTTCGAATAAAAGTTCACTAGGCATATCTTGTATCCCAAGGTGCATCATATAGGAGAGACTGGGGCACAGTAGTCCAATTTTGCAATTTACATTTTTTTTTTACATGCCTCAGATTTTTTTCAGAACATAGTTTCAAATACATTTTTCAAAAAACAATTATTTGTATATGTTCATAAAGTGGACCAGTGTGCCCCGGAAGCGGGATACACTGTTCCACCCACTGGAACACAGTGGTCCACTATTAAGTATCATTTGAAATACAAAATAAATTTATTTTTTATTAATCTAATCCCTCTTTATTTTCCCTTTACTTCCAAAATAACATAATTAAGAAAAATTATAAAAAAAAAAAAAAATTATAAGAAAAATTATATATCATTAAGAAAAATTAAAAAAAAAAATTATTAAGTCATCACACATTAAAATTTGCAAATGAAACTCCAAAATATTTATGAGCCTGAAATGTTCCTGAAATACTTTTGAGTCTGAGGGCGATTTTACGTTAACACTCATATAAACAACAGATTAATAACCATAAAGTTTTGATTCCAAATTTGGTTTATGCTACATCTAAAATGAGTAATAAAATTTCAGAACCTGCCAGAAATTCTTTTTGTAATAACAGGCTACAGTAAATAGGATACTTTTATGTTTTTTAAAAGCAGTAAATACAAATCAAAATATTTCTTACTATATTAAATAAATTGACATTTTTCTTTGTTTATTTTATTTTGCTGTTAAAACTATAATTACTTTACAACAATATTTTTTTTTGTAGAGAATAAACATTATTAAATATTTTGAAAATTCTGCATTACAGTAGAGATGGGAAATAGAAATAATTTTGGCTAACAGGTTCCATTGTTTTACACTTGCACAGGTAACAGGTTCCAACAACCTGTTATTTTTGTGGCATATAACTAATCGCTGCATATGATGTCAATGGATGTTTTAATTAGAAGATATTTAAAAAAAATGTTTGAAATAATTTTGGGACTAAGTATTTATAGTTGCTGTTTTCTATTGAAATGAATCCCACCATTAAATCCGTTTGTGGTTATAAACTTAATTTTTGTGAAACAAAAGTTTACCTAGTTATGATGCTTTGGGTTTCATCCATTGTCAGTTTTTTCTGGCACTAAAAACCAGTGTTGAGTACGCTCATAAAAAAAAAAAAGGAAGTAGTTCAAAATCGAACTCAATTTCTCAAAAATGAATCAAGTTCACGTTCAAATTCAAAAATTTTCAAACAAACTCGTTCAACTAAAACTCATCTATAAAAGTGAGCGAAGTTCACTAAAAACTCGTTTTTTTTTTTTTTTTTTTTTTTTTTTTTAATCTACTAGGAGGCTTTGCCTCCCCTGAGCTACGCTCGCCAATCCCCGTTCAGACACCGCAGACTAGAGGTCTTCATGGGCCGAAATTTCCAGGCCCGAGCCCGGCCCGACTCATAGAAAAAAAGTTCGGCCCGGCCCGATACAAGAATTAGAAGTTCGGTCCGAACCCGGCCCGTAGAAAAAAATTATTGGCTCGGCCCGATCCGGTCCAATAAAAAACTTAAAAGTTTGGCCCGAGCCCGGGCCGGCCCGATTAAAAGTTAAAATCTCGGCCCGAGTGAATGTCTACAAAACATTGATTTTTACGTCGATTTGGTTAAAAATTTATCTCGTACGAAGAGTAGAGGTCTGCCCGGGCCCGGGCCTCGTCCGAGGCCCGCACTCGGCCCCGTCCGATATAAAAATTAGACGAAACGGATAAAATATAAGCTATTTTCAATGAACATGACTTTCGCGAGAATAAGTATAAATTTACGTGACGAGCCAATGCTACTTTGAACAGATCAATACAGAAACGTAACATGTCCAGCGTAGACAGTGGCATCGGACTGTTACATGGTGTCTGACTTGGGCTTCATTGATTTTTTCCGCAGACTCGTGCCGGGCCGAAATCAGGCTTGCATTTTTTTTTTACATTGTCGAGCCAGACCGGAACTGGTCTTAATTGCTCTCAGGATGTGTAGGGCAGGCAATATGCTTTATAAAAATATTAATAGCGATAATGAACCTCTGTTAACTTAATCTTTGGAAATACAACCTTATGCTGGTTCTCAAATTCACTGCTCAACATCATGAAACTTTGATACATGTTCTGACTAATTTTTAACTGTAAAGTCATAAAACTGACAAGCCTGACTATTGAAGGGATTTAGAATCGAATAGCATTTTCCATTTTTGATAAATAAATTACTTGTCGAGTTATAAGAGTTTCTTATCACGTGGTTGCAGGTTTTTCTCCTTTCCTGTGCTGTCGCTTCCGGAAACTGGATTCAAAACGCTAACTTTGACTGTGTTTTCTCAAAGATATATTACCTTTATAAAAAAAAATGGATAACGCCATTCGATTACATAATTTCTGAATAAGAACTCCTGTCAGTTTTATGCGTTTCCGAAAAGAAATGAATTCAGAAATGTGTCAGAAAGTAGCTCCTTTGGATTTGAGAAAATCCTTAATCCTTAATAAATCCTGAGAAATATTTTCACAAATCTACTTTTTATTATACAGCTTCAAAAGTTATGATGTTTTTAACCCTCTTTTTTTCTTTTATTCTAGAGTACAGTAATCTTTTAAATCTCGTAATTTAAAAATATACTGTACAATTATCCTATAAATATGTCTGCTGTATTCTTAAAGGAATCTTAATTATATGTCGGTCCAGATCGGGTCGGGCCTTTATCACTGATTTATGTACGGGCCGGGCCGTGAACTGCGAAAATATAAGCGGGCCGGGCTCGGACCGAACTTTTAATTTTTACACCGGGCCGGGCCAAGGTAGCTTTCGTTCTCGCCAGGCCTGGAAATTCCGGCACGTGCAGAATCCGGTCCGTGCCCCTCTAACGAGGAGTTCTGACCAGAAATATTTATCTTAACATTTTTTTCATGTTTATAATCTTCATTTTTATAGAAGTGCCGCAGCCTGAGATATTTATTTTTTTAATGAATCTCTATTTCTTGTATGTAAATGTTTCAGTTATCATTAATATTGTTAATCCATATTCCATGCATGTTAAAAATCTGAAAAATGCTATTCAGTAAATCTTCTAAGAAATAGAAATGCATATAAAAAGAAAAAAAAAACTGTTTTATAGTCTAGATCCCTTCTTAGCAAGTGTAAATGTATTACATATTTTTTCTTACGTATTAGTATATTATTTTTGTATGGATCAACACGTTTTTCAGTTTAAAGCAGAGTTTCGTCCTAGGCAGGTTCTTTTTCACACGTTTTACTAAATTTTAATTTAGCTAAATTTTAATAAGCGTAGAAATATTACTCTTTAAAAAGAATAAATTTTAATGTTTAAGTGTAGAATATTTAAAAAATGCATGCATCTTTTGCAAACATTTTTGGGCCAGGCCTAATTTTACTGACCTTTGAATAGACCAGGCCACGCTGAGACAATGATTTTCATACAGGCTGGGTCAAAGCTAGGACTGAAAATTTTGGGACGTGAAGACTAGGAATGAAACCAGTCCCGTCTCTGTACAGAAAAAATAAACTAGGCCCGCCCTAGCTCGAGACTTCAGAAAAAAATATGGCCTGGGACCGGCGCAACCCGAAAAGAGTGGAGATCAGGCCCGGCCCGAGTACCGTGAATGAAAATCGGCCCGAGCCCTGCCCGCAGGCCGACCCGTGCAGATATCTACCGCAGGCTCTAAAAGCAGGCTAATTTCATCGGCTTTAAAAAGATTTCGAAAGATTAAATTATAATTAAAAAAAAAAACAGTGCCGATCTCCCTGTCAATGGGTTTCCATTCATTTCCTTTTGATCGAGAGAATTTTGAGTCAGTCCAAATCAGCTGCTATTCAGAGATACAATGGCTGTCTTCGTCTTTGATTGAATAAGATCAGTTTTAATCATTGGAAAAAAAAACCTAATGTAAAATGAATTCAGTAAACAATCTTTCGCGGTATTTTTTAAAAACGCTATAAGAAAGTTCTTTTAAATAAAACATTTTAAATGTATCATTTTAAATCTGACGAGATTTTCACCAAAGTTATTTTCTCTTTTTAATATTCACGTGAAAATACTTTTGTTGCTAGAAAGGAAATATTTTTATTTGCGCTGCCTTAGAATTGGCAGCAGTAGTTTAAATGAGCATCTAGAAATGTGAAATGTCTCGTGTAACTATATTTTTAAATTGAAACTGCTTGACATTATTATTATTTGGCCACTTTAAATATGACGTAATTTCCTTCATTTACGACTTTTAATACATATTAATGAATTTATTATTTTACAATTTTCTTTCTCTTTTAAAATTCACGAGTAAATATAATTTTTATGAATTAATCTTCAATATTTTCCTGTTTTTAATAAGTAATCAGTTGATCCTAACTTAAAAACTTTTTTCTGTTTATAAAAGTCACGTGTATATAGGTTTTTAATTTGAAGGAAATATTATTCTTAGTTTATAACAGTTAGTATGCAACAGTTTAAAATAATATTCTTTTCTAAAGTATATAAAAAATATCTCTCGAAATGCTGAAAATTTGAATTTAAAATGGAAGTAAATTCTCAAAAAATTAGTCAAATTAAAATAAAAATTCAGTCTGCACCAGGGCCGGCCCAAGGCGTGTGCGAAGTGTGCCACCGCACGGGGCGCCAACCAGATGAAAGGGCGCCTACAAGAACAGAACACCGATAAAAACTATTTTATATTCTGTGTTTTCTTTTCTTTTACATTTTCTATAGCTAGGCTGGGGCCGGCTCGAGAAAGGATTCTTCGTTGCGTTAAAAAATATATTCAAGAGCGGTGAAATTTTCTTATGCAGACAGCGGCTTTTTTTCTTTATATGAATGAAACTGCCTTCAAGCTAATATTGCTCAAATTGCTTCGTCGAACTGAGATAAGAAACAGAATCACGAACCCCAGGAACCACATTATTCAAATCTACTTTCCTTGCGGGATGCTAATTAATTCTCGACTTTGAGCCTTTGACAAGTTTATATGGTGAACTATATCACTTTCGGCTATTTAAGCGCATTATTGTAGAATCCTCTTATTCCACAGGGAATCTGAAACCGGCCCCCAGATGACCGGAAAAAAGAAAGCATTAAGAGCTTGAAGGTGCAGAAATTTTAAAATGAAAAACAGACGTCTTTGAAAAAGTTTTTTCTACCAGTGTCTTCTGAATATGAGCTTATCTTCTGCTAATAGTCAATAGGGTTAAGTGTCAGAAATTTTGAAGAAAATTAAAAACGAAAAAAGGGAATAAAACCAAAGATATGTATGGAAATAATTCCTATTAAGATGACTGTAATATCGAGACAATACGATTCGGTCGTTCACTAATTATTTTATTAAACTGCTGTAAATGGAATATTTAAGCTTTAATTGATGTCACGCGGTCTCCCAGACCCCGCGACTCCCAGCTGTAAACACTTTTACAGCTTTTTACTTTTCTGTACTGAAGTTAAATAATATGAATAAAATACTTTTTTCATGCAATTTAATTCACATGCTCCTAAGAGAAGTACAACGATATTGTTAGGACAAAATTTA
Source organism: Maratus speciosus (assembly GCA_963932465.1). Classification (NCBI taxonomy): domain Eukaryota; kingdom Metazoa; phylum Arthropoda; class Arachnida; order Araneae; family Salticidae; genus Maratus; species Maratus speciosus. The sequence goes on from OZ010796.1 coordinate 534,277,749, forward strand.
AGTAAATTCAACCATTTGAGTTATTTTTTTTATTCATTTTATTCGAGGAGTCTGAGAGACCGGATCACATCAATGTGTGACAAATTTTAGTCACATCAGTTAAAGGTTAATAGGTAGAAGTGAATCAAGTCAAAGGTTTTTCAAGTAACTTCATTCATTTATTTATTTCGTTTAAATGAGTAATTTTCATGCGGATATGAAACATAGTAGAATATTTAAAGTTACAATGCATGCTCGTAGTATTTGAAAGCTGTCAGTTCTTGAAATTACGAAGGACGTTGTGCCCTAATTTTGAACGGCGGAACTAGAGTCCAACTAACCCTATATATTGCGCCCGGGTAACTGGGGCAAAAATTCAGATGGGACCCCTTTAACACGTTTTTAACCAGAATTTCTATTAATCAAGGAGGGGTTTTGCCTGTAAGGCCGAAAAAAGGGGATTTTTTTTAGCAATTTTTTTGTAATAGGAATGAAGATTTTAGCGCTGGGTTTTTTGAGAGTTATTTGTTATCATTAGAAGACCATTTAAAAAATGTTAAATAAAAAATTGATAATGTGGCTCCAGTGGCGTGGTTGGATGTCCTAGTATGCGCGCCGTGCACTTTCAATTGGACGGGATCAGGTAAATCGCCCGAGTCGCTTGCAATCAATTTCCTTTAAGGATTATGAAAGAAGATAATATTGCCTGGAGCTTCAACCACTTTGAGATATATATATATATATATATATATATATATATATATATATAAAAAAGTTGAAAATCAACAAAGTGTCAGCGGTTTGAAAAAAGATCTATTTCTGACCCCTTTTTCGCACTTTGGCGGGGTTTATTTTTTAATTAAAAAAATAGCAAGATCGGTTATAGTTTTTCGTTCTGGTTCCGCCCACTTTGAAAAAAGTCATTTTGAGTAAAATGCGTTTATAATGCTCGAAAACATTGTAAGCCTACGGATGCGTTGCGCTAAAGCACTCAATAACTACGAAAGGTCTTCGGCCAAATTACTGTACACGTATAATCTACAGACTGTAGGAAATAGAAAAATCTAAAAGAAGAAAATCGATTTTTTTTAACCGAAAGTAAGAAAATTCCCTTCAAAAAACGATTTTGGTGTTTGGGTTGGCAGGGCATTTTAGAGTTGAGAGTCTCAGCAGCTGCCTCGTTTGCCCTTGCAATAATCAAACTCTGATCGGAAAAAAATGTTTTTTTAGGCACATATCGTGGCCAGCGCAGCCCCCCCCCCCCTTATCTGGGAAATTTTTCGTGGAATAGTACAATTAATGAACTGCATTCCAAACACCTTTAGTTTATTTTTCTTTTAATGTTTAATTATTCCAATATTTCTCATCTTAAGCGCGCGCGGGGGGGGGGAGGTCGGAGTGCCCTTGACGAAAAAAAGATTAAACTATTTCCATTCTTACTAAAGGCACACATTTGTTCCAAAATCTCTCACCTTCAGGGATTTCGTTCAGCCAGTGCCCATACCAGACTTGTATAAAACCAAAAATTTTCCGCGCACATAAATATTGGATCAAAAACTTTCTGCAAATTAATTTAATGTTTAATAAAATAACGTGTTATATTACTTTGCCGGTATAAATTAAACAGTAGTTTTAAAATAATTGCCATTTAAATTAAAAAGTAATTAATATTAATTGTAGAATAATTATGTTGACTAAAAAAATAATAAAGCTAAAAATCTGTGATAAGAAGAGTGAATTCTTATCAGTTATTTTGTCAATGCATTTAGAAACAGCCCAATCCTTAATATTGTGACCTCTTCTCACAAAATGCCAGTCACTCTGTTCACAGAAATAATGGACATTGCTTCTGAAACAACTGAATAACATTTTGTAAGGAGAGGTCCATTCACAGGTATCATCATTAAAGTGACCGATGAGTTTTTATTACGGCCCTTTGACGAAATTCTCGTTTTTTCCGAGATCATATGGCGAAATTTCCGTTTTTCCGCGTTTTTGACGAAATTTGCCTTTTTTTCGCGATTCTTTGACAAAATTCGCGCTTTTTTCGCGATTTTTTGACAAAATGTGCTCTTTTTCTCCTATCCTTTGACAAAATTCACGCGTTTTTGCCGCGTTTTGACGAATTTTGTGTTTTTTTTCGCGATCCTTAGATGAAATTAGTTTTTTTTTCGCGGTTCTTTGATGAAATTTGCGTTCTTTTTGCGATCTTTTGACAAATTCCGTGCTTTTTCCGCTATGCTATTACGAAAATCGTCTTTCTCCTCCGCTTTTTGGACGAAATTCGCTTTTTTTTCGCGATCCTTTGACGAAATTCACGTTTTTTTGTGGCCTTTTTTGCGTGATCCTTTGATGAAATTAGTTTTTTCCGCGATTCTTTTACGAAATTTGCGGTTTATTCGCAATCCTTTGACAAAATTCGCGCTTTTTCCGCTATTCTTTGACCAAAATCATTTTTTTCCCGCGAATCTTTACAGAAATTCGCGTTTCTTCCGCGGTTCTTTGATAAACTTCTCGTTTTTTTTCCGCGATTTTTTGACAAAATTTGTTTTTTTTTCTGCGAACGATTGACGGAATTGATTTATTTTCGACACCCATTTGTTGAAATCCGCAATATATTTCAGTGATATTCTTTTATGTCTGAATTTTCGGACTGATGGCCGATTTTTTTAAATTTTCGGAACCGAATGCCTTAAATTTTCGGAAAATTCGATATAGAATCACCCCTGGCAAACAATAAATAAATCGTGCATAAAATTGGGGAACATTTTTAATTTTTCGTTAAAGAAAAGTACAAGAACAAAAATTGCGTTTTTTTTCCTAAGAAAATTTCCGCAAAAGTTCGAATCTTGCGGGAAATTTTCCGCGCATGGCGTGCGCGTGTGCGTCTATATTATACAACTCTGGCCCATACTATGTTTTTTGAATTTATGTACTGCCCCAGTTTTCCGAGACATACGATTTGAAAGGAACACTGAACTGAAAGTCAGTAAAAAATAACGTCATAAAAATATATAATTGCGTTATAATGATGCACTGTTTCATTCATCAATAGAGATTATTTATTAGTGGAATATAGTCTTTGTCCCATTACAAAATAAATATTTCGCAATACTGGAATTTAAATAAATGAAATTTTATTAATTAAAAAAAAAAATGCTGACTTTTTTTTTCTTTAAAGAGACTTTTCTGGAATCAGATTATGTATTTGATACTGAGTTAAATTTTGTCTAAACCGACAGGGAATTCTATTCAATATTACATAAATTCTTCATTATTTTGTGATACTTTGCATCTTAAGTACTGGAAGAACGAAATCTACTTAGGGGTAAGGTTTCTTTGGGATAATATTGTGCTAAACCTTTTTATTATATATACAGACTTATGCCTAAGCACAATTTTTCTCTTAGTGATTTATTATTTAAAATCAAGCGAAAAAAAGTACATTTTACGAACTTTTTTTAAAATCATCCAAGATAATGAGTTTTTTTCTTCTAAAGAGTGGGGCAAATGCCCTTCCTTGCAACCCCCACCCCCCTCACACCGGTGCCTATGACAAGCACTTTATTATTTGCTAATCTAATAATCAGAAGTTGGGTAGAATTACTTGATTTCTCATTAGCATGAGCTAAGTGCTCTAACGTAAAGAATAAATCAACAAAAGCTTAACAATACAGAATTGTGAAACTGGACCCTATTAAATAATAATAATAATAATAATTTATCTCCATATAAATTTTATTTAGTAATCGTCATGAGAAAATCTTTCATTTAATACATTTATCGTTAAAGAACTTTTTTTTTCCTCTTTAGTGTCCGCCATATTGATTTTTTTCATGACCATTTGATTTCCTACACCAATACCCTATAATTTAACTGGATTCATACAATTATAATGACACTTTGTTTATACAATTTCAGTGCGGGGCTAAGACTTAAATTCGAATACTTAAACATATATAGGGGACTTTCTTTGGAATGGTTTGTTTAGTTCAGGCGTGGGCGCCAGTACACTGCAAATAGAGGCGTCTTAAATTAAGACACATATGTGACTGAAAAAGTTATTCAGACACTTAAGTGTCTAAATTTGAAATTTCAGACATCACAGGTGTCTAAATTTTAGACACATAAGTGTCTTACTATGATCATGGCATAAATGAACTGATAAACATGTCTGAAAAATGGCGATATGTCTGAAATTAAGACATTTAGAAATTTAGACACTTAAGTGTCTAAATGCGATACAATTGTATCATATGTGTGATGACTGTATGTATAACTGTATTGCAATATGTATGCCAGCACCACCAGAAAATTGTTTTCGAATGGATAACAGATGTTTAAAATATTTTTATCCATTAAATTTGGAATTTTATATTTAAAAAAAAAAAGTAATTTGTTTAGATTATGGGACGTCTGGAAAATTGAAATAGTTAGCTTACTAAAGTTTTGGGACTTAGTTATTTTTGGCGCAATAAATAAATCAGTAATTGCTTTTCATGAAAAATATTTATTTTCAAAAATTACTCGCAATCATGGACGTACGCACGTATGTCCAAGGAAGAGCCACACCCTCCCGTTAAATACTAAGAGATGTACCGGTGGAAAGAAATTCAGGGAGGGACAAGATTTTGGAACAGTTGGGTCTGGGGTCAACAGCGTAATCCGCTTTTCTAAAATGCAGAACATAAACATGAAATAGGCAAACTAAGAATATTTTGACAGAACTCCTCGGGCAAGAAATGTTTAAAGATACAAACATAAAAATAAATATAAAAATTAATCGTTCAAAAATAAGTTTCAAACGACATTTTTGAAAATAAAACTTTTTTTTTTCTCAATGGACTCTTTCCCCCCCCCCCCACCCCCCACCCCCCCGACACACACACACCGTTTTGAGATAAATTTGAAATATATCAATATTAAAAGAAGAAAAGAATTAAAATTGTCTTCTACGAAGTGCTCAAAGGAAGGTGGATTTCTCTGAAGTAAAATTTTTAGTAACATTTTCCTTATCGTAAAATTATTCTATAGCCATTTATAAGAAAAGAAATAACATATATTTTTAATTATCAGACATAAAGAAAGCATAATTGATTAAATTTCACTATACTGGGAGGAAGAATGTATCCACCAGGGGGCACTGTAGTTGCGCATGCGTTTTAGATGTCTTTCGTTGGAACGTACGTTGTAGTAACTGAAAGTTTGTTTTATGTACGCGTATTCATTTTTTTGCGGAATTTCAAGTTCTGTGATTTTAAGTCGTATTCACTTAGTTTATTTATGTATTGAATATATACATCTGACTTACGTGCTTGACACCCAATGACTCTTATAAGCTGTCGTCGATATAATTCGGGATAGAGACAACACTTGAAGATTACATCCGGGAACTCTACAAAGTGTGTGGCAAGGTGTGTGTGGTGTGGAACGTACTTAGTGTTAATTTGTATCGAGATTTAGTGTTATTGTACTTCGTCTTTATAAAAGCTGGTAAAAAAGAACTTTTGTCTGGCGGAGTATATTCTGAGGATGAAGCATTTCATTCTCTGAGTATGCTTAGTCGGATGTATTAACGTCTTCTTATAACGATGTATAACGTCCCTTCTAAAAAGATGCAAGTCTTTGCTCCTCACTGTAATAGTTTTTAAAATTTCAAATAGAGGAATTTATCTTGCAACAGGATTAAAGTAAGTGTCACAATTTTTCTTTTTAGTACTAAATTTAGTGTTCTTTTTTATGATTTTCTAAATAGCACTGATCAAAATCTTGCATAAAATGGTATTAGTTTTGAATCTGTTTGCAAAAAGCCCGCTAATTCTAGAAGTATATATTTTTTAACTTATGACGTTGCCTTTTATTACAAATTATATATTTTAAATTCTCATATGTTTCCCCTAATTTAAAGTAATAATATCACATTTTAAGTTAAATGCATTCTCTTGTTTTCCATGGGAGTTCTTAGTTTCAATTCTTATCTGTTTCAATTCTAATTCTTATCTATCACTAAATGAGCACAATGATATAAAGAAAAAAAAAAGCTTTGAAAGATTTCCTAATTCTTTCTTACTTCCTACATAGGGATTACAATCCCGTATCCTGGGATTCCGGGATTCCGCTCTATTTTTAATCCCGAAAATCCCGGGATTTTTTCTGTGAAATCCCGGGATTTTCGGAGTTGAATATTGTTCTGTTAAAAAAAAAAAAACAACTGAAATAAAAAAAAATATATTTATAGACTTTTGCTTTTGGAATAAAAATCAATTTTTATAAATTTATGTATATATGTATCATTGAAAAAGAATGTATATCTCGAGTATTTTTTACATATATTTATAAGCGATTAAACATTTTAACGTGTAAATCTGTTGACCTGCTAACAGACGTCACAGCGATGAGTCAGGAAAAACGAAATCATTTCTTTATTTCGAATTCGCTGCGTGTTCCATGAGTCATTTTGAGATTAACGTTTACTGATAAGCGTTTGTTTCTTTTCGTGCTTTTAAATTTATTTTTCTTTGAAGATATCTAATGAAAAGGATTTTCTATCGTAGAATTGTAATCTTTAATTACATGGTTATGAGAATAATGTAAAATTTAATTTGTCATAATAATTACTTTTTAATATTGTAAATATTTAGTCATTCAAAAACTTTTTTAACAGGAAATAAAAGGAAGTATGTAGAAGATAAAACATAAACTTATACGAAAAATACAAAAATGACAGATGTTAAGATATATATTTAAGACAAAAGAAGTTTGGAGACTATAAGTTATTTTTTCTTCGTGTTATTAATATAGAATATTTATTTATTTTTATTGATAGTTGAATAGCCTTTGTGATTACCCTCTGATCTACATAAAAACTTGCCCATGTGGAAATATAATTTTTTTTTTAATCTAATTTTTAAATGATAAGGATTTTAATTTTTTTTTTTTCTTCTGGGAGGGGGTCGGGATTTCTTTGAAATTTTCGTAAAGCTGATATCTTAAATCTTGCACTGATTATAATTAAAGTTTTGAAGTTTTATAGTAGGACAAGATTAAAAACCCAATATATATTTAACAAAATACAGAAGTAATTTTTTTCTCAATGTTATTAAAGTAGAATATTTATTTTTTTATTCATAGTTAAATAGCTGTTGTGATTATCATCTGATGCATATGTAAAAGTGCCTATGTGGCAATATAATTTTTAAAAAATCTAATTTTAAAATTATGAATTTTCATTTTTTTCTTGGGGGGGGGGGGGGAAATTTACTTGCAATTTTCTTACATCTGATATTTTAAATGTTTTTCGACATTCAACCGCCGAGTATATTAAATATTTTGAACTTTTAGAGTGGGAAAAGATTATAAAATATATATGCATATATTTATCCGTGTACCTTAATAGAGACACTGCGGGGCAGCTGAATTTGCCCGATAATCGAAGATGTCTGCTTTTGTGAGGTAAAAAAATATACAAATATCTATGCCTTGCGGATTAAAAAAGTATTCGCTAAATAGAGGTGTCCGCTATTCGGGAATGTCTATTAACATCCACAACAGATACTCCCGAATACCGGACATCTCAATTTAGATAACAATAATGCAGGGTTGCATTTTTTTCAAAAGAACTTCTTGATTAAAGCATGGGCATACTGGGCAGTGCCCCCCCCCCCCCCTACGATTTTAGTGCCACCAAATTTGACGTGCAATATTTGTAGAGCTTATATTTTAAATCTGTTTCGAAATTGTACTGATTATAATCAATATTTTGACCTTTCAAAGTAAAATAAGATAAAAAAAAATCTTAATATTTAAATAAATATTTTTTGTTTTAATTTTGTTCTACTCCTGAAGTTCAAAATATTGATTATAATAAATACAATGTGGTAAAAGATTTAAATTATCATCTTAACGAAAATTGCATACCAAAATTAGGAGCACAGAAGAAAATCAGGCTGTATGGGGGTGGAGGGGGCAGGACCACAGCCAAATATTTTTTCAGGATTCAACGTGGTCAAACATGGCTACGTATGATGCTTACAAAAAATGGGTGCGATTCAGACGTTTGAAGTGTCTGAAATTCAGACGCAAAAAGTGTCTAAAAAAATTCAGACATTTTAAAATGTCTGAAAATTGAACACTCCGTTTCAGACACTTAAGTGTCTGAATTTCAGACATTTTCATTTGCAGTGTAGAACAAAATACAGGAAAGGGTAAAATTTTTTGGGGACATTTTTTGTTAAACGGATTCCTTATTATTATAAATACAAGTCTTATTCTCAATCATAGTTTTCTCTTAATGTTTAAATATTTTAGGTCACTTAAAAAAAATACTATTTTTATCCTTTTTGGTAAAAATTATCACATATAAAGAAAATTTAGTTTTAAAAGAAGAGAAGCAGAACCATTCCAAAAATGAAAAGACAGAATAAGAATATTTGTATTTCCGGAATTCGCTGAATAGAAAACTGGGTTTTCCCATTTTTCAACAGTTTCCACCATGAAAAGTGAGCCCTTTACGAAAACAGATACATTAAATATGAAATGTATTCCTACTTTTTATGTACTAAATAACGAGACACCATTACAGTCTTCATCTTACATAGTTGCTACTTACTAGTAGTTCTACTTCTTTAATTACCCGACTGAAAAGAAGGGTTATGTGCTTCACGCGTATCTGTGTATGTGGATTTCTTTAAACCCTCGAAATATTCCAACGGCTGGATGGATTTAAATGAATGAGGTCTCTATAAATTCGTCTTAACAGCCCGATGGTTATAGGCTAGGTTTTGTTTCTATAAATTCAAAATGGCGGTAGAGACGAAAAAAAATTACGCACCCTATTGAGTGGCATATCATTGGATAGGTCTTTCATAATGAAGACAATGTTTCATTGACTATTTTACAGTCAGAAGCTCCGTTAAAATATTATACAACCTGGAAGTTGTGTAGGTAGGATCTCTAGCTTTACTGCAACTCTAACCATCATAGGCATCTATAGACCATCAAAACAGTGTTTATAGATAGGAACTAACAATTAAACACAACTTAAAAGTCATCAATACAAGTAAATAAAAAAAAATAGGTAAGTAATATAAACAAGTAATATAAAAAAAATATTTTAAGTCAATTCCTACTTAGGTCAATAAGAGATTTTTTTTTCTCCCATTCGTCTTTCCTCTTGAGTGGCGCTTAAAATCCCTTGATCAATAAGAGGGCTCTCTCGGTCTTAAAATAACATGATCAAGAAGAAGGCTCTCTCGATTATTGAAAATTAATTAATTTAATTTAATTAATGAATTAATATTTGAAAAAAACTGGATTAACATCAAGTGTCATCCACTACAAGTTAAGAAAAAATATTTGAGATTGATTGGAGGAATAATAAGTATTTTATTAACGATTGAAAATTTGAACAAGATATATATAGCGAGAGTGTGAGCTAATAGTAGGAATTGAAAAAAAAAGTTTCACATTAATGTGAAATAATTAATTAGTTCGATTTTTACGTAGTCGGGTTTTTGATTTTTTAAATTTAATTGTTTATTGTCGAAGTATTAAAAACAGTATTCTTCTAACAAAGATTTTTATTTTAATTAATTAACTTATTATTGTTATTTTTGTCCAATACCATGCGTTGTGTTTTACTTTTGGATCGTAACATGTTACACATTAAGAGTGGTAATTACTGTAAAAGGGAAATTTCCCTTATGAGACTTAATTTTACAATTTATCAAACTCAAAGATGGGATTAAAATTAGAAATTTTATCAGGTTTTGAAGCAGTTTAAATTAATATCTTAAATAATTAATAATACTTCGTATAAAAATTACTAATATTGAAAAAAAAAATTAAGAACACAAGTAATTTTTCTTGTGTGGGGGGGGGGGGAGGGCGGACGAGCGCCCTGATGGGTGCTCGCACGGGCGCCAAAATGTCCTTGGGCCGGCCCTGGATATATGCCGTTAAACATTGTCATACTGCCGTATGATAATATAATGACAACTCCTGGAATACTCCCGGGGGGGGGGGGGGAAGGCTACTATTTTTGTGTGAGGGAGCTCTGAAAATTTGCTGGGTCTTGGGCCCCCTACAGTCTTAATCGGGTTCTGGTAAGAAATAAGTAGAAATAAAGAATTGTATATTCACAAAATAATCATTCCTATTGCCAAATTAAAGTCAAATTGATATGGAATTTTAACTAATAGTCATCAAGACTTGATTTAGAAATTTGAATTAATTAAATTACAAAATATAAATATTTTTGGGGCCCTCTGGGTTAAACATATCTTACGCAATCCATTTACATGACATCGATTAACATACGAACTACCAAAAAATTATTGTGGCTAAAATATTATTGTACTAATTACTAATGACAGGGACATGCACTGTGGGCAACATCGGGTACAGTTGTATCGGGCCCTAAGCTTAAAAGTACACCGTGAGGACTGATTTTGTATTAAGTATATGCATACATTATATACAGGATATACAGAGGGCCCATCTCACCTCTGCTCCAGCACTCCAATTTCTGCTTCTAGCCCTGGCGAACGAGCTTAAACAAATCATTATGATAAAATGACAAAAAGAACGAAAACTCTGAAAACAAAAATACCTTAATATATTTTTATTAGTATCTTTTTAAATATTAAACTCACTTATAACTTCATTATACATGAAATTCACTATCCACAAAATTTAAAACAACATCTAAAATCTACCAACTTCCCTCAAAATTTCTGGTCTCTTAGTCCTGTACCTACTGCCTAAGAAAAAAATCAAATGTTGGTGGTCATGTTTGTTGCCTGCATAAAAACTGAAGTGTGATATGTAAGTTGCTTCTCACTTGACGACGTGTTTTTGTTGATCCATATTTCTAATCACTGAAAAAACGACCCGGGGCCATAATCATGAAAACACGGGCCTCCACATAAAAACAGATTATTCTTCCCCTTCTATTAAAAATTATATTAAAACGGAGGTATAAATTTCTTGCACAAAAACAATTAATTTAGTGGAAAGGATGTTTTAATGTGAAAGTGCGGAGAAGTGTCTGAAATGTCAAAGCAGCAGGGGTGGTTCTGAATGAAAAAAAATTTTCGGAAATTCACATCGCATTTTCGGAAATACAGCGCCCGGGAGGGGGGGGGGGGGGGTCGTGATCTTTTGACGAAATTTGCCGTTTTTTCGCGATCTTATGTCGAAATTTGCCATTTTTTCACGATCTTATGAAGAAATTTGTCGTTTTTTCGTTATCTTTTGACGAATTTTGCCGTTTTTTTTGCGATCTTTTGACGAATTTAGCCGTTTTTTCGCGATCTTTTGACAAAATTTGTCGTTTTTCGCGATCTTTTGACGAAATTTGCCTTTTTTTCGGGATCTTATGACGAAATTTGCCGTTTTTTCGCAATCTTATGACGAAATTGCCCGTTTCTTCGCGATCTTATGACGAAATTTGCCGTTTTTTCGCATTTTGACGAAATTGGCATTTTTTCGCGATTCTCTGACGAAATTGGCGTTTTTCTCGCGATCTTTTGACGAAATTTTTTTTTCTGCGAACATTTGTCGAAATTCGCGATATAGTTTATGTCCGAATTTTCGGATTTATGAACGATTTTTTTTTAATTTTCGGAAATGACTGCCTTAATTTTTCGGAATTTTCGGAAAATTCCTAACAGAATCACCCCTGCAAAGCAGTATAAGGTGGGTTAGAGGCCTGATTCCCCATCGCTCAAAACAGGTTGAAATGGTCACTCCCGTCCCGTTGTCTATTAAAGTTTCCAGGAAAAAGTGCTTTCTTGCAGCTTTTTCTGTTGTTGAAATTAGAGTCAAAATTTTAAAACGCAATCGACTTAAAACTTTATAATAGCCTTAAATAAACTTCGAATTTGTATATACATCTTTAATCTGGTTTTGCAAGAATTCATACTTTTAAAGGAAAACCTTTCCAAACGAACCTCGTATCGGCTCCTCCCCACCTCCCAATATTTATATTTTTTAAAACAGAATGTGTCGTTTGCAGGTAAAATGTCCTCCTTATATAACACTCCTTAAGTGAGTGTTATATACTTTTCTATATTTCGACAAAAAATAGCGAATTCAAAATTTTAAAGAGTGCGGATTTTTTTTTCTTTGGTCACATTGGCTCATTTAATAACGAACCATTCCAAATACAGAATAACGAAAAACACGAAGCTGCATCGACGTTCTTTAAGCTTTCTAACGGAGCAAGCATTTGAAAAAATATTAAAACTAGCCCATTCCAAAAAAATTAAGTCCAGTTCGTTTTTTATATTTCTCGCGTTTCGAAGCCCGCATTCATTTAACTAACTGAAATACAGAAAATCGGGTACTCCCAATTAAAGATCGTACTTTTCGTTTAAGATGTTGCAATGCTCTCAAAAAATATCAATGTTAGCTTTGGAAAAAAAAAAGTTTCCCGAGACTCGTTTCAGTATATTTTGCGATTTCTGCAATCTTTAAAAATCATCAGGCCATACCTACATTCATTTTCCTTTTAAATACTAGAATCCGTTTCGAAAAATAGGAATATTAGACGTTTGAAAAAAAATTCGTTTGTGAAACTCAATTTTGCACAAACAGGTTTTTCTGCTGCTTCGTAAATAAATAAAAAAAAAAAGCCTAACCCACCTGCTTTTATTTTCAACACGAATGCTGCAATTTGGATTTAAAAATGTTAATATTAACCCTTAGCCGTCCGCTTCCGTAAGTCACGTTCGTGATTTCAGATTTCTTTTGTGCGATGATTAAAAATAGGCATCGGCTACGGAAATCAAAATACGAAAAATACCAAACCACATTTACGTTCATTTTCTCTTTGAAAGCCGTAATCCGTTAAAAATAACATTAATATCAACCCTTTCACAAAATATTTTCCCTGATTCTCTCCCGTTCTTTCTTTCCGAAATATTTGACATTTTCACCCGGAATTTTAAATCTAAATAGGAAAAACAAATAATCCACGCATAACAAATATGCATCTAGGTTTAAAAAATACGTATTTTGTTTTAAATAGTATTAATATTTACCCTTTCAAAAAATTCGTTTCTGGAATTCACTTCAGGGTTTTCTTCTGATTGCTAACTTAGATCGTAGCCCTTTTGCCGCTAAATATGAACATTTTAGCGCGAAAATTAAACACAGGGCTCGGAAATATTATAAACTCATAAAAATTTCAAAGTGGTTAGACAATATAGATAATAAGAAATAAATATATATATATATATATATATATATATATATTAAGTTTAATGTATTCGAGGGTGTCGAAAAAATAAGAATAAGAAAAATAGAAGAACATTTCTTGCAAGCCCATTTTACTTGTTTAAAAATATAAAATCGTTTAGATTGTCGTTTAAAAATATAAAATCGTTCAGATGTACAGTTATTTTTTAACACTGAATATTCTGTAGCATTAGCATTAACCATCCCAAGCAAACTACGATTTTTATACATTTTAACAATTTTTATACGTGAAATATAAGTTTTGATATTAATATTCGAAAAAATTATATAATTATAAATGCAAGTCAAAACTGGTGTTTGAAATCAATTTTCGGGATATGAAAATTATGAAATTTGTTTATCAGATAGCAGACTATACTAATATTATAAAGAGTTAAAGTAACGTTTGTAGGTTTGTTTATTCGTAGGCAGTGATAAAAGTACACTAAAGTCATTTTGTAGCAGCTTTGGAGCAGCAAAAATTGAATTTTGTAGCAGTAAAATCTATTTTTGTAGCAGCAAAAATCGGATTTTGTAGCAGTAAAACCCATTTTTGTAGATGCAAAAGTTAATTTTATAGTGTGAGAATTCGACAATATCTCACATTGGAACTCACAATTTACAAGGCAAAAGCCAGCATAGGGAAGCTAATGTATTTTCACCTAGCCTTTCTTCAGAGTCCTAGAAAATGTCGCTAGAGATGAAACAAATACTTCAATTTCAATCAATCTTCGCAGATGACACTAGGGTGAAAGGAACTCTTTTATCTAGCGAGAGAAATATTCTTTTGATGTTCACGAAGGTCTCGTTCCCGTGGGAAAGTAGAAAGTGAAACCAGAGATGAAACCGGACGCGAAGGTTCCTGACTGCAGCCTATAGAGAAAGGGCTGGTCTATGAGATCATGAAACACGGATGGTGAGTGGCTAATGGGAGTGGTTTTGGTCCTAGACGGAAAAACGAAACTGATAAAAGAGGATTAAAAAGCATTCTCGGGAGCTTAATTTTTCCCTTCTGTTGAAGTTGAGACTTCAAGGTGTTTCTGGCCGTGCAGAGTGGAAATCTCTCACGGGTCGACGGCTTCGGGGCATACTCCGAAGCACAGAAAAGCGAAAGCCAGGTGTGGCTGTTAAGATATCTCCATCACGGAGTTGAAGATCGGAGGTTCCTAAACCTCGGTTAAACACCTACAAAAGTGCGACATTCCTGTCGAGCATCGCGAACTCTATCTTCGAAAATAGTGGACATTGAAATAATAAGAGACTGACTACACTGAAAGCGATCTATTATTCGAGGACTGGACTTGATTCTATAAATATATTATTGTCAGCTGAACTCGAACCCTTTTATGAAAAACGTTGTAAATAAGACTTATATAATCCAGAAAATATTATTTAATTATTTGTAATGCAATAAAATATTTCTTCGACTTTAAATAAGCCTTGGCCGTTGAAGTTGCCCGCTACCACACCACCTTACGACATCGGCTCTGTTACAATAGCAATAAAAGACGTTTTTGTAGCAGATTGAAATTCTAATGCTAATAAATAAGAAATTTGCGGATTTTTCGCGCTCTTTTGACGAAATTCGCGTGTTTTTCGCGCTTTTTTGACAAAATTCGCGTGTTTTTCGCGCTTTTTTGACAAAATTTGCGTGTTTTTCGCGCTTTTTTGAATAAATTCGCGTGTTTTTCACGCTCTTTTGACGAAATTCGCGTGTTTTTCGCGCTCTTTTGACAAAATTCGCGTGTTTTCCGTGCTCTTTTGACGAAATTCGCGTGTTTTTCGCGATCCTTTGACAAAATTTGTGTTTTTTTCGCAATTTTTTGAGAAAATTCGCATATTTTTCGCGATCTTTTGACACAATTCGCGTATTTTTCGCGGTCCTATGATCAAATTCGCGTATTTTTCGCGATCCTTTGTTGAAATCAGTGTTCTTTTCGCTACTACCTTTTGACGAAATTAGCGGGGGTTTTCGCGTTCTTTTAACGAAATTCGCGTTTTTTCACAATCTTTTGACCCCGTTTTGTTCGTTTTTTGAAGAAATTGGTGGTCTTTTGACAAAATTCACTTTTTTTCGTTATCGCTTGACAAAACTCGCATGTGTTTCGCGATCTTTTGACGAAATTCACGCGATCTTTTGGTGAAACTTGCGTATTTCTCGCGATCTTTTGATGAAATTTGCGTATTTCTCGTGATCTTATGAGGAAATTTGCGTATTTCTCGGGATCTCATGAGGAAATTTGCGTATCTCTCGATATCTTTTGACAAAATTCCCGATTCTTTGTTGAAATCAACGTGTTTTTCGCTATCTTTAGACGAAATTAGCGTGCTTTTCGAAATCTTTTGATGAAATTTGCAGTTTTTTGCGACCTTTTGATGAAATTTGCGGTTTTTTAGCGATCTTTTGATGAAATTTGCGGTTTTTTAGTGATCTTTTGATGAAATTTGCGGTTTTTTCGCGATCTTTTATAAAGAAATTCACGTTTTTTCACAATCTTTTAACCCCGTTTTGTTCGTTTTTTGACGAAATTAGCGACCTTTACACAAAATTCACGTTTTTTTCGCGATCCTTTGGCAAAATTTGCGTGTTTTTCGCTATCTTTTGACAAAATTCGCGTGTTTTTCGCGATCTTTTGACAAAATTCGCGTGTTCTTCGCGATCTTTTGACGAAATTCGCGTGTTCTTCGCGATCTTTTGACGGAATTTGTTGTTTTTTTCGACTTTTTGACGAAATTTGCGTTTCTTCTCTCCATCTTTTAACAAAATTATCGGTTTTTTCACGCCCTCTTAACAAAATTATCGTTTTTTCACGATCTTTTGACAGTATTTTGTTAGTTTTTTGACGAAATTAGCGATCCTTTGGCAAAATTGACTTTGTTCTCGCGATCCTTTGACGAAAGTCGCGTGTTTTTGGCGATCTATTGACGAAATGCTCGTGTTTTTCGCGATCTTTTGGCAAAATTCGCGTGTTTTTCGCGATCTTTCGACAAAATTTGCATTTTATTCGAGATCTTTTAACGGAATCGCGTTTTTTCACGATCTTTTTTGACCGCGTTTTGTTCGTTTTTTGACGAAATTAGCGATCCTTCGAAATTACTTTTTATCCTTTGAATTTGAATTAATTGTATTCCCGTTTTTTTCGCAACCATTTAACAAACATCGCGTGTTTTTAGAAATATATTGACCGCGTTTTTTTGCTTATTTGACGAAATTAGCGGCTTAGAATTTTTGCTTTTGTTGTTGTTTCTTGGATCGACGAAATCGTGCTCAATTTCATTTTGGCACAGGTTTGGCGCAAAATGGAAAGAAATAGCTGTTTTGTAGCAGCTTGGCGCAGGAAAGCGAATTTGGAGCAGGTTTTGCATCTCTGATTTGTAGGGGGGTAATCTCTGAAAGTACCGAGCCGATTTGAAAAGTAATGGTGGCAAATTGGTGGTAACAACCCCCCTTACAATAGACTATATTTTATGTGGATAGCGCTATCCCCAAGGAAGTGCAGGAGCGAAAAACTTCCTAAAATTGCGGTTCTGAAGGTGCTACAAACATGAAATTTTGCATGCTAGTTACTTATAAGATGTAAATGCTAATAAGCACGGTATTTAAAAAATTCGAAATTTAAAAGGATGAAACGAGCAAAAAGCGTTCTAAAACCGTTCTAAATGCGATTTCTATGGAATTGTTAAGGGAAGAAACACTAAATTTGACATGGATGCTACTTTTATAACACACATGCACGCACAAAACGGATTTTAAAAAATCGAAATTTTAAAAAGCGCAGGAGAAAAAAAGTTCTAAAATTTTTATTTTTGTGATACTGTGTGTGCGGGGCTAGAAACTTGAAATTTAGCATGGTAGTTACTTTTAAGATGCAAATGCTCCCTAAGAACGGTTTTTTAAAAAATCGATGTTTAAAAGGATGAAATGAGAGAAAAATGTTCTAAATGCGATTTTTATGGAATTGTTAAAGATAAAACACATAAGTTTTTTTTTTTTTTTTTTAAATCCTAAATTTCAAAGAGTGCAGGGGATAAAATGTTCTAAACTTACGATTTTTGTGATACTGAAGATAAACTATAGAAACTAGAAAGAGAAGCTATAAATTTGGCATGCCGGTTATTTTTAAGATACAAATGTTCTCTAAAAATGTTTTTATTTTTTAAATCATAAAATGATGAAATGAGCAGAAAACGTTTTAAAAAACTTTTAAATTACGATTTCTATGGAATTGTTAAGGGAAGAAACACTAAATTTGACATGGCTGCTACGTTTATAACACACATGCACGCACAAAACGGATTTTAGAAAATCGAAATTTAAAAAAGTGCAGGAGAAAAAAAGTTCTAAAATTTTTATTTTAGTGATACTGAATGGGGGCTACGAAACTTGAAATTTAGCATGGTAGATACTTTTAAGATGCAAATGCTCCCTAAGAGCGGTTTTTTTAATCGAAATTTAAAAGGATGAAACGAGAGAAAAAATCTTCTAAATGCGATTTTTATGGATAATTTTATTTTAAGGATAAAACACAGAATAGTTTTTTTTTTTAAATCCTAAATTTCAAAGAGCGCAGGGGAAAAAACATTCTAAACTTACGATTTTTGTGATACTGAAGAGACTAGAAACTGTAAATTTGGCATGCCGGTTACTTTTAAGATAGAAATGTTCTCTAAAAATGTTTTTTTTTTTTTAATCATAAAATGATGAAAGGGTCAGAAAACATTTTAAAAACCTTCTAAATTACGATTTCTATGGAATTTTACATAAAATTTGTTAATTAACTAATTTAACACTCATTTCAAATGCACAAATATTACTTGGCACATTTCAACAACTACGCGTGCAAAACCGCGGGTTTTGCCAGTTAATTATAATTAAAGATGCATCACAGTTATAGCGGAGGGAGTTTCTTAATTATTTAACAACTGATTAAAATCAGCCGTTTTTGTTTGTAATTTTTTTGTGTCATACACATTGGGATTGGCAAACGGATAAAATGAAAAATTTCAGAATACCCTGAAGAAAATTATTTTATGACAAAGTTTAATAACCATATTTTAAATTAAACATGTTTGTAAAGCTGAATCTGTTTCAATAAGAGGAGAGAGCGTTGATTCGAATAAACGGCAATACACGTTATGTTCTTAAATCTAAAAAAATACCTGATTCAATTATACAGTGATTCGATAAGCGGTGAATTTCCGTACCTTTTTTTCTAGGGGTCCGTTTTTTCGTCTGCCCAGGGGCCCATGAAACCTGTCACCGGCCCTGGACAAGGGGCTAGAGTAGACATTCAAAATAACAATTTGAATAATGTAGAAAAAATTACCAAAGTATTTCCATAAATTGACAACAACGTACAACATACTAAGCAAACATTTTGTGGCAAAGGGTTAAGAGTTGTTGCTAGGAATTTAATTTCATGCATGAAAAGTAAAAATGAGGTTTCATTTTCATTTTAGCAGCACAAACAGTTTAAGTTTTAAATCTAAATAAACAAGTTGCCATAAGGCAAATGTGACTTGTCTTCTTTACTTCTATAACCTCCTTTAAAATTGCTTAAATGAGTAAAACTGAAGCCTAACTTCAGAATGATAGCATGGGGCTACTGTAGACAGATTACTAGGGGCGGGGGGGGGTTGATGCAGACAGTTCATTGTTTTTCCTAACTTGCATTTTAATTAATAAATTTATTATAGTAAAAGATGTGCAAAAAGTATGGGAAATTACAAATATAATTATTATAATAAACATCAATTAAGTCTATGTTTCATGTAAATAGGGATCTGTCCGTGAAATTTTCAACAGGCATTTCAGAAATTTGAAATTTTTTCTTTTGCCATGTTTAATTTAACTTCAGCAATTTTTACTTTTTAGAGGATTAATTTAGCATTGTTTTAAAATTAATTCAATAAGATAGAGCAAAAAAAGAGTATTTTTATTTTCTATATTGGTTAGCATGATAAACAAGAACTGTTACATTACTCACTGTTAAAAATCTATAGCTTTAGCTGCATAGTCACTCCACTGCTTTTATAGAAAACAGTTACTTGACTATATTATGTGGCATCCTCATTGGTCAAAATGGAGATATTCTATAAAAGCAGTGGAGTGACTATGCAGCTAAAGCTTCAGATTTTTAACCGTGTATAAACTAATCCCATCATCACCAACTTTTAGATGTTGCAGTCTATTGCTTGTAATGACTGGATGACGACAAATCCTGCGAAAACTATTTCTGTTGTAAAGAATTGAACTTCTATGTTTTCAGATGATGGGGGAAGAAGTCTTCCTAAAGAAAAACTGAATACACCCAGGTGCATAGAAAGACTAGTAGACATTTTTCTCACGCTCTAGGACATTGTAAGTGATGATGGATTAGCACTTAGGACGTAGCACGCCCTGATAAAGGATATGAGATACATCTAAGGGTTCGGAGTATAGACCACCCTGTTTAGGTCTCGCAAAGGAATTCGCTAATGCCTAAAGGCATTGACAGAGATGGATGTTGAAAGTTTTCTCACGGTGTCCGAGAGAGTGACCATTTTTTTCGGAGGAAAAGAGAGGAGGGGAGCAGTTTGGATTAGGAAACGGGGGTGTGCGTTTGGCTCGCACGAACGAGGGAAAAAGAGATTTTTTCCCGGGCTGAAAGCACGAGAGGTGCCGAGTAAAATTGAGCGAAGCGCTCGGAACTTGTATAGGACGGTGGGAGACCTTCCTGTAAAAGCCATCCGACCAACGAACTTGCTGCTGAATGAGAAGTTCTAGAGTGAACTAATTTCCAAATTTGAAGCTACAAGGACTCAGTGTTTTATATAATCATATAAGTCAACAACCTACGCATTTAATTTATTATTTTTGTTGTATACTATATTCAAGATTTCAAAATAAAACGTTTGATTAATCTTGCATGGTAGAGAGAATTATTCCTCACAGCTACCGTTCAATTAGATTGATCGAGGAGTAAATTCTTAACAGCTGGTGGCAGCGGTGGGATCATGTTGACCAGATGATGCGTAAAACAATAGGGGTCCTCAAAGAACATTTGTGAAGTGCAACGTTAATAGTGACAAGCATTGTGGTGATTAAAACTTGTTATCAAGTGCTATTAGTGGTGACAACGTCAAGGATTATTGGAAAGAAACATTTCTTAGAACTGACTGCCTTGTGTTTAGACTGTGTATCTTGGGTCAAGCTAGAAAAACATTTCTGTGTGGATTACAAACCTCTGGAGCTAAAGGATTATCGTAGTGACGACGTTGATTGACAGTGCCTTCTATTCGGAACAGCTGGGTGGACGACAACGGATCCTGTCTTCAAAGGGGTGAGCTAACAAATTCTTTTATCTCAGTGGCATTCTGTTGAGTTTAATTTCCTTTTGCCTTAAGCTGGCTATTGTGTGTCAGTGGTTTATTGTGTGTGACACGAGAAATATCTCAGTAGATTTCAATGATAAACGGCAGTTATTTTTATTTTTTTTCCTCTCAAAGGAAAAGTAATAATAAAGGATAGTCTTTCTGTTGTTGGCATGTAAAAAAAAAAAAAAGAGAAATGTTAATAATTTTTACTGTCAGGAAAATTTTAAGTGCGTTTATTCTGTTAATAACAAGTTTTGTTTAGGAAAATTTTGCTTGAGCTGTATCTAAAATTTGATATTTTAATTTTCTGGTTTTTCTTTCGGGAAAATGTATTTGTCGTGATCTGGCAAAGACGTTTAATATATGAAAATTTTGCGAGATGATGGGTTGCAGAAGTGAAACATAGTGCCATTTTTTTAATACAAGTTATAAAAACGGGAAATTATATTTCTAACTGTTTTGTAAATGTATAACTGAATTATATTTTTTGTGTATGTATGTATTTTTTCTGTTTTAAATTTTGATCTGATATCCATGTAAATTAGGTTTTGGGGTTAATTTTTCAAAAATGTCAGAGTGGAAAAATTTTAAAAAGGTAGATTTGCGAATCCTGGCGGGTGAATTAGATGTTCAAATAGATGAGAGCGACACGATTGCAAAAATAGTTAGTAAAATAGAAGCGGCTGAAGATTTTGATAGAGATTTTGCATTGGCACAAGCCAAAAATATACTGCAAGATCGGGAAGCGCTTATAGCGGAGGAAAAGGAAAGAAAGAGATTAGAAAGGGAGGATCGAGACAAAGACAGGGCTTATGAACTCGAAAAGTTAAAATTATCGCAAGAAGCAAAGACGCGTAGCCTAACATCAAATCATGGTGCAGAGAAAAGCAATAAATTGCCCTTAAAATCCTTAATACATCGTTTCGATGAGACTCGATCAGAAATATCTTTATTCTTAAATTTGTTTGAGAGGCAGGCAAAAAAATGTAATTTAGAAGATGATGAATTAGTGACAAATTTATTAGCGCTTCTACCGGTAAATGTGGCAGAATTAATCCTTAGAGAGCCATCACATTTGATTGATAGTTATGATTATGTGAAAGGTAAATTATTAGAAAGGTACAAATTAAATGCAGAATCGTATAGACTAAAATTTAATCAACACCAGAGGAATCCAAATAATCCGTGGCGTGATTTAATTTTCGAATTGAATAGCTATCTGGAGGGGTGGCTAAATTCTTTAAAAATTACTAATTTTGAGGAATTAAAGAAGCTTTTGATCACTGATCAAATTAAAAAAAGAACCCCTCAAGAATTAAAGGATCATCTGATTGATGCCTGGTCAAATTTCACTGACCCAGAAGTTTTAGTGAAACGCTTAGATGAATTAGAGGTTGTGAAAAATTCCCAAAGGAAAACAGGAAATTCGAGAAATTTTTTTGATAAGAAATTTGAGAAAAATAGCTCGGGGATGGAGAATAAAAGTGCAGATAAAAATTTCAATTGGAGGGACAAGAATATAGTGACAGATAGGGATCGTGTTTTCGAAAAAAGGAGGGTAAACAGGTGTTTCCTTTGTGATTCCACAACTCACCTTCGAGCCAATTGTCCGCAGTTAAAAAAGAAGGAGAGAGACACCGCTAAAGTGAATCATGTGAGTAAAACGTCGGATTATGAAGAGGGGTTCAAACCTTATCTTAGTAGAGCGAAAATAAATGGGCGTGATATTGTCACTCTAAGAGATACGGGTACCAATTACGATTTGTGTGGTGAGGAACACGTAAAAAAGGAACAATTGACCGGAGATTATATCTTCGTGAAACAGCCCTTGGATTCTAAAATCCGCTGTTTACCTGTCGCTCACATAGAGATAGATTTTGATGGATTGGGCTCCCTAAAAACGGAAGTTGGGGTTGTAGACAAAGAAGCAGACTTGCATTATTATCTCTTAGGGAATAAAACGCAAAAGATAATTGAATTAGCCCGAAAAAAGGTTAATGCAGTGAATGCGGTAATGACGAGATCGCAGGCAAAGAAAGACACGGTTAGTTTGATGGAAGGGGCTAGTGTAAATACGAGTTGCGAAAGGGGAGAGGGAAAGCAGGTCGTGGATTTAGAATGTGAATCGGACGAGTTTGCAGAACAATGCGAAAAGGAGTTAGAGCAGCTATCGGAAAATGAAACCTCGGAAAGTGTATTGTTACCTGCTGATTTAAATGACAAGTTCGGAAATTTAGCACGGATTAGTCGTGAGGAATTTAAAAAAGAACAGGATGTTGATCCTTCGTTAAAAGAAGTTAGGGAAAAAGCGAGAGCCAAGAAATCTCACTATGAAATTATGAATGACTTGGTGTTTAGGAAAACTTTTGACAATCGTGGTGGGGAGAGATTGCAGTTAGTGGTGCCTTCGAAATTCAGATTAGACGTTTTAGGAGCCTGTCATGAGGGGATTTCATCGCACTTTGGTGAAATGAAAACAAAGAATAAGGTTTTGCGTCATTACTTTTGGCCGAATGTAATAAAACACATAGAGAATTTTGTCAAAACATGTGATTCATGTCAGAGGATTGGAAAACCTAGGGAAATAGGGAAAGCGCCGCTCAGACGTGTGCCGATTATTGGAGAGGTTTTTTCGAAGTTATCAGCTGACATTGTGGGTCCCTTACCGAAGTCTGAAAAAGGGAATAGGTATATTTTAACAGTTATTTGTGTGGCGTCCAGGTATCCGGAGGCTGTTGCGATATCTAATGTCCGATCGGAAACTATAATTGAAGCATTAATGTGGGTATTTAGCAGATTAGGATATCCCAGAGAGTTACAAACAGATCTCGGAAGATATTTTGTAAGCGAGTTAACAACCGCATTCTTAAAGAAATTTGGAGTTAAGTTAACTCACTCGTCGGCTTGTCGACCACAAAGTAATTTGGTTGAGCGATGGCATCGCTCAGTGAAAAGATTATTGAAAGTTTTGTGTGTTGAAAATGGCGCAAGTTGGGAGGGAAATTCGCCGTATGCGTTATTAGCCTTGCGGACGGTAACTCGTGATTCTACGGGTTTTTCTCCTGCAGAGTTAGTACATGGAAAGAATTTACGAACTCCCGAATCATTGCTCTTTGAAAAGTGGACGGGAGGAGAGGAAGAGAATGAGTTAGTTACTGAATATGTATTTAATTTGGTTAATAGGCTAAAACACTGTCAGGAACTAGCAGTGGAAAATATGACCGAATCTCGTGAAAAAAGAAAGTTGTGGTATGACAAAACGGCGGTAGAACGGAAATTTAAGGTGGGTGACGAAGTGTTGGTTCTAGCTACCAACAAAAAGAACAAATTATCGGTATCGTGGATAGGTCCAGGAAAAATTCAGTCCAAAATCTCAGAGACAAATTATATTGTGAATGTTCCAGGTAGGCGCGAAAAGGCTCAAATATATCACGTCAATCTCTTAAAACCATATTTGAAAAGAATTGAGTTAGTGAACTTTGTGGCGCAAGAGATAGATGAGGGCGAGGAAAATCAAGATTTGGACATAGCATTTCCAGAAGCGGGGGCTGAGATTTATGATTTTGAAAATGTTATTAAAGACAGCAATTTGAGTACTAGATGTACGTCGGGGCAGATAGAGCAATTGAGAAATTTATTAGATAAATTTAAAACTTTATTTTCTAATGATCCGGGGCGCACTGACTTATTGGAGCATGACGTGGAACTATTAGAATATAAACCTGTAAAGATAAAGCCTTACAGATCTTCGCCTAGACAAACTGAAATTTTGAGGAAAGAAATCAAAAGAATGTTAGAGTTAAATATAATCGTTGAAGTGGAGTCAGATTTCGCCTCCCCGATGATTCTGGTAGAAGCCCCTGGGAAAGACGCTCGTCCTTGTATAGATTACCGAAAGTTAAATGAGATCACCCGGGCCGAGTTTTTTCCCTTACCAAACATAGAGGATAGGGTAGAGAGAGTTGCTAGCGCGAAGTATATAACAGTTTTGGATCTCACGAAAGAATATTGGCAAATTCCATTGACAGCTAGGGCGCAAAGGTTGGCCGCATTTGTAACCAGTTTCGGTTCTTATATCCCCCTGGTCATGCCATTTGGAATGTTAAACGCGTCCTATAGATTTTCGAAATTTATGGATAAAATCTTAAGAGGTTTAGAGGAATTTTGTTTACCTTACCTTGATGACATGGCCGTATTCTCGGAAACTTGGGAGGATCATTTGCAGCACCTAGAAAAAGTGCTCATGAGAGTAGAAGAAACTAAGGTAAAGATTAAATTAGCTAAGTGCAAGTTTGCACAAAAAACGGTCAAATATCTGGGGCATGTGGTAGGCGACGGGAGACGCTCCCCGGCAGAAACTAAAATTCGTGCCATTTTAGACTTACCAACCCCTAAAAACAAAACTGAGATACGTCGATGCTTGGGTATGGCGGGTTACTACTCAAGGTATATAAAAGATTATGCAGTTATGGTGGAACCATTAACGCGCGCGCTTAAAGGTAAAAATGAAAGGGAAAAGGTAACATGGAGCAACGAAATGGAAAAGGCTTTACAACTGTTGAAAACGAAACTTACGGAAGAGCCCATTTTGTACGCTCCCAATTATTCTAAGGAATTTATCATACAAACGGATGCTTCTGAAAAGGGTATTGGGGTTATTTTAGCACAACGTGAGGGTTCAGAGGAACATCCCATAATTTACTTAAGTCGGAAATTTTCGGAAACAGAAAAAAGTTTTTGTGCGACGGAGAAGGAATGTGCAGCTATTATCTTTGCAATCAAGAAATTGCGTCACTATGTTGACGGCCAACTCTTTGCTATAAAAACCGATCACAATCCTTTAGTTTTTCTTAAACGAAATTCTGGGAATAATCCGAGGCTTTTACGATGGGTTGTCACACTGCAACCCTATCATTATGCAATAAAGCATAGACCAGGACGAGATATTGCACATGTTGATTATTTAAGTCGTGCGGAATAAACTCGTTGAATACTAAAAGCTAAAAGTACTATTGTACGAAAAAAAATAATAATTTCATTTGTTTATACTTTGTAAGCCAAGAAATAGTTGTTTTATTCTAAATTTTTCATTTGGTAATTTTTGATCTTGTTATGTATATATATATGTATATTATTTTTTAGTGTAATGTATCAGAGCGCGCATTGATAATTGTATTTATTGCATCTGCCACTCTGAGATATTGGAATTTGTTGCGTTCATCCACTGGTCATAAGATTCTTCATTCAAGCCTGAAGAATCGTCTTTTAGAGGGGGGTGTTGTAAAGAATTGAACTTCTATGTTTTCAGATGATGGGGGAAGAAGTCTTCCTAAAGAAAAACTGAATACACCCAGGTGCATAGAAAGACTAGTAGACATTTTTCTCACGCTCTAGGACATTGTAAGTGATGATGGATTAGCACTTAGGACGTAGCACGCCCTGATAAAGGATATGAGATACATCTAAGGGTTCGGAGTATAGACCACCCTGTTTAGGTCTCGCAAAGGAATTCGCTAATGCCTAAAGGCATTGACAGAGATGGATGTTGAAAGTTTTCTCACGGTGTCCGAGAGAGTGACCATTTTTTTCGGAGGAAAAGAGAGGAGGGGAGCAGTTTGGATTCGGAAACGGGGGTGTGCGTTTGGCTCGCACAAACGAGGGAAAAAGAGATTTTTTCCCGGGGTGAAAGCACGAGAGGTGCCGAGTAAAATTGAGCGAAGCGCTCGGAACTTGTATAGGACGGCGGGAGACCTTCCTGTAAAAGCCATCCGACCAACGAACTTGCTGCTGAATGAGAAGTTCTAGAGTGAACTAATTTCCAAATTTGAAGCTACAAAGACTCAGTGTTTTATATAATCATATAAGTCAACAACCTACGCATTTAATTTATTATTTTTGTTGTATACTATATCCAAGATTTCAAAATAAAACGTTTGATTAATCTTGCATGGTAGAGAGAATTATTCCTCACAGCTACCGTTCAATTAGATTGATCGAGGAGTAAATTCTTAACACTATCTATAACATAGCTTATTTAGTTGGAAAAGCATACCTTTCCTCGTTTACACATAAAACATAACAAAGCATACAAAACTGCCAGAGATATACCCATTGAATCAACTAACATTTACTAATGAAGATGACTTTGGATCAAGCTATGTGTATGTCACTGATCATTCAGAACCCTCAGCTTTTTCTGATTCACAGCCACTAGTAACAAAGAAAAGAGAAAGCACTACTGGAAGCTCAACCTTACTGCACTGAACCAACAAATATTTTAAGATGTGCTGTAGACACATCTTCAACTTAAACTACTTTTAATCAAGAAAATATTTCTGATAGTAAAAAAGTAAATACAATTAGTTGATGCATCGTGATTACTCCTGAATATGCGAGAGCATTTCCAAGAACAACAAATCACAAACAGTTATAAATACAGATAAAGTAAAATTCAGAATCTATACTGACACTCTTGAGAAAACACATAAAAAATTTGGCACTAATAACTGCAAGCAGTGAAAAGGGATTTAGATTTTAAAAAGACCACACCCCACACCCCAAAAAACTGAAATTCGCTTTTGAAACAGAAGACAACTAGGATTCAGTGTGATATATATATATATATATATAAAGGGGTCAAAAGGTATTTTAAACATTTAAGGGGCGAATGAGATAATAATGATCAGTAACTTTGCGTTAGTGAAATTCTGAAAGAATAATAATGTTGTATATTTTGTAGTCAGAATTGAAAATGTAAATGATTTTAGTGACTTTGATGTTCAATTTTTGCAGAAAAAAAGATCAAGTACACCATTTTATTTTTCCTGATATCAAAAATAATTCTCAAATTAAAAGTCAGGAAATAATTGCTGAACTCCCACAACCTGCAATTATCGGTGGTACAGCCTGCTCCATAAACCTTTAAGACTTTAACATAGATTTACCTAAATACAAAGTTAGATAATAACAATAAACGTTTAGATAATAACAATAAATGTTAAGGAAGATTTGCAAAACAATTAGCTGTCCACACTTGTTCCCAACATATTTTGGTTTTGTCTACTCTAACCCCTAGGTGGACACATAGAAGAATGTTAAAAAATGTCAATTTTTTTATTGTTTAACTGTACTTATCATCATCTTTTCTTTATATTAATAAACAGGAAATATCATTCTTCAATTTAATAGGGTTGTGAAATTTTTAAAATACACTTAGAATTCTATAACATAAAATAAAACTTTTTTGTTCACACAAACCTTCCCTCTCTCCTAATATAAATTAAAGCTGTACAATTGTTGTATTAATTATTTCAATATATATAAGAATTTGTCAGCAAATAAGCATGCAATTATATTTTAAACTTTTATTGGTGAATAAATCTTATACACATGGATGTAGGACCACATTTCTATCAAGAACAGCAAATAAAATTCTTACACTTACACATATATTTTTACTTTTCAGACTCCAACAAAGAATGCTTTTAAACTACTTTGGCAACAAAACTGCCAAACTATTAAAAAATATTTTGACAATTCATAAAATATTTAAATATATTTTTAGACACTCTTCATTACAAGCCAAAAGGCAAGATAAATGATACAAGGTCGAAGATACACAGTATCGAGGAGCCCCACCAGTGGCCGAGAGGTTCTGCTCTCGAAGCTGGTAGACGGGAGGTGCTGGGTTCGATCCCAATCGCGCCCGTCGGCCTAATCGTTCGGAGTTTTCGTGGTTTTCTTCGAGCCGTGGATTTTCCATGCGTAAATACGGATTAGGTTCCCTTAGAAAGACCCCCACGGAGGGCACTCCCCCCGGGCCTATATCCCTCGTGAAGATAATCGGCCGTCAAAAATCAACCCAACCCACAGTATCAAGAAAATAAATCAACATAACTATTTTTGCCGTCACTATTGGCCTTGAGACGAAACAAATGCCTTGGTGTGAAATGATACATACAAGATACTAACAAATAATTTATTTCATAAGGTTTTTAGAACAGCATCTGTTGATGTTTAAAACTAGGCTTTTAAGAGAATGTGTAATAAATATTCCATTAGATAATGAACGAATTTTCAATTCCACTTCCAAGTTTTTCTCCAGTGAAAACTGTGAACTGTTCTTATATTAATCTCTAATTAAAACTATAATAAACTTTTTTAAATGAAATATAAAATATAAATACATACCAAATCTGAAGAACTAAGATCAATTAGTTATACAGTAGAACTCTGGTTATCTGAAAAGCATATGACTTCAGTTAAACATGATTTTTTTTTTTTTTTTTTTTTTTTTTTTTTTTTTTTCGCAATGTTACTATTATTCAAGCATTCCTCTCCAGTCTTCATATTACTTTACAAAATCTAATAATATACAGGCATACCCCCCACTTACGTAAGTAATGCATTCTGCAAACTTTTATGTAACTTGAATTTTACGTAAGTCGAATTTGTAAACCGATTAGGTAAAATTTTGTAAGAAACTGCAATATTTATTATATACATACCATAAATATTAACAATAAGAACAATGATAATTTTTAACGACTTACAGTACCTTATTTATGATTATTTTATATATATATACCGGGTGTCCATAATTAAATGACCCTATCTTAAAGTTGTCTACAGACAAAACTATTGCTCATAAAGTTGTGAAATTTTGGGAAAGGCATAATAAACAGATGGGAATTTGTTTAAGCTAAAAAAATATAAATAAAAATAGTTTAAAATTTCGCCACCAGAGGGCGATTTTTAATAAATTACATATTTAGCATTAAGATAGTTTAGAAATTTTATTTACAGGCTGTTCATAGTTAATCGACCCTATTTTAAAGCTGTCTACAGACGAAACTGTTGTTCAGAATGTTGTGAAATTTTTTGGAGGACATAATAAAAGTATGGGAATATGTGTGAGCGAAAAAAAAATTATGAGGCCATTTTTTGATGAATTACACATTAAGCATACATTTACGATGCTTTAACAAATTTTGTTATAACCAAACATGTTCTGCATGATTTTCATCATTTTCAGATACCATCTGGAATCGTAAGATAGCCTGTTCCACAGTTGACTGCAGTATGTTCAGGGAAAAGCTAGGAAAATGTTGTGAAAAGCTGTCTGTAGAGTAAGGTTAAGTTAATAAATAAAATTTTTAAACTATCATAATGCTAAATGTGTAATTTATTAAAAAACTCCCTCTGATGGCAAAATTTTGAATTACTTTTATTTACAATTTTTTTAGCCTAAACAAATTCCCATCCCTTTATTATGTCTTTCACAAAATTTCACATCTGCATATTTTATTTAGAAAATAACTATCAAAAGTATGCAAATGCATATCAAATGCACTAGTGTGTTCATAAATGGAATTTGAGATTTATTACATAACTGCGAATTTACATAAGTCGCACAATAGGTAAGTCGAGGGATGCCTGTATTTTCATTTAATTTTGTATTATTATTTATTAAAATACATTTCCTGTTGTGACTAAATTTGGGACAGACTATATTATGATGTGTAACATTATAAAATTATAAATTCTCATTTAATTTTTTTTAATGAAAATTTTTACAAAAATCTAATGCCATGAAACGAATTTTTCAGTAAATGTTTCATGTTGAAATATGCTCAATATTGCAGTAATAAAATCACTAACCACAATGTTTTGCAAGTTCAATGATATAAAAATAATTATATAAGAACAGTTAGTAGTTTCCAATTAATGTAATATTGAAAAAGTCATTTTCTGAACGAAATATCGACTAACAAATACTTTTAATCTTCAACTAAATTATAAATTCATTCTAAACATCAAAAATAAATTACAAGCAGAATATAGCAGTGTTCCACTAACTTTTGATCTCATAATAAATAAATAATTGTAACATGTACAGCAGTTCTGGATATAGTAAAAAAAAAATAATGATCTTACAAATCTTCTAAAATACATATTTTTAAAAATCAGAAATCTTGTTTTACATGAATATGATGGTGTTCATTCATTCAGAAACTACGAGTATATTAAAATCTGTCACCAGTTCACTGAATTAAACCATCTATTATTAGAAAATTGAAAGTACAGTGAAACCTCCCAAGTTGGACAGCTTTCTTTCTGGGAAAGGACTAACATTATGTAAACTATATATTAGAGTATATATATTAGAGACTTCTCTAACTTGAAAGCTAGACATTCGAAATGTTTGCAAGTTGGACACTTTTCCATTAAAAAAAAAATCCCTGCCGGCTCATCCTAGAGGCACAGGTAGATTTTGCCACTTTGGACGAGTTTTTAATTTCATTTTTATATAAGAGATGGCTTTATCAGAATCATGTTAAGGCGGTATTAAAAAAAAAATACATTTCCATGCTCAACAACTCAAAATTTTCTGGCACATTTTCAGATTCATTTTTAAAAGAAAAAATATAAAACTTGTTGACGTGATTTTTGAAGAGATTTATAAACGACCTGTGTTTTTATTTTTTGTGCAATTAATTAAAACTTGATTTATAAACAATTATTTTCTCAGTAGGACTATATTTTTCGTTTCCAACACAATCGCTTCAGGAAATTTGGTTCAAAATGCCCACTTTTACATCATTTTTTGAAATATATTGTGCCTATATCAAAAAATCGACCATTACAGTACATTATGTAGCTTTTGAATAAGAGAATCTACCAATTGGATGCGTTTGAGAGAAAAAATGAGTCAGAAAATAAGCAGTTTGGATTTGAATACACCGTTAATACGATGCTTTTTTTCTTCAAACGCTATGTATTTTTAATTTGTTTTTGCAGTAAGAATTGGTCCTATCAAAATCTTGTCAATATAAAGGTTGTAGATAATATTAAGAAGACATATAATAAATTCAAGAGGATTTTATATCTTGTGAACTGATGAAGTTACGGATTTTTTCCTTCTCCAACCCCCCTTTTTGTTTTTATTTTTTTTCTTTTTGCAGTACGAATTGGTTCTATTAAAAATTTATCAATATAAAAGTTGTAGATAATATTAAGAAGATTTATAATAAATTTAATTGAATTTCATATCTTGAGAACTGACGAAGTTCTGATTTTTTTTCTTCCTAAAACCCTATTTTTTGCGCCCCTTGAGCCAATTTTTAATTTTATCAAAAATCTGTGATACATAAATTTTTGGCCTATTTTTAGTGGTAACAAAAACTTTAAACTGATTTGATATGTACAAAAATTAAGAAGTTATGGGTTTTTTCATTTTTCACAAAACCCCTCCCTATTTCCAACCCCTTGGTCAGATTTTGCCCATTAACAAACTTGGCCGAGATTATATGCTCTTTGATTTTATATATCAGTTTGGAAGAGATTTGTGCAGAATTACGGAAGTTATCGTGTCCATAAAAAAGTGATATATATAGATAGACAGATAAAAGTTTTTTACTGAGGGTTGTTTTGGGTTCTAGGGATCATAACTGTGTAGATAGGCAAATTGGTTTCAGAAATTCCAACATAAGAGTGATCGGAATAGGTAGTATTTCATACGAAATCTACCTAAAAGGAAAAAAAAAAGGTCCTGCAATTTTTTCTACATTATTCAAGAAATTCTTCTGCAAATTTATTTTCCTGGAAATAGCTATAAATGTTCTAAATAAATTTAGGGCCTGCTTAAAGTAAAAGACAATTGGCCTAAGGACCTAGGGCTTGAAATTGGGTATGTAACTTTCAAAAAGCTGAAATCTTAAATCTATTTTACATTGTACTGATTATAATAAATACTCTGCATCTTTAGAGTAGGATAGGATTAAAAATATAAAATATATTTATCATCTAAATATGTAATTATATATCCATATCACAAAATGTTATATTTTAAATAATATATATAATAATATATATTGAAATTTTTTTGTAATAGTATAGGAAGTGTATGTGCGTGTGTGTGTTGGGGGGGGGGGTCGAATAACTAGCAGGCCTGCTTAAAGCAATACTTATTGCAGCAATAAATTTCCCCCTTCTTGAAAAAAAAATTCGTCCTTTTTGCCAGTTAAAAGGTTCC
This sequence comes from Maratus speciosus, assembly GCA_963932465.1. Lineage (NCBI taxonomy): Eukaryota > Metazoa > Arthropoda > Arachnida > Araneae > Salticidae > Maratus > Maratus speciosus. The sequence continues at coordinate 534,310,357 of OZ010796.1, forward strand.
CAATTCAAATTACCATAATTCAGCATAATACAGGGTACTTTTTGTTTTTATCGCTTTACTCTTACTGTGTTATTTATCAGGGCTTGAGGAAATGCCATGATAAGACACTGCAGGCATAAGGAGTTTTCTCTTTGAGTATTATTCAAAACCAAATGGACAGTGTAATTTGCGGTTTGCAGAAATAACAATGAAACCAAGATAATGTATTGTGATATATTGGAATATTAACCATTGGAAAAAGATATTCTGGTATGAATGAAGTGGAACGGCAGATAAGTCATGGATCAGGCAAAAGACAGGATTGAAAAAGATATTTTTACATTGGTATGGAATATTCAACACTTTTTCTCGGAGCTGGAAGTCGCAATGCGGAAAAAAAATGTTCTTGGGATATTTCGGTAGAGTCAGAGTTTAGATAGCATTATTGGGATATGACGTCAGAGTCAGAGCTTATATATTGTTATTGTGATAAATAAAATGTATCAATGTTTGACCGATAAATTGATAAATAATCTAACCCTACCAAGCTAGAAATATTCCTGTAACAGGTCCCATGCTTCAAGAACATGCTTTAAAAATTGCAGTCAGAGAAGGAGACAAAACTTTTTGGCAAGTACTGAATAGCTGGAAAAATTTACTCCACATTAACAGGAACAGCAGCAAAAGTCAATTACCAATCTGTTGTAAGCTGGAAAAGGAAGCTATTAAGTATAAGGATCTGGATTTTTGAAAATGAAAACATATTTAATGCTGATGAAAATGTATTTTTCTATGGGCAGCTGCATACACAGAGTATGACTCTGAAAAGAAAAAAATCTAAAGGTGGCAAAAGAGCAAATTAATGTTTTATTCAGCTGCAGAATAACAGAGGTAAAACTTAAACCCTTAGTTATTAGAAATGCTGAAAGTGCAAGGAGTTTTAAGATGAACATGAAACCTTATGATTTGCTACTTTTTTTGTATAGTAACACAAATTCATGACTTCCTCATAATTTAGTGATTGGCTATAAAATATTAACATCTGAATGGTGAGAAAAAAGAAAAATATTATTATCTGTTGACAATGCAACAAGTCTGTCAGTGTGTTCCAACATAACAGTGGTATTTTTATAGTGAATACAACAAGTGAGCTTCAGGCATTTGATAAAGGCATAATAAAAGACTGTGAAAAGATTCTACAGAAAATGTCTTACTGAAAGAATAGTTTCTGAAATTGATTCAGCAAAAACAGATAGTGCAACAAAGCTATGCAAAAATAAATAAACAACAGTGTTCAATGTCATTGAGTGGGTAACATATTCTTGGCAGAAAATCAAAATTTCCATGTCTGAGAAATCTTTCCATAAAGCACATTTTTATAAATTGAATGTGCCTATAGACATCATAGAACCAGAAAAAAAAAGCAGACACTTTCCACTTAGAAAGACAATTAGCGAATACTGAATTTAAAAAAAAAAAAAAAAAAAAAAAAAAACAGAAATTGTAAACGAACAGAAATTACCAATTTTGTTACATGTTAGAGATTTTGTGTATTTTGATATGATTTTGTGTAAATATGAGAAGTACAGCAATTAGAAAGCAGTTATGTCTATTTTGTCTTCATTACCCTTTCTTTTGCCCATTTTTTTTTTAATTTAAACAGTGAGTATTTATTTTATTTAAAAGTGATTAATAACATTAATATTTTTAAAAAACATGCATGCATACTTGTAATAGATCTGGAAAAAAAACTATACACACTTCTATAAGTGGATACTTCCTGAACTTGGACCTATTTTCTTTGAGCAGTAGGTGTCCAACTAGAGATATTTCAATGTATTTTTATAACTTTTAAATGTGATCAGAACCCAAACATTTTGATGTATGGAGGTTATACATCCTGTTATTTGAAAATTCAAAATTATATAACTTACAGTTTTAACTTTCACTAATAAAGGGCTGAACCAGACTTTTCTTGCTAATCTATTAAATTTCCCAATCTCAGAGAAAATAAATTCGAAACAAGTTCATACTAAGTCTAATAATAATGAACAAAATCAAATAGCATTTGAAGACCTATTATGGCAGAAATATTTAAATACTTTAGAAAAATTATATTTTGTGACCTACTAGAAATTCTGATAATTTAAAGATGTAAGATAAAAAAGTCCTTCCGGCCAGTGCCGGGAGGAAGAGGTAGCTTTCAAATTCCTTATTTTAAAAAAGCCAACTTATATTATTCAAACACACGAAGCTCAATTTAGTGGAAACCGAATATAGGAGATTCAATACTATTTTTATCAATACTAAATCATTATGAATGAGAATTTCGCGATATTAGTCAGCTTTATCCAAGCTGCTTTTATTTAAAGTAACTTATATTTGGCTGAGATGTTGATGTATACTATCCACATGCCTTCTTACATGGAAATAGGCGAATACGTGTGTTATCGCGTGACATATACAAAATCGTTTCAAAATGTTAGCCATACTAGAAATTCAAAGTGCTATTATTCAACCATTTTTTAAGATATAAACAAAAGAACAAATTTTCAGAAACAAAATCTGCTCCGGAATCTTTGTATCAAGACCAAACACATAAAAAAATCTTTTTCCTTTTCCAATTTTTTAATACCTCATTTTAAATTTTAAATTTAATTTTTTTAAATGGCAACCCTTTTGAAACAAGATGGCAAATGAAGCTGGCCAACGAACTCGGTCGAGACATTGGTATGTACTAAGTACAGACCAAGTAACATCCAAATCGGTTCATAAATACGCTTGTTATCGCGTGATAAAAATCAGGTCGTTTTAAAATGTCAACCACAATAGAAATTCAAAATGCTATAACTCAGCCATTTTTTTAGATATAGACGAAACAAAAACTGTTCCGGAATCTTTGTATTAAGGTCAAACACATACAAAAAAAATCTTTTTCATTTTTCAATTTTTTGGTATCTCATTTTAAATTTTAAATTTTTTAAATTTCTTTAAATGGCCGCCATTTTGGAACAAGATTGCGGATGAAGCAGGCCAACGAACTCGGTCCAGATATTTGTATGTACTATGTACACACCAAGGTACATTCAAATCGGTTCATAAACACGCCTGTTATCACGTGACAAATATCAGGTCGTTTCAAAATGTCAGCCACGCTAGAAATTCAAAATGCTATAACTCAGACATTTTTTAAGATATAGACGAAACAAAAACTGCTCCCGAATCTTTGTATCAAGGTCAAATACATAAGAAAAAAATATTTTTTTAATTTTCAATTTTTTGGTACCACATTTCAAATTTAAATTTTTCTTTAAAATTTAAATGGCTGCCATTTTTAAATAAGATGGCGGATGAAGCTGGCCAACGAACTCGGTCGAGACATTGGTATGTACTATGTACAAACGAAGTCACATCCAAATCGGTTCATAAATACACCTTTTATCGCGTGACAAAATTCAGTACGTTTCAAAATGTCAGCCACGCTAGAAATTCAAAATGCTATAACACAGCCATTTTTTAAGATATAGACGAAACAAAAACTGCTCCGGAATCTTTGTATAAAGGTCAAATACATAAGAAAAAAATATTTTTCTATTTGAATTCTTTGGTACCACATTTCAAATTTAAAATTTTTAAAAATTTTTTAAATGGCCGCCATTTTGAAACAAAATGGCGGATGAAGCTGGCCAACGAACTCGGTCGAGACATTGGTATGTACTATGTACAAACGAAGTTACATCCAAATCGGTTCATAAATACACCTTTTATCGCGTGACAAAATTCAGTACGTTTCAAAATGTCAGCCACGCTAGAAATTCAAAATGCTATAACTCAGCCATTTTTTAAGATATAGACGAAACAAAAACTGCTCCAGAATCTTTGTATAAAGGTCAAATACATAAGAAAAAAATATTTTTCTATTTTTAATTCTTTGGTACCACATTTCAAATTTAAAATTTTTAAAAAAATTTTAAATGGCCGCCATTTTGAAACAAAATGGCGGATGAAGCTGGCCAACGAACTCGGTCGAGACATTGGTATGTACTATGTACATACCGAATTACATCCAAATCGGTTCATAAATTCGAGAGTTACAGTATGACAAAAGTCAGATATATATATATATATATGGATATATATCAACTTTTGAACGGAGGGTGGTTTCGGGGTCTGGGGGTCATGATCGATGAAAATATACCAAAATTTTTTGAAATCGCTTTCCTCCGAACGGCTGCAATAGGTAGCTTTTTGTAATGAAAGCTACCTAAAATACTAAAACAGAAATTACATTTTCTAAAGCAAACAACCACTTAAATAATGTTAAATAAAAATCAGTATCAGGATTTTGCGAGCTCTAATGTAATTGCATCTACTGTCGATTTGGAGAACATTTTAACAGTTTAAATATGGCCTTATTAATTCATGGGCTACCGGGGTTTCGGACCCTACATTTTAGGCTCATCAAATTTAAATGAACATATCAGAAACATTCATTTTTAGATTTTGTGTCCCTTTTTAAAGTAATATTTTTAATTGCCAATTAATTATTTTAATTGAAATCTAGTTCACAAATTATTAAGAGGCTCTACCCCTTGAGCTTTATCGGGCCCTGCAGTGAACACGATCTTTAAGAGAAGTAAGGAGTTTTTGAAAGTTCAAAGTGACAAATTGATATGACTTAATACCGTAGTCAATGAATGTTGTTATCCTTAAAGTTTTTACAAAGAGCATGCCATTTATTTTTTTTAAATACGCAACGACACGGACAAAGCCATCAAAATACGATCTGTCCATATTAAAATGGATGTATATTAACCCTATTATAAAGGGAATAATTGTTTATTTTTTATACATTATTTAGATTTTAAGAACGAATTAATTGTATTCTCATACAAAATCTATGATCGGTTAACGAACAATTCGGTTAGCAAACACTGTTTTGGACGGGATTAATTTCGTTAACCGATCACCCACTGTAATTATTTCTTTTTTTAATCACGTGTTTAACAAAAATTTAAATTTTGAATAGGTAATCACTTTTCTTTATCGAATGCCAAATAGAATTTTGATATGTATTAAATCAATAAACAAAGAACTACTAAAAAGCAGAAAAACCAACGTTTAAAATGCACAAATAATATATGAAAAGCAGCAAACAGCTGTTTCGAATCTACTAGCGAGATTCTTCTTCAGTGCAAAAGGAACAGCGTGCTAGAAAGAGCAAGGCTGAGCAAAATCATAGACAGAGACGCGCTGGCTTTTATACCCTATGCGGGTGGCGAAGGCGCCGAAACAACCAATGAGAGAGAATCAGTGGAAACGACTGGGTGGACAAGTAGCGACATCTACCGGAGAAGAAGAGAAAAGAAACCAAAAAAGGGGGAATTAAATTAACGCTTTCCAAATACTTGGAAAATCTGGAGTACTAGATAAGTCATTGACTAAAGAGAGAGAATTTTTAATGATATGGTAAGCTTCCCAAAAATCAAGATCAAGGTTAGAAGAACATTTTTGGATAATGATGGCTGAGGAAAAATCGAACCTATGTTGAGAAGACCAAGAATGTTGAGCAATAGAAGAACGTTTGAGCTCCTGATTTTTAACATAACCTTCATGCTCTTTTAAACGAAATCTAAGAGCACGTTTAGTCTGACCAATATAAGAAAGACCACACTGACAAGAGATCTGGTAAATGCCCCAATTATCTAGGCGATCAACGGGGTGCTCAACTAGCACCTTGCTCTTTCTAGCACGCTGTTCCTTTTGCACTGAAGAAGAATCTCGCTAGTAGATTCGAAACAGCTGTTTGCTGCTTTTCATATATTATTTGTGCATTTTAAACGTTGGTTTTTCTGCTTTTTAATATTGTTGCACAAAGGCTTTATTTGCTATTTTTACAAAGAACTACTGTTCATGCATAGGCATGTTTGGATTGTTACAATAGCTATCTATGTTGTAGGGGAGAAGGGTGGGGGGGGGTTAGTGTGGACAAGGGCAGGGCCGGTGAGAGGGGGGGGGCACAGGGGGAAACTGCCCAGGGGACCGGGACTAAAGGGGGCCCGGTTTCGAATGGAACAAGCATGGGAATTTTATAATGTTCCAAATCTTAACTTGGTCATACTTTTTCTTTACAAGCTGAAAAACATTTCCCAGAATTGTAGTTTAGAATATTTCCAACAAAGGTACAGGAAATTTCCCATAAATGCTGTAAAATAGTTGATCATCTTACAACTATTCCGGAGTTTCCTGTCTTCCCAAATCGCCGGCCGCCTTGTCTATGACTTGAGGCAAAAAAGGGTCATCGCTCAGTTCAATGTGTCCCTCATGTCTCATTGCAACCCTCATGTCTCATTGGGCATTGTATTGATTATAGATAGTAAGTTTCAGTAATTGCCTTTTTGTTGTTGTTGTTGTTGTTATAAATTGATGGTACATAAGACTTATTTTACATTTATGCGTATTCTGTACAAACTTTTGTTCCCTTTTTTTTTATCCTTACTTTATTAACTATATTTGTTTCAAAGTATAGAGGGAAGCATAAATGAAAAGAAAACAAAAATAAAGTTATTCGTTTTTCATTTTCCCGAAAATTATATATGAGTACATATAAAGAAAATTACCCAAGAAACATTGTCTGATTACCGCACAGGCCAACTAGCCCGTAGTCTCGGGCCCACTGCTGAGTGGGGCCCCAAATTTAATAAATTGATTTAGAAAAAAAAATTCTTAAAATTGCAGTTTCCTGCAATTATTTTCACAAAAAAGATTTTGGCTAACTGATATATGCCGTTAAACATTGTCATACTGCCGTATGATAATATAATGACAACTCCTGGAATACTCCCGGGGGGGGGGGGGGGGGAGGCTACTATTTTTGTGTGAGGGAGCTCTGAAAATTTGCTGGGTCTTGGGCCCCCTACAGTCTTAATTGGGTTCTGGTAAGAAATAAGTAGAAATAAAGATTTTGTATATTCACAAAATAATCATTCCTATTGCCAAATTAAAGTCAAATTGATATGGAATTTTAACTAATAGTCATCAAGACTTGATTTAGAAATTTGAATTAATTAAATTACAAAATATAAATATTTTTGGGGCCCTCTGGGTTAAACATATCTTACGCAATCCATTTACATGACATCGATTAACATACGAACTACCAAAAAATTATTGTGGCTAAAATATTATTGTACTAATTACTAATGACAGGGACATGCACTGTGGGCAACATCGGGTACAGTTGTATCGGGCCCTAAGCTTAAAAGTACACCGTGAGGACTGATTTTGTATTAAGTATATGCATACATTATATACAGGATATACAGAGGGCCCATCTCACCTCTGCTCCAGCACTCCAATTTCTGCTTCTAGCCCTGGCGAACGAGCTTAAACAAATCATTATGATAAAATGACAAAAAGAAAGAAAACTCTGAAAACAAAAATACCTTAATATATTTTTATTAGTATCTTTTTAAATATTAAACTCACTTATAACTTCATTATACATGAAATTCACTATCCACAAAATTTAAAACAACATCTAAAATCTACCAACTTCCCTCAAAATTTCTGGTCTCTTAGTCCTGTACCTACTGCCTAAGAAAAAAATCAAATGTTGGTGGTCATGTTTGTTGCCTGCATAAAAACTGAAGTGTGATATGTAAGTTGCTTCTCACTTGACGACGTGTCTTTGTTGATCCATATTTCTAATCACTGAAAAAACGACCCGGGGCCATAATCATGAAAACACGGGCCTCCACATAAAAACAGATTATTCTTCCCCTTCTATTAAAAATTATATTAAAACGGAGGTATAAATTTCTTGCACAAAAACAATTAATTTAGTGGAAAGGATGTTTTAATGTGAAAGTGCGGAGAAGTGTCTGAAATGTCAAAGCAGCAGGGGTGGTTCTGAGTGAAAATTTTTTTTCGGAAATTCACATCGCATTTTCGGAAATACAGCGCCCGGGAGGGGGGGGGGGGGGGGGGTCGTGATCTTTTGACGAAATTTGCCGTTTTTTCGCGATCTTATGTCGAAATTTGCCATTTTTTCACGATCTTATGAAGAAATTTGTCGTTTTTTCGTTATCTTTTGACGAATTTTGCCGTTTTTTCGCGATCTTTTGACGAATTTAGCCGTTTTTTCGCGATCTTTTGACAAAATTTGACGTTTTTTCGCGATCTTTTGACGAAATTTGCCTTTTTTTCGGGATCTTCTGACGAAATTTGCCGTTTTTTCACATTTTGACGAAATTGGCATTTTTTCGCGATTCTCTGACGAAATTGGCGTTTTTCTCGCGATCTTATACAGCGCCCGGTGGGGGGGGGGTCGTGATCTTTTGACGAAATCTGCCGTTTTTTCGCGATCTTAAGACGAAATTTGCCATTTTTTCACGATCTTATGACGAAATTTGCCATTTTTTCACGATCTTATGACGAAATTTGTCGTTTTTTCGTTATCTTTCGACGAATTTTGCCGTTTTTTCGCGATCTTTTGACGAATTTTGCCGTTTTTTCGCGATCTTTTGACAAAATTTGTCGTTTTTTCGCGATCTTTTGACAAAATTTGTCGTTTTTTCGCGAACTTTTGACAAAATTTGCCTTTTTTTCGCGATCTTATGACGAAATTGGCCGTTTTTTCGCGATCTTCTGACGAAATTTGCCGTTTTTTCGCATTTTGACGAAATTGGCATTTTTTCGCGATTCTCTGACGAAATTGGCGTTTTTCTCGCGATCTTTTGACGAAATTTTTTTTTCTGCGAACATTTGTCGAAATTCGCGATATAGTTTATGTCCGAATTTTCGGATTTATGAACGATTTTTTTTTTAATTTTCGGAAATGACTGCCTTAAGTTTTCGGAAAATTCCTAACAGAATCACCTCTGCAAAGCAGTATAAGGTGGGTTAGAGGCCTGATTCCCCATCGCTCAAAACAGGTTGAAATGGTCACTCCCGTCCCGTTGTCTATTAAAGTTTCCAGGAAAAAGTGCTTTCTTGCAGCTTTTTCTGTTGTTGAAATTAGAGTCAAAATTTTAAAACGCAATCGACTTAAAACTTTATAATAGCCTTAAATAAACTTCGAATTTGTATATACATCTTTAATCTGGTTTTGCAAGAATTCATACTTTTAAAGGAAAACCTTTCCAAACGAACCTCGTATCGGCTCCTCCCCACCTCCCAATATTTATATTTTTTAAAACAGAATGCGTCGTTTGCAGGTAAAATGTCCTCCTTATATAACACTCCTTAAGTGAGTGTTATATACTTTTCTATATTTCGACAAAAAATAGCGAATTCAAAATTTTAAAGAGTGCGGATTTTTTTTTCTTTGGTCACATTGGGTCATTTAATAACGAACCATTCCAAATACAGAATAACGAAAAACACGAAGCTGCATCGACGTTCTTTAAGCTTTCTAACAGAGCAAGCATTTGAAAAAATATTAAAACTAGCCCATTCCAAAAAAAATAAGTCCAGTTCGTTTTTTATATTTCTCGCGTTTCGAATCCCGCATTCATTTAACTAACTGAAATACAGAAAATCGGGTACTCCAAATTAAAGATCGTACTTTTCGTTTAAAATGTTGCAAAGCTCTAAAAAAATATCAATGTTAGCTTTGGAAAAAAAAAAAAGTTTCCCGAGACTCGTTTCAGTATGTTTTGCGATTTCTGCAATCTTTAAAAATCATCAGGCCATAGCTACATTCATTTTCCTTTTAAATACTAGAATCCGTTTCGAAAAATAGGAATATTAGACGTTTGAAAAAAAATTCGTTTGTGAAACTCAATTTTGCACAATCAGGTTTTTCTGCTGCTTCGTAAATAATAATAAAAAAAAAGCCTAACCCACCTGCTTTTATTTTCAACACGAATGCTGCAATTTGGATTTAAAAATGTTAATATTAACCCTTAGCCGTCCGCTTCCGTAAGTCACGTTCGTGATTTCAGATTTCTTTTGTGCGATGATTAAAAATAGGCATCGGCTACGGAAATCAAAATACGAAAAATACCAAACCACATTTACGTTCATTTTCTCTTTGAAAGCCGTAATCCGTTAAAAATAACATTAATATCAACCCTTTCACAAAATATTTTCCCTGATTCTCTCCCGTTCTTTCTTTCCGAAATATTTGACATTTTCACCCGGAATTTTAAATCTAAATAGGAAAAACAAATAATACACGCATAACAAATATGCATCTAGGTTTAAAAAATACGTATTCTGTTTTAAATAGTATTAATATTTACCTTTCAAAAAATTCGTTTCCGGAAGTCACTTCAGGGTTTTCTTCTGATTGCTAACTTAGATCGTAGCCCTTTTGCCGCTAAATATGAACATTTTAGCGCGAAAATTAAACACAGGGCTCGGAAATATTATAAACTCATAAAAATTTCAAAGTGGTTAGACAATATAGATAATAAGAAATATATATATATAAAGTTTAATGTATTCGAGGGTGTCGAAAAAATAAGAATAAGAAAAATAGAAGAACACTTCTTGCAAGCCCATTTTACTTGTTTAAAAATATAAAATCGTTTAGATTGTCGTTTAAAAATATAAAATCGTTCAGATGTACAGTTATTTTTTAACACTGAATATTCTGTGGCATTAGCATTAACCATCCCAAGCAAACTACGATTTTTATACATTTTAACAATTTTTATACGTGAAATATAAGTTTTGATATTAATATTCGAAAAAATTATATAATTATAAATGCAAGTCAAAACTGGTGTTTGAAATCAATTTTCGGGATATGAAAATTATGAAATTTGGTTATCAGATAGCAGACTATACTAATATTATAAAGAGTTAAAGTAACGTTTGTAGGTTTGTTTATTTGTAGGCAGTGATGAAAGTGCATTAAAGTCATTTTGTAGCAGCTTTGGAGCAGCAAAAATTGAATTTTGTAGCAGTAAAATCTATTTTTGTAGCAACAAAAATCGGATTTTGTAGCAGTAAAACCCATTTTTGTAGAAGCAAAAGTTAATTTTATAGCAATAAAAGCCGTTTTTGTAGCAGATTGAAATTCTAATGCTAATAAATAAGAAATTCGCGTGTTTTTCGCGCTTTTTTGACAAAATTCGCGTGTTTTTCGCGCTTTTTTGACAAAATTCGCGTGTTTTTCGCGCTCTTTTGACGAAATTCGCGTGTTTTTGCGATCCTTTGAAAAAATTTGCGTTTTTTCGCAATTTTTTGAGAAAATTCGCATATTTTTCGCGATCTTTTGACACAATTCGCGTATTTTTCGCGGTCCTATGACCAAATTCGCGTATTTTTCGCGATCCTTTGTTGAAATCAGTGTTCTTTTCGCTACTACCTTTTGACGAAATTAGCGTGTTTTTCGAAATATTTTGGCAAAATTTGCGTTTTTTTGCGACCTTTTGATGAAATTAGCGGGGTTTTTCGCGTTCTTTTAACGAAATTCGCGTTTTTTCACAATCTTTTGACCCCGTTTTGTTCGTTTTTTGAAGAAATTGGTGGTCTTTTGACAAAATTCACTTTTTTTCGCTATCGCTTGACAAAATTCGCATATGTTTCGCGATCTTTTGACGAAATTCACGCGATCTTTTGGTGAAACTTGCGTATTTCTCGCGATCTTTTGATGAAATATGCGTATTTCTCGTGATCTTATCAGGAAATTTGCGTATTTCTCGGGATCTCATGAGGAAATTTGCGTATCTCTCGATATCTTTTGACAAAATTCCCGATCCTTTGTTGAAATCAACGTGTTTTTCGCTATCTTTAGACGAAATTAGCGTGCTTTTCGAAATCTTTTGATGAAATTTGCAGTTTTTTGCGACCTTTTGATGAAATTTGCGGTTTTTTAGCGATCTTTTGATGAAATTTGCGGTTTTTTCACGATCTTTTATAAAGAAATTCACGTTTTTTCACAATCTTTTAACCCCGTTTTGTTCGTTTTTTTCGCGATTCTTTAGCAAAATTTGCGTGTTTTTCGCTATCTTTTGACAAAATTCGCGTGTTCTTCGCGATCTTTTGACGAAATTCACGTGTTCTTCGCGATCTTTTGACGGAATTTGTTGTTTTTTTCGATCTTTTGACGAAATTTGCGTTTTTTCTCTCCATCTTTTAACAAAATTATCGTTTTTTTCACGCCCTCTTAACAAAATTATCGTTTTTTCACGATCTTTTGACAGTGTTTTGTTAGTTTTTTGAAGAAATTAGCGATCCTTTGGCAAAATTCACGTTGTTCTCGCGATCCTTTGACGAAAGTCGCGTGTTTTTGGCGATCTATTGACGAAATGCTCGTGTTTTTCGCGATCTTTTGGCAAAATTCGCGTGTTTTTCGCGATCTTTCGACAAAATTTGCATTTTATTCGAGATCTTTTAACGGAATCGCGTTTTTTCACGATCTTTTTTGACCGCGTTTTGTTCGTTTTTTTGACGAAATTAGCGATCCTTCGAAATTACTTTTTATCCTTTGAATTTGAATTAATTGTATTCCCGTTTTTTTCGCAACCATTTAACAAACATCGCGTGTTTTTAGAAATATATTGACCGCGGTTTTTTGCTTATTTGACGAAATTAGCGGCTTAGAATTTTTGCTTTTGTTGTTGTTTCTTGGATCGACGAAATCGTGCTCAATTTCATTTTGGCACAGGTTTGGCGCAAAATGGAAAGAAATAGCTGTTTTGTAGCAGCTTGGCGCAGGAAAGCGAATTTGGCGCAGGTCTTGCATCCCTGATTTGTAGGGGGGTAATCTCTGAAAGTACCGAACCGATTTGAAAAGTAATGGTGGCAAATTGGTGGTAACAATCCCCCCTCACAATAGACTATATTTTATGTGGATAGCGCTATCCCCAAGGAAGTGCAGGAGCGAAAAACTTCCTAAAATTGCGATTCTGAAGGGGCTACAAACAAGAAATTTTGCATGCTAGTTACTTATAAGATGTAAATGCTAATAAGCACGGTATTTAAAAAATTCGAAATTTAAAAGGATGAAACGAGCAAAAAGCGTTCTAAAACCGTTCTAAATGCGATTTCTAAGGAATTGTTAAGGGAAGAAACACTAAATTTGACATGGCTGCTACGTTTATAACACACATGCACGCACAAAACGGATTTTAGAAAATCGAAATTTAAAAAAGCGCAGGAGAAAAAAAGTTCTAAAATTTTTATTTTAGTGATACTGAATGGGGGCTACGAAACTTGAAATTTAGCATGGTAGTTACTTTTAAGATGCAAATGCTCCCTAAGAGCGGTTTTTTTTAATGGAAATTTAAAAGGATGAAACGAGAGAAAAAATCTTCTAAATGCGATTTTTATGGATAATCTTATGTTAAGGATAAAACACAGAATAGTTTTTTTTTTTTAATCCTAAATTTCAAAGAGCGCAGGGGAAAAAACATTCTAAACTTACGATTTTTGCGATACTGAAGAGACTAGAAACTAAATTTGGCATGCCGGTTACTTTTAAGATAGAAATGTTCTCTAAAAATGTTTTTTTTTTTTAAATCATAAAATGATGAAAGGATCAGAAAACGTTTTAAAAACCTTCTAAATTACGATTTCTATGGAATTTTACATAAAATTTGTTAATTAACTAATTTCACACTCATTTCAAATGCACAAATATTACTTGGCACATTTCAACAACTACGCGTGCAAAACCGCGGGTTTTGCCAGTTAATTATAATTAAAGATGCATCACATTTACAGCGGAGGGCGTTTCTTAATTATTTAACAACTGATTAAAATCAGCCGTTTTTGTTTGTAATTTTTTTGTGTCATACACATTGGGATTGGCAAACGGATAAAATGAAAAATTTCAGAATACCCTGAAGAAAATTATTTTATGACAAAGTTTAATAACCATATTTTAAATTAAACATGTTTGTAAAGCTGAATCTGTTTCAATAAGAGGAGAGAGCGTTGATTCGAATAAACGGCAATACACGTTATGTTCTTAAATCTAAAAAAATACCTGATTCAATTATACAGTGATTCGAATAAGCGGTGAATTTCCGTACCTTTTTTTCTAGGGGTCCGTTTTTTCGTCTGCCCAGGGGCCCATGAAACCTGTCACCGGCCCTGGACAAGGGGCTAGAGTAGACATTCAAAATAACAATTTGAATAATGTAGAAAAAATTACTAAAGTATTTCCATAAATTGACAACAACGTACAACATACTAAGCAAACATTTTGTGGCAAAGGGTTAAGAGTTGTTGCTAGGAATTTAATTTCATGCATGAAAAGTAAAAATGAGGTTTCATTTTCATTTTAGCAGCACAAACAGTTTAAGTTTTAAATCTAAATAAGCAAGTTGCCATAAGGCAAATGTGACTTGTCTTCTTTACTTCTATAACCTCCTTTAAAATTGCTTAAATGAGTAAAACTGAAGCCTAACTTCAGAATGACAGCATGGGGCTACTGTAGACAGATTACTGGGGGGGGGGGGGGGGGGTAATGCAGACAGTTCATTGTTTTTCCTAACTTGCATTTTAATTAATAAATTTATTATAGTGAAAGATGTGCAAAAAGTATGGGAAATTACAAATATAATTATTATAATAAACATCAATTAAGTCTATGTTTCATGTAAATAGGGATCTGTCCGTGAAATTTTCAACAGGCATTTCAGAAATTTGAAATTTTTTCTTTTGCCATGTTTAATTTAAATTCAGCAATTTTTACTTTTTAGAGAATTAATTTAGCATTGTTTTAAAATTAATTCAATAAGATAGAGCGAAAAAAGAATATTTTTATTTTCTATATTGGTTAGCATGATAAACAAGAACTGTTACATTACTCACTGTTAAAAATCTACAGCTTTAGCTGCATAGTCACTCCACTGCTTTTATAGAAAACAGTTACTTGACTATACACTATGACGCAAAAGTTTAGACAATGAAGAAATTCTTACATACTTTGAAAAATATTTATTCAATTTTCAAATCACTGCTTGAAATTAATGTGCTGTACATATAAACAATATTTATAACAAAGAAAAGTGGAATTGTGCATATTGCAATAAATTAAATGGTAACAAAAATAAACTGCTGTCTCAAAAGTTTAGACACAAATTAAATAAAATCGAAATAAACAATTTTTAAAACCTGGTTGCGCATCCATGCTTATGTATTACGTCATATACACGAGATTGCATGGAAGAAACTAAATCTTGCATAGTTTGTGGATCGATATCGTACCATGCATTCTCAATAGATGTCTTAAGTTCCTTTTCAGAAGAGTATTGTCTAGCGTTGCTATAAACTTTGCGACACATGATGCTCCAAAGGTTTTCTATAGGGTTAAGATCTGGGCTACATGCTGGCCAGTCGAGAACTCTTATATTATGGGAATTAAACCAAGATTTTGAATGTTTTGCAGTGTGAATTGAAGCATTGTCTTGCTGAAATTCCCACTGAGGACCCCCTAGAAGCTCAGCAAATGGCAGTAGGTTTTCTTCTAATGTCTGTGTATAATGCTGTGAAGTTTGACGACCACTGGTGAAGGTCAGATATACTTGTCCATTATAGCAAAAGGCTGCCCAAACCATCACCGAGCCCCCTCCTTGTCTGCGACTAAAAAAACGTCGAGGTTCCTTCCGCAAGTCATGCCAATACGATAAACAACCATCTGGACCATCCAGATTCCACTTTTTTTCATCGCTAAATATGACTGACTGCCATTTCTCTCCATATGACATATGCTTTCGAGCCCACATAAGTCTTTGTAACTTATGATGTGGTTTCAGAGCTGGTTTCTTCTGCATTTTGCTATAAACGATTGTTCCTTTTTCCAAAATTCGTCTACGAATCGTATCCTTTGATACAGAGAGTCCCGATGAGCTTTGAACTCCACGTACGCTCATTTGTTGAGTACTCGCTAGTCTTTGTATCAGGCGACCCTCTCCTACATTTGTCACACGTGGCCTCCCAGACCGACATTTTGCTTTATATTTGGAACCACTCGATAAAACTTGATAAATAGATTTTTTTGACCTATTAATAATAGCAGAAATTTCAGAAACGCTCTTCTCTTCACCTTTCAACTGCCAAATCCTTGAAACCTCATTCACTTGAATTTCTTTAGCTCTCGGCATGTCGACTATGAACCGCAATCGTTTGCAGAACTTAAGTACTCCAAATTTGTGACATCATCGATTCTAAACTTGCATATGCCAGCGAATATTCAAAGAAATTTAGAATAGTGTCTAAACTTTTGCGACAAGCACATTTGAATTTTTATGAAAAAAATTAGTATTATAGCAAATAAAACGACTGTCTTTTGTACATAGCATTTTAAATCAGTTTTTGAATATATTTACAGGTTTTTGTAATTCTGACGTCATAATTCTACATTTTAAAGCTGAATGACGTCATTGTCTAAACTTCTGCGTCATAGTGTATTATGTGGCATCTTCATTGGTCAAAATGGAGATATTCTATAAAAGCAGTGGAGTGACTATGCAGCTAAAGCTTCAGATTTTTAACCGTGTATAAACTAATCCCATCATCACCAACTTTTAGATGTTGCAGTCTATTGCTTGTAATGACTGGATGATGACAAATCCTGCGAAAACTATTTCTATCTATAACATAGCTTATTTAGTTGGAAAAGCATACCTTTCCTCATTTACACATAAAACATAACAAAGCATACAAAACTGCCAGGGATATACCCATTGAATCAACTAACATTTACTAATGAAGATGACTTTGTATCAAGCTATGTGTATGTCACTGATCATTCAGAACCCTCAGCTTTTTCTGATTCACAGCCACTAGGAACAAAGAAAAGAGAAAGCACTACTGGAAGCTCAACCTTACTGCACTGAACCAACAAATATTTTAAGATGTGCTGTAGACACATCTTCAACTTAAACTACTTTTAATCAAGAAAATATTTCTGATAGTAAAAAAGTATATACAATTAGTTGATGCATCGTGATTACTCCTGAATATGCGAGAGCATTTCCAAGAACAACAAATCACAAACAGTTATAGATACAGATAAAGTAAAATTCAGAATCTATACTGACACTCTTGAGAAAACACATAAAAAATTTGGCACTAATAACTGCAAGCAGTGAAAAGGGATTTAGATTTTCCAAAGACCACACCCCACACCCCAAAAAACTGAAATTCGCTTTTGAAACAGAAGACAACTAGGATTCAGTGTGATATATATATATATATATATATATATATATATATATAAAGGGGTTAAAAGATATTTTAAACATTTAAGGGGCGAATGAGATAATAATGATCAGTAACTTTGCGTTAGTGAAATTCTGAAATAATAATGTTGTATATTTTGTAGTCAGAGTTGAAAATGTAAATGATTTTAGTGACTTTGATGTTCAATTTTTGCAGAAAAAAAGATCAAGTACACCATTTTATTTTTCCTGATATCAAAAATAATTCTCAAATTAAAAGTCAGGAAATAATTGCTGAACTCCCACAAACTGCAATTATCAGTGGTACAGCCTGCTCCATAAACCTTTAAGACTTTAACATAGATTTACCTAAATACAAAGTTAGATAATAACAATAAATGTTAAGGAAGATTTGTAAAACAATTAGCTGTCCACACTTGTTCCCAACATATTTTGGTTTTGTCTACTCTAACCCCTAGGTGGACACATAGAAGAATGTTAAAAAATGTCAATTTTTTTATTGTTTAACTGTACTTATCATCATCTTTTCTTTATATTAATAAACAGGAAATATCATTCTTCAATTTAATAGGGTTGTGAAATTTTTAAAATACACTTAGAATTCTATAACATAAAATAAAATTTTTTTGTTCACACAAACCTTCCCTCTCTCCTAATATGAATTAAAGCTGTACAATTGTATTAATTATTTCAATATATATAAGAATTTGTCAGCAAATAAACATGCAATTATATTTTAAACTTTTATTGGTGAATAAATCTTATATACATGAATGTAGGACCACATTTCTATCAAGAACAGCAAATAAAATTCTTACACTTACACATATTTTTACCTTTCAGACTACAACAAAGAATGCTTTAACTACTTTGGCAACAAAACTGCCAAACTATTAAAAAATATTTTGACAATTCATAAAATATTTAAATATATTTTTAGACACTCTTCATTACAAGCCAAAAGGCAAGATAAATGATACAAGGTCGAAGATACACAGTATCAAGAAAATAAATCAACATAACTATTTTTGCTGTCACTATTGGCCTTGAGACGAAATAAATGTCTTGGTGTGAAATGATACATACAAGATACTAACAAATAATTTATTTCATAAGGTTTTTAGAGCAGCATCTGTTGATGTTTAAAACTAGGCTTTTAAGAGTATGTGTAATAAATATTCCATTAGATAATGAACGAATTTTCAATTCCACTTCAAAGTTTTTCTCCATTGAAAACTGTGAACTGTTCTTATATTAATCTCTAATTAAAACTATAATAAACTTTTTTAATGAAATATAAATACATACCAAATCTGAAGAACTAAGATCAATTAGTTATACAGTAGAACTCTGGTTATCTGAAAAGCATATGACTTCAGTTAAACATTTTTTTTTTTTTTTTGCGCAATGTTACTATTATTCAAGCATTTCTGTCCAGTCTTCATATTACTTTACAAAATCTAATAATATACAGGTATACCCCCCACTTACGTAAGTAATGCATTCTGCAAACTTTTATGTAACTTGAATTTTACGTAAGTCGAATTTGTAAACCGATTAGGTAAAATTTTGTAAGAAACTGCAATATTTATTATATACATACCATAAATATTAACAATAAGAACAATGATAATTTTTAACGACTTACAGTACCTTATTTATGATTATTTTATATATATATACCGGGTGTCCATAATTAAATGACCCTATCTTAAATTTGTCTACAGACAAAACTATTGTTCATAAAGTTGTGAAATTTTGGGAAAGGCGGATAAACAGATGGGAATTTGTTTAAGCTAAAAAAATATAAATAAAAATAGTTTAAAATTTCGCCACCAGAGGGCGATTTTTAGTAAATTACATATTTAGCATTAAGATAGTTTAGAAATTTTATTTACAGGCTGTTCATAGTTAATCGACCCTATTTTAAAGTTGTCTACAGACGAAACTGTTGTTCAGAATGTTGTGAAATTTTTTGGAGGACATAATAAAAGTATGGGAATATGTGTGAGCGAAAAAAAAATTATGAGGCCATTTTTTAATGAATTACACATTAAGCATACATTTACGATGCTTTAACAAATTTTGTTATAACTAAACATGTTCTGCATGATTTTCATCATTTTCAGATACCATCTGGAATCGTAAGATAGCCTGTTTCACAGTTGACTGCAGTATGTTCAGGGAAAAGCTAAGAAAATGTTGTGAAAAGCTGTCTGTAGAGTAAGGTTAAGTTAATAAATCAAATTTTTAAACTATCATAATGCTAAATGTGTAATTTATTAAAAAACTCCCTCTGATGGCAAAATTTTGAATTACTTTTATTTACAATTTTTTTAGCCTAAACAAATTCCCATCCCTTTATTATGTCTTTCACAAAATTTGACATCTGCATATTTTATTTATAAAATAATTATCAAAAGTATACAAATGCATATCAAATGCACTAGTGTGTTCATAAATGGAATTTGAGATTTATTACATAACTGCAAATTTACATAAGTCGCATAATACGTAAGTCGAGGGATGCCTGTATTTTCATTTAATTTTGTATTATTATTTAATAAAATACATTTCCTGTTGTGACTAAATTTGAGACAGACTATATTATGTGTAACATTATAAAATTATAAATTCTCATTTATTTTTTTTAATGAAAATTTTTACAAAAAACTATATTACGATGTGTAACATTATAAAATTATAAATTCTCATTTAATTTTTTTTAATGAAAATTTTTACAAAAATCTAATGCCATGAAACGAATTTTTCAGTAAAGGTTTCATGTTGAAATATGCTCAATATTGCAGTAAAAAAATCACTAACCACAATGTTTTGCAAGTTCAATGATATAAAAATAATTATATAAGAACAGTTAGTAGTTTCCAATTAATGTAATATTGAAAAACTCATTTTCTGAACGAAATATCGACTAACAAATACTTTTAATCTTTAACTAAATTATAAATTCAATCTAAACATCAAAAATAAATTACAAACAGAATATAGCAGTGTTCCACTAACTTTTGATCTCATAATAAATAAATAATTGTAACATGTACAGCAGTTCTGAATATAGTAAAAAAAAATAATAATCTTACAAATCTTCTAAAATACATATTTTTAAAAATCTGAAATCTTGTTTTACATGAATATGATGGTGTTCATTCATTCAGAAAGTACGAGTATATTAAAATCTGTCACCAGTTCACTGAATTAAACCATCTATTATTAGAAAATTGAAAGTACAGTGAAACCTCCCAAGTTGGACAGCTTTCTTTCTGGAAAAGGACTAACATTATGTAAACTATATATTAGAGTATATATATTAGAGACTTCTCTAACTTGAAAGCTAGACATTCGAAATGTTTGCAAGTTGGACACTTTTCCATTAAAAAAAAAATCCCTGCCGGCTCATCCTAGAGGCACAGGTAGATTTTGCCACTTTGGACGAGTTTTTAATTTCATTTTTATATAAGAGATGGCTTTATCAGAATCATGTTAAGGCGGTATTAAAAAAAAAAAATACATTTCCATGCTCAACAACTCAAAATTTTCTGGCACATTTTCAGATTCATTTTTAAAAGAAAAAATATAAAACTTGCTGACGTGATTTTTGAAGAGATTTATAAACGACCTGTGTTTTTATTTTTTGTGCAATTAATTAAAACTTGATTTATAAACAATTATTTTCTCAGTAGGACTATATTTTTCGTTTCCAACACAATCGCTTCAGGAAATTTGGTTCAAAATGCCCACTTTTACATCATTTTTTGAAATATATTCTGCCTATATCAAAAAATCGACCATTACAGTACATTATGTAGCTTTTGAATAAGAGAATCTACCAATTGGATGTGTTTGAGAGAAAAAATGAATTAAAAAATGAGTCAGAAAATAAGCAGTTTGGATTTGAATACACCATTAATAAGATGCTTTTTTTCTTCAACCGCTATGCATTTTTAATTTGTTTTTGCAGTAAGAATTGGTCCTATCAAAATCTTGTCAATATAAAGGTTGTAGATAATATTAAGAAGACATATAATAAATTCAAGAGGATTTTATATCTTGTGAACTGATGAAGTTATGGATTTTTTCCTTCTCCAACCCCCCTTTTTGTTTTTAATTTTTTTCTTTTTGCAGTACGAATTTTTTCTATTAAAAATTTGTCAATATAAAAGTTGTAGATAATGTTAAGAAGATTTATAATAAATTTAATTGAATTTGATATCTTGAGAAGTGAAGAAGTTCTGATTTTTTTTTTCTTCCTAAAACCCTATTTTTTGCGCCCCTTGAGCCAATTTTTAATTTAATCAAAAATCTGATATACATAAATTTTTGGCCTATTTTTAGTGGTAACAAAAACTTTAAACTGGTTTGATATGTACAAAAATTAAGAAGTTATGGGTTTTTTCATTTTTCACAAAACCCCTCCCTATTTCCAACCCCTTGGTCAGATTTTGCCCATTAACAAACTTGGCCGAGATTATATGCTCTTTGATTTTATATATCAGTTTGGAAGAGATTTGTGCAGAATTACGGAAGTTATCGTGTCCATAAAAAAGTGATATATATAGATAGACAGATAAAAGTGTTTTACTGAGGGTGGTTTTGGGTTCTAGGGATCATAACTGTGTAGATATGCAATTTTTTTTCAGAAATTCCAACATAAGAGTGATCGGAATAGGTAGTATTTCATACGAAATCTACCTAAAAGAAAAAAAAAGGTCCTGCAATTTTTTCTACATTATTCAAGAAATTCTTCTGCCAATTTATTTTCCTGGAAATAGCTATAAATGTTCTAAATAAATTTAGGGCCTGCTTAAAGTAAAAGACAATTGGCCTAAGGACCTAGGGCTTGAAATTGGGTATGTAACTTTCAAAAAGCTGAAATCTTAAATCTATTTTACATTGTACTGATTATAATAAATACTTTGCATCTTTAGAGTAGGATAGGATTAAAAATATAAAATATATTCATCATCTAAATATGTAATTATATATCCATATCAGAAAATGTTATATTTTAAATATATATAATAATATATATTGAAAATTTTTTGTAATAGTATAGGAAGTGTATGTGCGTGTGTGTGTTGGGGGGGGGGGGGTCGAATAACTAGCAGGCCTGCTTAAAGCAATACTTATTGCAGCAATAAATTTCCTCCTTCTTGAAAAAAAAAAAAAAATTCGTCCTTTTTGCCAGTTAAAAGGTTTCCAATTCAAATTACCATAATTCAGCATAATACAGGGTACTTTTTGTTTTTATCGCTTTACTCTTACTGTGTTATTTATCAGGGCTTGAGGAAATGTCATGATGGGACACTGCAGGCATAAGGAGTTTTCTCTTTGAGTATTATTCAAAACCAAATGGACAGTGTAATTTGCGGTTTGCAGAAATAACAATGAAACCAAGATAATGTATTGTGATATTAACCATTGGAAAAAGATATTCTGGTATGAATGAAGTGGAACGGCAGATAAGTCATGGATCAGGCAAAAGACAGGATTGAAAAAGATATTTTTACATTGGTATGGAATATTCAACACTTTTTCTCGGAGCTGGAAGTCGCAATGCGGAAAAAAAATGTTCTTGGGATATTTCAGTAGAGTCAGAGCTTAGATAGCATTATTGGGATATGACGTCAGAGTCAGAGCTTATATATTGTTATTGTGATAAATAAAATGTATCAATGTTTGACCGATAAATTGATAAATAATCTAACCCTACCAAGCTAGAAATATTCCTGTAACAGGTCCCATGCTTCAAGAACATGCTTTAAAAATTGCAGTCAGAGAAGGAGACAAAACTTTTTGGCAAGTACTGAATAGCTGGAAAAATTTACTCCACATTAACAGGAACAGCAGCAAAAGTCAATTACCAATCTGTTGTAAGCTGGAAAAGGAAGCTATTAAATATAAGGATCTGGATTTTTGAAAATGAAAACATATTTAATGCTGATGAAAATGTATTTTTCTATGAGCAGCTGAATACACAGAGTATGACTCTGAAAGGAAAAAAATCTATAGGTGGCAAAAGAGCAAATTAATGTTTTATTCAGCTGCAGAATAAGAGAGGTAAAACTTAAACCCTTAGTTATTAGAAATGCTGAAAGTGCAAGGAGTTTTAAGATGAACATAAAACCTTGCTAGATTTGCTAGTTTTTTGGTATAGTAACACAAATTCATGACTTCCTCGAATAATTTAGTGATTGGCTATAAAATATTAACATCTGAATGGTGAGAAAAAAGAAAAATATTATCTGTTGACAATGCAACAAGTCTGTCAGTGTGTTCCAACATAACAGTGGTATTTTTATAGTGAATACAACAAGTGAGCTTCAGGCATTTGATAAAGGCATAATAAAACTGTGAAAAGATTCTACAGAAAATGTCTTACTGAAAGAATAGTTTCTGAAATTGATTCAGCAAAAACAGATAGTGCAACAAAGCTATGCAAAAATAAATAAACAACAGTGTTCAATGTCATTGAGTGGGTAACATATTCTTGGCAGAAAATCAAAATTTCCATGTCTGAGAAATCTTTCCATAAAGCACATTTTTATAAATTGAATGTGCCTATAGACATCATAGAACCAGAAAAAAAAGCAGACACTTTCCACTTAGAAAGACAATTAGCGAATACTGAATTTAAAAAAAAAAAAAAAAAAAAAACAGAAATTGTAAATGAACAGAAATTACCAATTTTGTTACATGTTAGAGATTTTGTGTATTTTGATATGATTTTGTGTAAATATGAGAAGTACAGCAATTAGAAAGCAGTTATGTCTATTTTGTCTTCATTACCCTTTCTTTTGCCCATTTTTTTTTTAATTTAAACAGTGAATATTTATTTTATTTAAAAGTGATTAATAACATTAATATTTTTAAAAAACATGCATGCATACTTGTAATAGATCTGGAAAAAAAACTATACACACTTCTATAAGTGGATACTTCCTGAACTTGGACCTATTTTCTTTGAGCAGTAGGTGTCCAACTAGAGATATTTCAATGTATTTTTATAACTTTTAAATGTGATCAGAACCTAAACATTTTGATGTATGGAAGTTATGCATCCTGTTATTTGAAAATTCAAAATTATATAACTTACAGTTTTAACTTTCACTAATAAAAGGCTGAACCAGACTTTTCTTGCTAATCTATTAAATTTCCCAATCTCAGAGAAAATAAATTCGAAACAAGTTCATACTAAGTCTTATAATGAACAAAATCAAATAGCATTTGAAGACCTATTATGGCGGAAATATTTAAATACTTTAGAAAAATTATATTTTGTGACCTACTAGAAATTCTGAAAATTTAAAGATGTAAGATAAAAAATACTAAAACAGAAATTACATTTTCTAAAGCAAACAACCACTTAAATAATGTTAAATAAAAATCAGTAAATTAATTTTTCTTCAATGGATTCATAATTAAATATTTTATTTTTATGCATTAATAATTTAAAAATCTTCTCAAAATATTTTTTAAAATGTGAACTAAGATAAAGTAGACATGAGCTATGATCTACAAAATTCTTGCAGATGACCTAGGTTGTTTAAATTAGTAGACATCTACAATATAATGTACAACATTTTTCTTTTTATAACATGCTGCAAAAGAACATGTCTCTTCTTACAATATGTTGTGAAAGAAATGAACGTTTCAACAAATTTACCTTACAAAAATGTAGGTAGAAATTTACTCATGCATTATGTTAAAAAACAAACCGTTAAAAGATACCTCTACTTAAAATTTTGAAATGAAACAATTCGCAGCTATATTACAGGCACATGCTAACTGAATAGCTTTATCACAAAACTTAAATTATCATATCATATCATATAAAATAAATAAATAAATAAACACATAAAACAAAGAATAAATCAAAAATCAAGATTTCAAAATGTATAACTCTTTGCATATCTGTATATTGCAGTAAGTTTAAATTTATAAAGGGACCTACTTAGACTACCCTTTATTTTTCCTTTGGTGCTTCAACAATAAATTTTCTTTGGAAATAGAGGCAAAAATATAGCACTCACAATTTATATTTATTTAAAAAAACTTATTTTAAAAGATAGAATAAACTTTCCTTTTTTTTTCATTTTTTACAGAGGTAACAACAGCAGTTATAAAAGCTTAAATAAACCTAAAGCAATAAAGAATAAAATTTCTCTCTTTTACATAAGGTTAATTGTATTAACCAACTTCAAGTAAAGGTTAATACAGCAAATTGCTCCTCAGCCTTTATCTGGAATTATTAAGGACAGGGTTTAGTGATACATATCAATAGACATATATTTTGATACATATCAGCAGATATATATTTTGATATATATCATGATATATATATCTGATATTTATTTTAAAAATATCAGGATGTTTAATATTTTCATATATTTGATATTTATTTTTAAAATATTGTGAGTAATATTTTTTATATTTTCAGTCAAAACAAGTGTAAATGAATTTTTCAACTGTTATTGACTAGTGATGTGCGACAACAATATGTTTTATCAATTTCGTCGATAGTATGAACAACTTGATTTTATCGATAGTATCAATTTTTTTATTGATATCTCCAGTCAATAAATTGCTAATCTTAACTGATATCAGATCTGATTTTATCAAGAATCACCATAAGAAAAAGTTCTAATGTAAGTTGACTAATTCCGTATTATTTGTTTCACATCACCTCTTGAAACATTGAAGATCTTATTTAAGATTCCAAGGAGAGTCGAGAATAGCTTTGTCTACCAAAAAATGGGAGCTGCATACAATGTAAATGACCATACAGAAAATTGCACCACTTTTGGCAGAGAGAACCAGAAGTAAAATGGTGGTGGTGTGTGTGGGAACAAACCAAGATGAATGGTCCAAATTGTGTGAGGATAGGACCTATAGAAGCTAAGATATTGAATGAAGAAGAATACAGATATATTGAATAAAGACTATGACCCAGCATACCCTGACAGAGAGAACAGTGCAAAATAGTGGTGGTAGGGAGCAGAGAAACCAAGACAAATGATCCAAGTTGTGGTAAAATCGAATCCATAGAGCCTGAGATATCGAATAAAGAAATGTACAGCACCTTTGTACAGCACTATGCAGCACCTTTTGTCTATTGATCTCAATATCTATCGTTCATCTTTATTTTCCTTTAAATCATCATTGCTATTGATAATTCAATAGCAGAATTAATGATCTATCACTGTCAGCATGGCCAGTTTCTTGTGAAATTAGTTTCTGTCTATCAATGTCAATTTATCCTTCACCTTTGTTACCTTTCAATCTATCATTCATCTGCTGTAACAACAGGGATAGATCGATCACACAATAGCGATTTGAAGAAAATAAAGATGAACAATAGGTATTGAGATTAATAGACAGAACTTCAACAGTTGTCATTTCCAACTTACATTACCATCTTGCTTAATATAGTAATATCTTTCCTCTCTACGGAGATGCTTGCTACTGCCTAAGGAAGGTCTGTTGACACTGGTTGCCTTTAGAGACTTCAACAAGGTGTCTATCTCTCATTGCTAGGACTTTTGCTGTCCACCATTTACCAGCTTTTCATTTAAGTAATATAGTATATGTTACATAGTTACCATTAGTAAGAATTTTTGCCTTAGCCTAAGCGTGGCCCTGCTTGTAGGGCTCTTTCTGGCCCTTTGGAGTATTTTGGCCTTTGCCCTCCTCCCTTGGTCCCATTTTTGAGTTCCCCAGTTAGCTCTCCTTTCCCATTCCTGTTTTTAACCTAGGTGACTTCTTTTTTGAGTTATTGCTATTTTCCGCTTTAGACAGTATCTCAGTAACTATAATAATATGGACAAACTTCATATGCATAATATTATCAAATTTTGAGCTATTTGGTCAAGCCTTATTCTGGGTGTTCTTTTGAGTCCTAGGCCATTTAGTTTCCATTCTATGGGGGGGGGGGGGCGTTAAAGGATTTGCTATTCAGCATTTCTGTTTTAGGCAGTTTTCCAGCCTGTTTTATCCTTTCCAGTGGCCCCCGAAAAATATTTTTAGGTTTTAGCCCCTGTGGGCCACTGATGCATGTCCACTACAAAGCTTGAATCTCTCAGATATATATTTAAGGTGGAAACAGACATTTTTTCACATTTTCTCCCCCTCCCTTTCTTTTATCATAACTAGACTTCTTTTAAGTTTCTTTAACTTTTATATAATTTTAGTGAAGATTGAATCATTCTAAACATAGTTTGAGCATTTTGCCATATCCGCTATGTGGCACTACTGCTGCATAGTGCACATTTCTTCTTTATTTGATATCTCAGGTTCTATGGGTCCAATCCTCACACAATTTCGACCATTCATCTTCGTACGTCCCTCTCCACACCCCCATTTTAGTTCTGGTTCTCTCTGCCAGTGTGTGCTTCTGCATAGTGTGCATTTCTTCTTTATTTGATATCTCACGTTCTATGGATTTTATCCTCATACAACTTGCACCATTAGTCTTGGTTTGCTCCTCCAACTACTACCATTTTAGTTCTGCTCTCGCCACCATGGGACACTGCAATTTCCTGTAATGGCTTTTATATTTTTAACTCTTATTTTCAAAAAGTTTTCAGTGGATGAAGCTTCCCTTGAGCATTATGGCTACCTTCATCTCTTCTCGGAACCTTAAACAAGGTTGCCAATGTTTCAAGAATTTATGCGAAACTAATCAACTTACTGATCACTAACTATTGCAGTTACTGTTATTAGCTTAATGGTGTGTAAATCAATTGTAGAACATCTCGGTAGTAGAATTTGGAAATCGATTGTTATCTTTATCGATAGTTACTTTAAACGATGGTAATTTCTATCAATCGTTGATTTTTCAAGAATCGTTCATCACTATTATTGACTATGTTATTCTGTAGATGAAGAACTTTTGCTATGGCAGAAACTTTTTAGCCGAATATATAATCTAAGCTTTACATTTGAAGCTGAAATTTTAAGTATAGAACCAATATTTCTATGGGCCAATATTAGAACAGCCATTGAAAGATACTGTCTAATTTAGATAAGTTATTTACAGCTTCCTTAGAAAGAATCTTTTCTAATTTTGATTTACTTGAGTTTAAACTGAAGAACAGATTAGGGAATGAAAAAGCAGACAAAGCTTACTACATTTATGTTCAAACTTTTCAATAAAAAAATTATTTGGCTTCATTAATTTAACACAATTATTAAATTGGTAAAGGATTCATGAGTTTGCTCAGTTGGAAAATTACAACTTGTATGAATTATTTTGAATTTAAAATGTTGTTGAACATAAAATTTTCTTAACACTAAATCCCAGCATCATGTGAAGAGAAAACTGCACCCGGGACAAAGTTTCAATTTGCCCCCCCCCCCCCCCCCCCATTTTTTCTTTGTGAGATGTGTCACAAAACTGAAAAGTGCAGAAACAGGAATAAATTCTATTGAATACATATTTTGCATTTATTTTGAAACTTTATCTTTAATTTAAATTCAGAAACTCCAAACAACTAAATAACATAAGAGGAAATTGCACTTATATTTTGGCAAAGGGAATCTGGGAAATGGGTATAGAAAATATGCATCTAACAGTAAAATATAACAGTTTGCAGCCCTTTTGTATCCCCAGAAGGAAAACCCATGCTATTTTGAGAATATATGTTTTTGTCACCAGCACAGAAAGAAAAGTACAGATTTAGAAAAGAGAAGGTTAGAGAAAGAGACCTAGAACAAGTTTTGAAAAGACAGGGGGGAGGGGGGTTCTTATTCATAAATATGTATTTGGGTGTAGGATAAAGGACAATGCAATAACTTTGAAACGAAAAATGAATGTACTTTCATTGGGAAAAAATTCCCAGTTTGTAAATATATGTGTTTCTTACAAAAAAAGAAGAAAATACGAGGTTTGTAGTATAAATTTGGCACCCCTCAATTTTCACACCCAGGGCAACCACCCCCTTTGTCCCCCTGCTTTGCACGGCCCTGCTAAATCCTATAGTTTGTTTTCTTATGAGTGTAAAAGCAAATTGTATATGTTTCAATTAGTTGATCTTTAATTTTATTAAGTTTTCATGCTAAGGGCAATACGCTTTAGTTTCTAATTTATATCAAGTCAGAAAATATTTATAATCATCAACAGGTTAACTTTTGTTTTAAATATCAGATACATATATAAAAATATGGGATATATACTAAATATCAGATGTTTTTTATATTTTTGAACCCTGATTAGACAGCTTGGTAAAAATTCTTTCCCATGGACTAGGATCGTTCTTCAGGACCCTGTCATAATACATTAGTTTTAACCCCAATGATATAAAATAAATTTATAAAAGTAAAATAATTATTTAATTAAAAAAAAAAAATCACGCAATTTTCCTTCATTCATTCCCCCCCCCTCCCCCCCTGAATGAGATCAAGATAACTATAATCTAAATTTCCATATACATATCAAAATATCTCTGAAAATATTGCACCATCAAATATTGCTAAATGAAACAAAAAATAGACATGGTTCCAACTAAAAAGTAAACAAAACGTAATATTTTATGAAAAAAAAAAATCTTTAGTTTGAATGAGAAACTTGACATAAAAGAATTTGGAATGTCAAAAAGTTATACTTTTTAATTTAACTTATGAATGATTAAAAAATCTGATGGCATATCTCATTATTTGTTAATTCAACCTAAAGTGTAAATATAGAATAAGAAACACCCTGGACATCAAACTGACTGAAAACCAGTCTAACTTGCACTGTTATTTTCTCTTTTATTTTTATTATTTTTTTAATTGGACCATGACTGTAGAAGTACATTTTTTGAGACATAAACACTGTATTTTTTCATGTATGATGTGCATTTTTGCCCTCTGGAAAATTTACATTAAAAATCGAGGTGCATGTAATACATGTATATTTGCGATTTGACTTGCTTCTGTATATATGGCATTTGGTCACAGCAACAAATTGTTGGGCAGCAATTTTCTATTTAAATTTACAATTATGAACATTGTACAATTTTCATACTAACTGTTGGATTTTAATAGATTAAATGTCTAAAATTCTTTCTTCTAATTTTTAGAAATTTTTTCTCTCACAAAATGAAGTACTAAAAAATCTAGGTACGCATGTTACATGAAGGCACAGCATTACATGAAAAAACACAGTAATGTATAATATCTAGCAACATTTGTATAAACATGCAAATTATATACAAATAATCACATATTAACATACAAGTCACATTTAATATTAATAAATCTAATTTCCACCACCTTCAATCACAGTAAATATTTATAAGTCCAAATCCCATCACCATAAAACAAAGTGTTAGACACATAAGATAATCATGTTCCATTACACCTTTTCAGAAACCTCAGACAGTCATGATAAATTAGATACTCAACATATATTTATATACAGGCACAATCAGACCTTTATACAACACAAATCTATTTTGAAAAGTTCAGTACAAATATGATGGCAAAAATAAGAATTTATATTAATCTTAATATTATCCCTCCTAAAACAATCTTTGTTTGCTCCTATGTATTTTCTAAATTGATGCTTAGCAATAAATATATCAAATAATACTGCAAGTGGTCTTGGTTAAATGCAAAATAATTATACTTAATACACAACATATATAATACAGAAAATAATATGAATACTGCTGCGAAGCTGCCAATATCAGGTATGTTTTTCCTTATGAATTTCTAAACAGTAATTCACCTTATTTAATCACAGAACACTTCTATTAAAAAAATTATGATACCCATACCTCTGCATCCCCTCCCTCTGAGTAAACAACCAATGTTAACATTTAATAAAATTTAAATGATCAAAATGACATATCAGTAATATCAAATGAAACCAGCAGGAGTGTTATTGTTAAGCCATCAATATTAAGTATATCTTTCCTCATGTTTTTAAAACATGCATAACAGTATTAAAGGACAATATAAATCTAAAATTAAATTTTAAAAGGTTAAAAGATAATTAGAGTAACAATCAATAAAATCCAAATTATTTTAAACATCACATCAGTAGAAACATTTCAATAATACTTCTATTAAACAAAAACAATTCAATCATGCACTTTGAAATATCAAAGTAAAAAATAAAATAAATTGTAATTATTAAAAATCTACCAATAAAACTGATCAAAAAGATAAAAATAAAAAAAAATCTGGCACTAAAATACAATAAGGAACATTTAAGGTTCAAGCGATCTATGAAGCAAAATAAGTTAAAGAAATTTTAACAAATTCTCTCTAAAAAAAGAAAAAAACACCATTGCAAGAACAATTAATGAATTTGGCATTTGAAAGCTTTATCTCATCAAACATTCACTAAGCAGATTTATATTTATCACCCCATTAACTCCAAAGAATTTTACTTGAGCAACGATTATAACTAAGTCACAAGTTAGGTGAATGATAAATTAATCTTTGCTCTTAACAAAGTACAAACTTTTAAAATATACTATATAAACATACAGAAAAACAAAAAGATTCTTGAATAAATATGGCCACCTGCTAATTCAGTAACTGAAAATGTTTGAAGAAGACTCATTCCTTTGAAATGTTCTTCTCTAGTTTTACAGCACAATTGAACTCATAAATAACAAGAAGCCAGTTTTAATGAGCAAAAAGAAAGAACCCAGACTTTTGTAAATGTCTCAGGGACCCAGAATATCAAAATTCTAGCGACATCACTGATTGACAGACGGATGGTGAAAGCTAGTATCTATCAATTAAAAAATATTTCTTTTATTTAGCAAGAACTTCAAGGTGTTTGAGGGATTTTTCTATATTTATTTGTAAAGTAGATGAAAGTTTAGTACAATGTTTCTTTAGCTTGCAAAGAATTCCAGGATTTGATGTTTTTAATGGATTTATATTTTTAAAATGATGTAAATGAAAAGATTTCCTATCAAAATAAGCAACAATAAAAATGTGGTCTATATGGTATCTTACTGAAGAAACAATTGGTTTAGCATTTTTTATGATGGAATCCCTGCTGAACAAAAAGTAAAGATGGCCAAAGCATATAAAGGGGAGAAAAAAATCACATAACTTATTGACTGTTTAAATTCTTTTGGTGGAAATGCATCAATTTACACAGACTCAATTACATCACTCTGTGTCCATTTTTTTTTTTAAACACAAAATTTCATCCGATTGTATTGCTTGTTATCCTAAAATATGGAATTCTCCTTCCGATAATTAACATGGCCAGAAATGTTACAGTTGTCAATGATACTGTAGAAAGAGATGTGAAGCTTATAGAAGAACTCAATAATGTTTTAAGACAAGATGAATAGCAAAAACAATACATATACTATTGAAGTTGTAAAAAACTACAGGAGACATTTTCCATCTTGCTTAAAGAATTCTTTATCAAAATCCCATTGAAACTTTTATTATTGTAAATTAATGTAACAAAAGCTTGTTTTGAATGGTTAAGTAGTTTTAGGCATGTTTTAGTTGTTCTAACGCCTAGATATTTGTTTTAAATTTAAACTAAAAATAATAAAAGTGTCATTGTAAAAATTTAGAGATTAATAAACTCATTTTTTATCTTGATAAATTGAAGTAATTTAAAATATTTTCAACATTTACGTACTAACCCAAAAGGAAGCGAAATAGGAGGTGTCGATGATAAAAATATATAAATAATTTTATAGGAACATGCTAAGGACGACTCTAGTGAATAGGAACAAGGATATTCATATAATTTATAAAGAAAAATTTGATTAAAACAATAAAATGTGTAACTCAAAGGTAAAATAACTTTAACCTTTACCTTCATAGAAGAGTAAATTTGTGTTATATTACAAATAATCACTAAAATACTAACCACAGTTTATAAAAAATCATCAACAGCACTAGCCTCTTAACAGTTCATATTCGAATTTCAAAATGAATCCCAAGCACAGGCCCTGACTATCACACGGGCACCTAGGGCCCGTGCCCCGGGTGCCAGAAATTTCGTGCCCTGGGCACGAAATTTCTGAGGGGCACAGAATTTTTCATAATTTCATCCAAATTTCCATTAAAAAAATTATAATTGTGAAAAACATGTGATATTTGAGATAATAATACGATGAAATGACAAAAATATATCTTAATACATGGTTAAAAGTACATTTCAGTTAATAATAGAAAAATATTTTATTTTTATACCTGGAACCGTTTTTTTAATTTTCCGGAAAACTTAATGTTTTGAGTTGACACTTTTTGAATAAGTGTGTAAAGAAAAAAGTAGTATCAGTAAATCAATCAATCTAAGGGGGCACGAAAATTTGAAAGTGACAAAAAACTTGAGCACAAAAACTTGAAACAAAAAAAAGCACAAAAACTTGTCGGTCCCTGCCCAAGCATGTAGCTTTGGTTACATTCAATAGCATCAGTTCTGCATCAGGATCACATTTCGGTTGCCTCAGTAACAATTCTTGAGTATTATGGCATCAACTAGATTGTTTCAATCAAGGAAATGCAATACTTGTAACAATAGCATTTATCATATATAGAGAAAGAGCAATTGGATTTTCCTTTTCAGTGTTAAGTTTAGCTATTAAAACATACAGTATGCAATCTATAAGAGATAAAAATCTTATGCGTAATACAGTGAATTGCCAAACATATGCTAAATACTATTTAAGTCATTACTTTATTAAATAAACAAAATATTTTTTCTTGTTTGAGGTATTTCTAGGCATGAGGGCCTATGTGGCTGCACTTGTTACACACCAATAAGGCAAACTCTTGGCCCTACAATCTAACTATAACTGAATCTGACTGCATAATTTTATGAAGTTTGTACTTTATTAAGAGCTTTTATTAAAAAAAAAAAAAAAAAAAAAAAAAATCCGGTTTCATACAATTTATTTTGCTGTTATTTTTTATCACCACATGATAGAATAATAAAAATGATAATTTACAATAATTTATAGTTTAAAAATCTAAAACTGTTTAACATGCTTTCTTTTAGACAAAAAAAAAAAATAAAATAATTAAAGCTTTCTTTCATAAACAATTACATAAAAATATATTTCAAATTTTTAAAACACAAATTTCAAATTACAGGGCAGAGAACTTCATGTGCATAAGTCACTTTATGTACTTTTAGTACTACAATTTAGATTTTCATAAGACAAGGAAAAAAATAAGCTCAGAAATACAAAATATGTAATATATCGAAAAAGGAAATAAAAACTTCACAACTTTCAATACATTTTATCACAAATCATGAATCTCAAAACACATACATGAAAGTGAAATGTTCAAAATGTCTGATATGTTGCACCATTAAAATTTTTCTATTTAAGTACAATACAGGATACTATCGACCAGGAATGTACAATATAATCTGTATTATTTGTCTGCTTAAACTCTTCAGACTTGGGGTACACAAATGTGGATCTCTATTATTTTCCTCATAAAAACTAAACTGTTTGACTTTTACATTTTTACTTTACTTCTATAACCTGAATGCTTTTTGCTTTGGGAAAAAACTAATAAATGAAAACACCGATGCTTATTTCCTTATAAAACAAATGATATTTTCATACGAGTTAGGAAAATGCCTTCAAGACAGTGTGGCCAAGAAAGTGAGAAATTTTCATAATTTAACTTATAAATAAAATATTAAACTTTACAATAAAAATTTTAGAAGATTTGTAGATCATTCACTTATTTAAAGCCCATTAATTTGTTATCACATAAATTTGGGTTATTGATGATTAAATTGACATTTTAACCATTTAGTGCACTGTGTTGCATATATGTAAACAACAGTGTTCTGAATTTAATAGATTTTTTTATTTGTATATACATAATTCACACCAGAAAATTAAAATAGCAATATTTGCTTGAATTAATAACAAACATTCCGTATGTAAATATAGCGAAATTAACCATTGAAACTTTCTGGTGTAAAGTCAGATTCGCTGAACTACGTAATTTCTAGAATGTATTCTGTCATGGGAATTAAATGGCTAAAGGTTAAGTTTTATAAAATAAATAGCTATATAAAATAAGATATTTAGAGACATACTTATTAAAATATTTACTAATTTTTAATATTTTAGAGTAAAACAGCCACATGACAGTAGTTTTTACTTATATTGCAGATGTGCAACAGAAGAAAAGATTGACGTATTATATGCAAAATGTATCTCTGATTTTTTTCATTATTTTTCCTGTGTAATAAACTTTCAGAGAATCATATATAATTTTTTTTGAAACAAAATAAAAAATCACGCATTTAAGGGAGCTAGTAATTTCAGATCCATATTTGTGAAACTAAATTACCAGTCACTATAAAGTATAAATTTCAGAAAAAGGACTTTTTCTGTCATCTATGGTGTCATTTTGTTTGAGCAAAAGATATGAATGTGTGTGTTTGTAGTGTTATTTTAGCTTCAGGTCTCAAAAGGTTAAAAACAAACTTTAATAACACAAAGTGTAAAAGAAAAATTGAAACAAGTCAATTTATGGAAAATTTGAGTTATAGAAAATAACTAACAGATTTTTTATTCAATGGAGAATGCAAAACAAGTTAAGGAATTCACTAACAAAACAGGTTTCCCCTTCATAGGTCACAGAAACAGATGTTAACATAGTGGGAAATTTAAAAAGATGATTACTCATTACCTAAATTTCGTTTCCATCATCAGAAAGTGGAGATCCTAACTACTATATAATCTTAAATAAATCTTTAAAAACATCTTAAATGTTAGGTATTTTCAAATTGGCAAATTTTGAAATTTTTATTTAAGTAAAAATTATTGGTTCAAGCATAATCTTTGCATGAGTTGGCAGCTCTTTTTTTTTTTTTTTATAATTCATTTGTATACATTTAGCAACATATTGAATTTCATTCTATTTTTGGAAACATGCTCATAGGCCTTTTTAATATAGTCAAACTCTTTTAATATGAGCAGTATTAACTTGTTACTTAATATGTGGGGTCTGCAGAAAAATTTCAACATTATTTATATTTTTTTATGTATAATCAATAATAGATAAAAAAATATTCAAAAGTTTTAAAAAGAAAAAATTATATTATTAAAATTTTAGATGGTTAGTTTTGAAAATTTAAATTATTTCAGGCATTGATAATTATGTTAATAGATGTTATTTATTTGTGAAGCTGGTATTTTGAAATTTGTTTTTTAATTCAAAGTATAAATCTTTAGTTGTTATTTTATGTGCTATAATAGCTTCAGACTGTCATCAGCAGAGGGCAGCACTAAAAAATAAAATTTCTGAGTTTTAATATCCCACTAAGAGAAAGTTTAGTGTGTTTATGTTGGCCAATTATCAACACGAGGGGTATGGACCCTAAGGGGGGGGGGGTGCCCTTCGTGGGGGTCTTTCTAAGGGAACCTAACCCGCATTGGCGCTTGGAAGTCCAAGGTTCGAAGAAAACCACATAAACTCCGAACGATTAGGCCGACGGGTGCGATTGGGATCGAACAGAAAGTTTAGTGATTGTTTTGTCAGCAGTCAAGATTGAATGAGAGTGCACTTATTATTTTTGGCACCTTAAAAATTTTCCCTTTGGTTTATTATTCCTTTGGTTATATCTTTGGATTCCACACTTACAAAACATATGCCGTTATACGTTGGTTTTCTGCTTTTTCATATTCCTGCACAAAGGCTTTAATTGCTATTTTAACATATGCCTGTATTTCTTTAAAGTGTAAACAACATGTTACTGGTTACAATTTAGAGAGAATAAAAAACTACTAAAAATACTAATGAATATTTCACCCAAAAAAGTCCTGTTTCAAATTAATGAAATTTGTTCCAAAAATTAATCTCTCGGGACTTTTTTTATTGCTGTACTAAAAGTCGAAAAAATTAACGTTTTCTGATGATGAATTCCACAATTACATAATTTATGCCTGAATTTCTTTAAACTGTAAACAACTTCTCATTGGTTACAGTTTAAAGAGAATTCAAAAACATTAAAAAGTGAATGTATCACAAATATATATATATATATATGGTTTGAAAGTTGTCTAATTTGTTCTAAAAATTCATCTTTCAGGATTCTTTTGACTAGAAAATCTGAATATACTTACTATCATTTCTGGATGATCTATTCCATACTTATATCATTTATACAAGAGTCTCTTTAACCCTTTCGAGGACAGTGTCCTTAAAAAAGGACACCTAATTTTAATTCCAAAACTGACAAACGGCACCAAGAATATTTAATTAAAATTTTCCTATTATAATGTACGTGAAAATAAGCAAGTTCGTCTTTTCTAATAAATTCGTTTATAAATTCCAGTGTCAGTCGATTATTTCATCAGTTTATAAACAGAATTATGCCACGCCGGTAAGGGTGAAACTGTAAACAACTTGGCATTGGTTAGAGTTTAAAGAAAATTGTAATAGGCTGAAAAACAAATACACCAGACAAAAAAAAAAAAAAAAATCTGTTTGAAATGATTCTAATTTGTTACAAATATTAATCTCTCTGTGCCCTTTTGATTTCTCTATGGAAAATTTCAACAGTACTTAACATTTCCAGATGATGGATTCTACACATATAATTTATGCCTGAATTTCTTTAAAACTGTAAACAACTTTGCATTGGTTACAGTTTAAAGAGGATTAAAAAATACAAAAAATAATAATGAATTCATCATAATAAAAGTTCTTGTTTGAAATTAATCTAAGTTGTTCAAAATTTTAATTGCTTAGTAACAAACTAACTGCTGCTCCATATCTGAATTGTTAACATATCTGATGATAGATTCCACACTTAGAAAACATATGGCTGTATCTTTTTAAAATGTAAACAACATGTTATTGGTTACAATTTAGAGAAAATAAAAAACTATTATGAAATATTAAAAAGCAGAAAAACCAACGTTTAAAATGCACAAATAATATATGAAAAGCAGCAAACAGCTGTTTCGAATCTACTAGCGAGATTCTTCTTCAGTGCAAAAGGAACAGCGTGCTAGAACAGAACAGCGTGCTAAAGCAGCGTGTTTGCTGCTTTTCATATATTATTTGTGCATTTTAAACGTTGGTTTTTCTGCTTTTTAATATTGTTGCACAAAGGTTTTATTTGCTATTATTATGAAATAATCATGAATATTTCACCAAAAATGTCCTGTTTGAAATTAATGCAATTTTTCCAAAAATTAACCTCTGGGAATTTCTTTTATTGCTGTACTAAAAGTCTGAAAATTTAACTTTTCCGATGATGGATTCCACATTTTCACAATTTATGCCTGAATTTCTTTAAACTGTAAACAACTTCACATTGGTTACAGTTTAAAGAGAATTCAAAAACATTAAAAAGTGAATGTATCAGAAAAAAAGTTTTGTCTAATTTCTTCTAAAAACTGATCTTTCAGGATTCTTTTGATTAGAGAATCTCAATATATTTACTATCATTCATTTATGGATGATCGATTCTATACTTACATAATTTATACCAGAGTCTCTTTAAACTGAAAACAACTTGCCATTGGTTACAGTTTAAAGAGGATTAAAAAGTACAAAAAATAATAATGAATTCATCATAACAAAAGTTCTTGTTTGAAATTAATCTAATTTGTACAAAATTTTAATTGCTTAGTTAGTATCACATCAATTGCTGTTCAGTATCTGAATTGTTAACATTTCTGATGATGGATTCAACACTCAGAAAAGATATGCCCGTATCTCTTTAAAATGTAAACAACATGTCATTGGTTACAATTTAGAGAGAATAAAAAACTACTATAAAATAATAATGAATATTTCACCCCAAAAAGTCCTGTTTCAAATTAATGCAGTTTGTTCCAAAAATTAATCTCACAGGATTTTTTTTTTTTTTTTTATTGCTGTACCAAAAGCCTGCAAATTTAATGTTTTCTCATGATGGATTCCACACTTACACAATTTATGCCTGAATTTCTTTAAACTGGAAACAACTTCGCATTGGTTACAGTTTAAAGATAGTTCAAAAACATAGCGAATGTATTTAAAAAAAAAAAAAAAAATTGTTCAAAATTTGTCTAATTTCTTCTAAAAACTGATTTTCAGGATTCTTTTGATTAGAAAATCTGACTATATTTACTATCATTTCTGGATGATCGATTCTACACTTACAACATTTATATCTGAATCTCTTTAAACTGAAAACAACTTGCCATTGGTTACAGTTTAAAGAGGAAAAAAAAAAAAAAAAAAAAAAAACTAAAATTAACAATGAGTTTTTAATTACAAAAAGTCTTATTTGAAATTAATCTGATTTGTTCAAAATATTAATTGCTCAGCATCATACTAATTGCTGTTCCATGTCTGAATTTTTAATATTTCTGATGATGGATTCCACACTTAGAAAACATATGCCTGTTTCTCTTTAAAGTGTAAACAACATGCGATTGGCT
Organism: Maratus speciosus; assembly: GCA_963932465.1. Taxonomy (NCBI): domain Eukaryota; kingdom Metazoa; phylum Arthropoda; class Arachnida; order Araneae; family Salticidae; genus Maratus; species Maratus speciosus. The sequence goes on from OZ010796.1 coordinate 534,349,889, forward strand.
ACAATTTAGAGAGAATAAAAAACTATTAAAAATAATAATGAATATTTCATCCAAAAAAGTCCTGTTTGAAATTAATGCAATTTGTTCCAAAATTTAATCTCTCGGGATTTTTTTATTGCTGTACTAAAAGTCGAAAATGTAACACTTTCCAATGATGGATTCCACACTTGCATAATTTATGCCTGAATGTCTTTAAACTGTAAACAACTTCTCATTGGTTACAGTTTAAAGAGAATTCAAAAACATTAAAAAGTGAATGTATCACATCACAATATATGTATATATATATCTGTTTGAAATTTGTCTAAATTGTTCTGAAAATTCTTTCAAGATTCTTTTGATTGGGAAAATCTGAATATATTTACTATCATTTCCAGATGATCAATTCCACTTTTACATCGTTTATACCAGTCTCTTTAAACAGAAAACAACTTGGCATTGGTTACAGTTTAAAGAAAATTGTAAAACACTAGAAAACAAATACACAAGAAAAAAATCTGTTTGAAATTATTCTAATTTCTTGCAAAAATTAATCTTTCTGTGTCCTTCGGATTCCTGTAAGGAAAATCTCAATGTTTAAAATTTCTCGATGATTGATTCTATATGTACATAATTTATGTCTGAATCCAGTGCCATCGCTAAGACTTTTTATTGGTGGGGGAGAGAACCTTAAATTGCCAAGTCAAATTTCAGTATTTGCCAACTCATTTTACAATTTTGCCAACTTACCACAGTTAGAAAATGTAACATAGTTCTTATTTTTTAAAAGTTTAATAATATTGCCAATTAGTTTTGTAATTTTTACCAAGTCTATCAGAAACAGAAAATATATTATAGTTTTTATTAAAATTTAAAACAAATTTGCCAATTAAATTCATAAATTTGCCAAGTGTAATAGCATTCGTGAATGTTTGGGGGGGGGGAGGCTCCCCCCCCCTTAGCGAGGCCCCAGCCTGAATCTCTTTAAACTGGAAAGAATCTTATTGGTTACAGTTTAAAGATGATTAAAAAATAGTAATGAAGTCATTACAACAAAAGGTCTTGCTTGAAATTGATCTAAATTTTTTCAAAAATGAATCGTTCAGTACTATCATATTAATTGCTGTTCTGCATCTGATTTTTTTTTTACATTTCTGATGAAAACATATGCCTGCATCTCTTTAAACAGTAAAAAACTTGTCATTGGTTACAGTTTAAGGAGAATTAAAAATCTGACAATTTTCCTTTTATCATATTTTCTTTTCTTTTTTTTTTTTTTTCAAAAATGAAATCGCTCAGTATCATATTAATGCTGTTCTGCATCTGATTTTTTTTTTTTTTTTTTTTTTACATTTCTGATGATGGATTCCACTTACAAAACATATGCCTGCATCTCTTTAAACTGTAAACAACTTGTCATTGATTACAGTTTAAGGAGAATTAAAAATCTGATGATTTTTCTTTTGTTGCTTTTCTGAAAATCTTAATATTTAGCATTTTTAGATTATGGATTCCACACTCATATAATTTGTATCCAAATCTCTTTAAAATGTAAACAACTTGTCTTTGGCTCCAGTTTAAAGATAATTCAAAAACACTTAAAAATTCATTTTGAAATTATCCTAATTTGTTCGAAAAATTAATCTCCCTGGGTAGACTCTTGATTTGAAAATCTGAATAACTAGCATTTCCTGCTGATGGATTCCACACTTATATAATTTATTCGGAGTCTCTTTAAACTGTAAACAACTTGTAATTGGTTACAATTTAAAGAAAATTGTAAAACACAGAGAAACAAATTAAACCCTGCATTGACCCCTTGTAGTAATGTATTGCAATATCGATCTATTCAATAAATCAAATTATGTACATTCCTGGTAAATAGCACATTTTTAGGATGCATACTGTTTCATAATTGTAGGGAAAATGTGATGAAATATGAACACAAAAACAATAAAGGGTGCATTTTCATTAGATGGACACCAGCTGCTGTTTTGTGGCAAATGCTGTGAACAGCTAATTTATGATAGATTAGTAACCTAATAATAAATCACCACTTTTCCTTCTAAGGTTTTCTTTTATAATGTTTTTTTTTTTTTAATTTTTAATATGATTTGTACAATTTGGCAATAACCAAATCATGAATACTCACTAAGCAAAAGTCATATTGTGAGATTTGTTTATAGAAGTACAAGATAAAATAATGTGGTTCTTGATTTTGAAGCACCAAAGGCACTATGACCAAAAAATGGAGATATATACACATTGAAACCTAATTTTAACATTTTACCATTCCATTAATAATTCCTACTTGATTTATATATCTACTTCTGGCATACATCTATAAACATTCTGTGAATTCTTAACTGAATTTGTGTGGCACAGTGAAAATGAAGAGGGGAGCAAAAAGTATGCAGAGGGGGAAAAAAAAGGCTAAATGAAATCAACTTTATACCATCTGTGTAATGAAATATTAATTATTTATTGTCTGTAAGTTTCCTCTACATTTTGTATTTAATAAAATAGTTTACTTTTCATCAAACTATATGGGCATCTAAAAGTACAGATGTGCTATGACCTCTTTTTTTTTTTTTTTTTTTGGCTTGCAAATCTGAATTTTTGATAAAACTGGAATTGATATCAAAAGTACAATCAAGACATATGCCTGCATCTCTTTAAACTGTAAACAACTTGTCATTGGTTACAGTTTACAGCATTTCAAAACCATTAAAAGTAAGGAAAAACAAAAAACGCCATATCTCAGCAAGTCCATCTTTGTAGTACACAAATGTGCTATGTCCAAAAATATAGTACAAATTTCTAAGAAAAATCTAAAAGGAAGAATGTAGTTTGAAACAAGTTTGAAGAAAGTTTTAAAAAATAGTCACCTGTTGCAAAACCTGTCCATGAGAAATTGAGCATGCAGTGTAACTGTGCTCTAAGCGATACAGGCAGCAGATAAAATGTTAATCAAAATTAATTTTCTGCTTTACTTTATTCTGAATACTATTGGTAAACTGAATGTCATGGACTTGAAATTCATTGAAAACAGCCATAGCTACCTTGAAATATAGTAAATTCTGTGTAACTGTTGACAAGACCAGAAAACATAAAAATACCCATTTGCTTAAATTCTATAAAAAATATTTAAAAACAGATAATTTCGAGTGTTTTTAAAATAGCAACAAGACTCAGAAAACAAAAAGAGAAGGCTTGTACATAAACATTCTTCCTGCAAAACACTCTTCCTACATCTGGATTTTTTTTTTAACTATCATAATTTCTGGTCTATAATTTTCAAATCAAATAAACATGCTCGAAACAGAAATTTTAGTTAATAAAATATAAGGTAATCTTTGGTGGTACATATTTGACTTTATATCAAAAATAAAATTTTTGGTTCAAAATATGTATTTTCTTTCATCTAAAAAATATAGGCTGGAAATTATGGTAAGTGATTTTGTATGTATAAATGAATCTTAAAGCCTTGTTCTGGTTTTAAAAACACTTCTGCAATCCTGGAATGTATATAATGAGCCATGAAAAAAAGAATAGGGGAGAGGGGGGCACATGTGAACAGTAGATATTTCACTCAATTTTTTTAAAAATTACCAATCGATGGCAGTACTGGTACCATCCTTTGGTTGGATTTTCAGAACAATGAGCCATTTTGATTTCTGGTATTTGTAATTAGTTTGTTTTAGAAGGTGTTAAGTAAAAAACTCTTCAAAGTTATTGAAGTAAAAATTCATTCAAGACATTTTAAAAAGAAGAATGCCAGCATTGCATTGTATAGTGGCATTATTTAAGTCTACAAAAAGTTTTGTTTCCTTATTTTAATTAAAAATATCTTTTTTTTTTTAAGTTAAAGACTTAAGTTGGTAGATGGGGCACTTGTGAACAGCTCACAAGTGTATTTTTTAAGTCTGTGAATGCATTTTTTTACTTTAAAATTTAATTACTCTTGTCAAACATTAAGCTATAAATTTATGTTTTTAGGATTACTTCACAGTTTTAATTTACTGGAAGTTAGATCGCAATTAAAAGTGATAACTTTCTGTAAAAACCAATATGTTTATTTGTTATTCCTTAATGATTTCCAGTTTTAAAGTATTTATTATTTCTTAGCCCATATTAAAGTATTTGTAAGATATTTTGTTTTATGAAAGTAAAATTTGGTTGGCCAAAAAAAGTGATAGGTAGTACTGTGATAATCACCAACTTTTTATATCGCAATTGTATCAATTTTTAAAACAATAATGCACAATTTTGTTATACACATTGCATAACAGTTACAAAAAAATAAAAACTCAATAACAGAATTACTCAATAACTTATTTAAAGGTAACGTAGTTTTGTTATGCTTGACTCAAAAGGAGTAGGGTCACCCGGGTAATTCCTGGTCAGCAAGTTTCTGGGGTAATTCCTGGTCACAGTCCTTTTTATATTTGAAGAACGCTTCACCAAAATGAAAAAAATCATAGAGGTACTCTGAACTATCCTCATCAGAATTTATTACTTAATTATGAGTTTATTGTTTACTTATTTTGAAAAAAAAAATCTTTTTGAAATGGCTTGTTAAATTTCTGTATAATAACATTGGCCTTAGTTATGATACATTTTTACAAAGATCTTTGTCACAACTCAAATTTTAAATACTTTTCTTTTCTTTCTTTTTGGTTCAATTACCAACTACTTTAGCTATTAAAAAATAGTCTTGAAATTTTTTATACTATTTTAAATAATTTACAGAAGTTGGTCAAATATTGCCTCATGTATCTGGGGTAAATCTTGGTCATGGGGGTAATTCTTGGTCAATGTTTTTATCATCATTTAATTCCTTTTTATTGTCATATTTAGTGATTTTAACTGTCGCAAACCCTTTGAGAATTAACTGTAACCACACTGTTCACCACATTTTAGTTAATTCTAGTTCTTAATAAAGTAGAGTCCCCCGTGGTAATTCCTGGTCACAGATTCTGAGTAAATTCTTGATCATTTTCGCTTTTGTTATAAAAATAACAATTTATGAAACTAAAAAATCTCTAAGATACTTTAAATCCTTTGCTTTGAAATATATATCTTAATTATTCCTTTAGTTGAAATTAAATATTTAAAAAAAAAATAAATTCAAAACTGCTACTCAAATTTCTCCAAAACATCGATCTTGATTTTTACACATTTTACAACAGATCATTGTTATTTTTGAAGTTTTAATTATTTTATTTCAAATAATGACATATCACAGTCTTTAAAGAAGATTATAAAATTTTCCTCTACTATATTAAACACTTTTAAAAGAAGAAAACAGTAAGTTTTGCAGAGAATAAGACACATTCTATGACTGAACAATTTAAGTAGCTAAATACTATCTCATTGCAAAATGCCAAAATGGTGCATAAAAATACACTTAATGCAATAGAAGAACCTAATTATTATGCTGTGTATTAAATTAAAGGTCTGTATTAAAAATTTCTTGAAAAGGGAGCCAAAAACTTCAGTTGGCCTAAGCAAAATACAGTTGATAAACATTCAGTTATATTTTTTATGGACCAATAAATTTGCAAGTTATTAATAAATCCATTCACAGTGGATACTAAAGAAGTAATAAATACTGCTTAAAAATGTTGTAAAAATGCATAAAAATTCTTTGACTAATTAATGTTTTGTAAAATGTACAAGAGCCTTTTGCGCATCAAATAACTTTGTATTTATGCCCAAAACAAAGTTTATGCTTTATTATTCCACAATTATGAGATGAACAAAACTTTTAGAAGTTGATTCTACTTATTTTATTACTTAGTCATAAAAAAAAATTAACTGTACTACTTTATTTACATGAAAAAGGATGCTGACCGATAATTACCCCAGAAGTGACCAAGAATTACCCCATTTCAGGGGTAATTCTTGGTCATTTGAAAATTTTAATTATTTTAATTATAAGTGCATATATATTTAAGTAAGCATTTTATAATATAGCCATCAGAGGGGGCCCATTCCACAAAAAAAATGGGAACAATACCTTTATTAGTTTTTATAATAATTAGATGTTGATGCTTTTTGACCAGGAATTACCCCGGGTGACCCTAGGTATATTAGTGTATAATTTTACGAATAATTTCGTGTATCTATGTTGAACCATTTACCGATTTATTCATACAACTAGAAAGAGGGCATCTAATTAGTTTCTATCAGTTTTTATTCACAAAAAATTGTTTTTGTCATATTTATGCATGTGTTCCCATGTGACCCAGGTATGTTCACAACTACCCCTCCACCGGGGCACATGTCAACAAATTTAGACAATTTTTAGAATGATGATATCAGTTAGAAATTCTTGATAAATCCATCCAAAAGTTTCACCAAAAGAAAAAACAAAGTGTGAATATTCATATAAATCAATTTTTGTTTCAATAGCTCATAACAATTTTGAGAAATAGTCAAAAATGTAAAAATTGCTCATATGTACCTCTCTCTCCCCTATTATTTTTAGTTTTTGAGTTATGCGAGACAAAACTTTTTTGATTTTCCATGAACCAGCAAAATTCAACATAGCACATCTAGTATATGTTCTTAAGTGTCAATAAATAAGTCATTAGGATTTACTATTCTTATCTTCATACACCACATGTGTTTTTCACATTATTTGTGAATGGCATCTTTGTTAGCTTTTGTGTCCATCTAATGGAAAAGTACACAATAAAAGTTAACAAGAATGATTACTGGCAAAATACCAGCATTAAAAACATATTAAAATTTAAAAAATATATCATCCAAAAAATCATCAACATGGAAAACATTTGTAAAATAAAAATGGTGCAAAACACCACCATTATTTAAAATATTTATAAAATAAAAAAGTACTTGTAAAATCTTTACCTCTTAACCTGCAATTTTGATTCAATCCTTGGATGGCTCACTTCTTAGAAAAACTGTCTATTTATTTACCTTAAGCCCTTGAGGAGCGGTGGGATATATTTTATCCCACCTACGATTAATGAAGATTTGCACCAGAAAAATTATTAAATTTTACTTTTCTAACTCTAGTGGGAAAAAAGTCTTAAAATTGCTTTTCCTTATTTTGCAATAAATCTTTTTGCAGATTCCGGTGTGAATTCGACATTACAAAAACACAATTACTTGCCCCTCAAGGGATTAAGAAGTAAATTTAGCCAATTCATTTAAGAAAGAGCAATCCATCACCGAAGTTGAAGTACAGATTTACATTTAAATCTCTGAAGACATTTCTTCTTTATAATCTTGTTGGAAAGTGTTTGTGTACAATCCTCTGCTTCATCTACCCTGTTAGCATCAAATCTTTGGTAAGATCGAACAGTCTGTGAGGACAACTTTATTGCAGAGACTCTTAAAACAAGACTATTTATAACTTGTTCCTGTGGGAGTAATTTAACATTGTTGTGGATGGATTTTTTATGACGAGCAGCTGACAATTTTACATGTTCTTTTCTTTTATGTGTGAATCTGCTAAATTTTTTCAAATACAGAAATTTATTTCTTATGACATCATGTTTCTTTGGTTTTCTGTTCCATATTTTCTTAAATGAAGAAGAGCTGCGGTTTGAACTAGGCCAACTAGATTGGATAATATTGGTAGTGGGTGAAGAGTCAGATGAACTATATGGGGTACTGATAAGAGTACTGAGAGGTGAATGGAAGTTACTGTTTGTAACTGTGTTGGGAGGTTGGTTAGTTGGTGCTGCTGCAGCTTGAAGACGATTAACAGTTTCCATATCACTGTCTTCATCATCTGCACTATATGCTGAATCATTAGAATATGTCTGGGGCCACTCAAAAGTATGGAGAGGAATATGTTCTTCGGAAAGTGTTAAACTGGAATCGCTGACATCATTCTTGGGACGTCTCTTAATCATTTTTCTTTTCCTCCTTAAAGAGCATTCAGTTTTTTTTTCACACAAAATATTAATTGGGATGTTTTTGAATAAATCAATGCTCATATCTGATGTACTTTCTTAAATAATAAGAAGGGATTATTTAAGTACCAACACCCAGTCATAGTATTATTGTTCAAAACTAAAATCTTCAAAGAATACTTCTGTAAATAATGACACAATTACAGATGTACTTAGAAAAACATTAACAAAATGTTACCTAAAACTCTTCAGAAAAAACAGACTACAAATATGCTAGGTACTCGTCAGCAGGCTTGTTCTTTGGACTTAAAGCATAAAAAATATAATAAAATTAACTTGTTCATAACAATGGAGTTAGAATAGATTTTAGAAAGGAATGTCCGTTCATCTACAATAAGTAAAAACAACAGAATTGCGACCCCTACAACGATAAAAGCAAGGAATTAAAATTCCCAGAAATGACAGTACAAAATGAAGCCAGCTGGAAGACTGACGCTTAGGGTACGAACAAAAAAGAACATTTTGCAATCTGAATAACTTAATATTTACAAATTGAAAACAAAATTTTAAAAACTGCAAATAAAACACTGACAAGTGATAAATGGTCACAAAATCCACGAAGTTTTGTTTTGACTCTAACTGGTGTGGGCAATTGTTATTGGTTGACAGATTCTTCGGTTGGTTGACGGATGGCGGATTTTATTTCTCTTTGAATTCTACAACCACGGAGTAACTTCCGACACCTCTCACGATGCAAGTGTTCACACTATGAAAGCTGAGTTATGGTGTTATTACACGAGGGGTAGAGGTCTGCACGGGCCCGGGCTTGGCCCGAGGCCCGTACCCGGCCCAGCCCGCGGGCCGGGCCGGCGGAATGGAGGAGAATTTTCAAACGGGCCGGGCCGGGCCGGCAGAATTAGGACAATTTTTTCAACGGGCCGGGCCGGGCCGGGCCGACAGACAAAATAAACGGGCCGGGCCGGGCCGGCAAAAAAATTGAACGGGCCTGAAGGGAAAGGCCCGGCCGATAAAAAAAATTAATCGGGCCTATCGGCCCGATATAAGAATTTAAGAGGAGCAGATAAAATACGAGGTCATTTCCAATGAATATGACTTTTTCGAGAAGTATAAATGTGCGTTACAAGCCGATGCGAGTTTAACAACATCAATACAGAAATGTAACATGTCCATCGTAGAGATCGGCATCGTACAGTTACATAATGCCTGATCCCGGGTTTATTTTTTTTCGGCAGACTTGTGCCGGGACGGAACTGGTCTTAATCTTTCTCAGGATGTGTAGGACAGGCATTATGTTTTGTAAAAGTATTAATAGCGATAATGAACTTCTGTTAACAGTATCTTTGGAAATGTACCTTAAGGTGGTTCTCATATTTACTGCTCAACAATGCGAAACTCTCAGACACATTTTCTGACTCATTTTTAACTATAAAGGCATAAAATTGACAGGCTGAGTATTGAAGGCAATTGGGATCAAATAGCGTTTCCATTTTTCATAAATTACGTACAGAGATAACAGAGACTCTTGTCACGTGACTGTACGTTTTCTCCTTTCCTGTGCTATCGCTTCCGGAAATTCGATTCAAAACGCTAACTTTGGCAGTATTTTCTGAAAGATATATTACTTTTATCTAAAAAAAAAAAACGGCATTTACATGGTTTCTGAATAAGAATACCTGCCAATCTCATGCGTTTCCGAAAAGAAATGAATTCATAAATGTATCAAAATGTAGCTCCTTTGGATTTGAGAAAAGCCTTAAAAATGACAGAAATATTTTCACAAATCTACCTTTTATTATAAGCTTCAAAAGTTATCATGTTTTTTAACCCTTTATTCTAAACTACAATAATCTTTTAATGAACCCTTATTTAAATGTTGAAACGTCTGTAGAGACGTTGACTAAAACATTGTAAGTAATCGTTAACGTTTACTATTGTGTGTTTTCCATTTTGCGAACATATAGTAATTTAAAATATACTGTAAAATGTTCCCATAAATATGCATGTAGTATTCATTAAAAGAATCTTAATTGTATGTCGAGAAAAAACGGAATTTTTTGTAGACATTTAGTCGGGCCGGGCCGGGCCTGTTTTCACTGATTTTTGTACGGGCCGGGCCGGGCCGAGAACGGTAAAAATGTAAACGGGCCGGGCCGGGCTCGGGCCGAACTTTAAATTTTTACACCGGGCCGGGTCGGGCCAAAATAGCTTTCCTTCGGGCCGGGCCGGGCCCGGGCCTGGAAATTCCGGCCCGTGCAGACCTCTAACGAGGGGTCAAAGACGCTTCAGATTCCGAGCGTCTCCATGTATTCCTATGGCTCCAGGGGAGTCGCTTGGAGCGCGAGCGTCTTTTTTCTGTCGGAGCATCTTTGACGCTCGAAACGAGACGAGTCGCCAGTAACAGCCAATCATATGCTTGGAAATCTGATAATAGAAAAGCCTTTTCCAAAACAGCCAATGAAATGCTAGGAAAAGACGGACCGTGAGGCGGCTGTTGTCGCTAGACGCCTGGGATTCCAAGCGTCTTTGAGTCCTCGTGCAATAACACCATTGACCCCTCGTGTAATAACACCATTAGTCTGGGATTACGGTGCCTCACTTAAGGTGCGTTTTCACTGGTCTACCCAAGGTCTAACTTACCTAACTTTTTACCTAAGCACAAGATTTTAGGTCGTTAGAACGCAATTTTGTAGGTTTGATTCGTGATCAATCCTAAGCACGGCTTACCCAAGCGCAGCCAATTAAAATAGAGTATTTTGATAATAATGGCGGTGTTGTCAATTTTCTAAGTGATATATTTTTTTAAATATTCTGTTTTTACGTCAAAGAATAATCTATTTTTTGTGATTGAAGCAAAATAGTAAATTTTATTAACATGTTGGATAAATATCCTCTTTTATTATTGTCTTTTAATTTAATAAATTGTGGGTAATCCATATGGATTGGAGATCACTATTTTTGATAATCATTTTCAGATGCATTTTATTAATATTAGAATACTAATTATATAGTTCGTTTAAGGATTTTGTTTCAGATATAAGGATGAAGATATGTCCAGTTCTCAAAATCATTTTATTTTTATTAAGCGTTAATAGTATACAAATAATAAAAGTATTTTTTAAGAATATTTGTTTCTTAAAATGAATTGCTTCATTGATTATATTAGGTTACTTGATAGGGTATTTCTGATCAATTTAGATTTAAATTTCCCTTTACTCACTTAAAATAATTGTAAGTGTTAAGAAGGATATTGTTTACTGTAGCCCATTGTTATTTAAATGGAAAATTAGTTACAGGCAAAATTCAATCCAGTTTTGCTTATAGTAAGTACTTGATTATGCATGTTTAAGCGAGCATGTAAACAAAGTTTCTATAAAATAAACAAGCCATTGTCCTTTCCTGTTCCCCTTTAAGCAAGAAAGATCCGATTGCAAAACAGTTTGCTCTTTACTCCTTTTCAGATACTTACTTGTGAACTTTGTCATGTAAAGAAAACACTGCTGATCTACTTATTTATTTTATTAGGTAGCTTTCATTACAAAAAGCTACCTATTGCAGCCGTTCGGAGGAAAGCTATTTCAAAAAATTTTAGTATATTTTCATCGATCATGACCCCCAGACCCCGAAACCACCCTCCGTTCAAAAGTTGATATATATATATATATATATCCATATATATATATATATATCTGACCTTTGTCATACTGTAACTCTCGAATTTATGAACCGATTTGGATGGAATTCGGTATGTACATAGTACATACCAATGTCTCGACCGAGTTCGTTGGCCAGCTTCATCCGCCATTTTGTTTCAAAATGGCGGCCATTTAAAAATTTTTTAAAAATTTTAAATTTGAAATGTGGTACCAAAGAATTGAAAATGGAAAAATATTTTTTTCTTATGTATTTGACCTTGATACAAAGATTCGGGAGCAGTTTTTGTTTCGTCTATATCTTAAAAAATGGCTGAGTTATAGCATTTTGAATTTCTAGCGTGGCTGACATTTTGAAACGTCCTGATATTTGTCACGTGATAACAAGCGTATTTATGAACCGATTTGAATGTACCTTGGTGTGTACATAGTACATACAAATATCTCAACCGAGTTCGTTGGCCAGCTTCATCCGCCATCTTGTTTCAAAATGGCGGCTATTTAAAAAAAATTAAAAAATTAAAATTTAAAATGAGATACCAAAAAATTGGAAAATGAAAAAGATTTTTTTCGTATGTGTTTGACCTTAATACAAAGATTCCGGAACAGTTTTTGTTTCGTCTATATCTAAAAAAATGGCTGAGTTATAGCATTTTGAATTTCTATTGTGGCTGACATTTTAAAACGACCTGGTTTTCTCACGCGATAACAAGCATATTTATGAACCGATTTGGATGTTACTTGGTCTGTACATAGTACATACCAATGTCTCGACCGAGTTCGTTGGCCAGCTTCATTCGCCATCTTGTTTCAAAAGGGTTGCCTTTTAAAAAAATTAAATTTAAAATTTAAAATGAGGTATTAAAAAATTGGAAAATGAAAAAGATTTTTTTATGTGTTTGGCCTTGATACAAAGATTCCGGAGTAGATTTTGTTTCTGAAAATTTGTTCTTTTGTTTATATCTTAAAAAAATGGTTGAATTATAGCACTTTGAATTTCTAGTATGGCTAACATTTTGAAACGATCTTGTATTTGTCACGCGATAACACACGTATTCGCCTATTTCCATGTAAGAAGGCATGTGGATAGTATACATCAACATCTCAGCCAAATATAAGTTACTTTAAATAAAAGCAGCTTGGATAAAGCTGACTAATTTCGCGAAATTCTCATTCATTATATTGATAAAAATTAGTATTGAATCTCCTATATTCGGTTTCCACTAAATTGAGCTTCGTGTGTTTGAATAATATAAGTTGCCTTTTTTAAAATAAGGAATTTGAAAGCTACCTCTTCCTCCCGGCACTGGCCGGAAGGACTTTTTTTAATACATTTTACCTGCAGATGTGTTATCTTTTTGTTAAAATTAATGCTGAAACTTTTATGAAGATTTATAACTTTGCATGAAGTTTAAATCAATTGAGAGATATTCAAACTATGTGTAGCTTTTCTATGTGCCCATTTCGAAGAATTTGTACACATTACCATTCCAATTCGATAGGCAGTTATAAACGCCTATTCAATGCATTTTAAATTAAATCATACCAAAATAATAGGAGATTCTCTAGTTGAAATATATATTTATAAAATTTTGTTTAAATTGTTATTTAAGTGCATTTCTTTTACAAGTATAGCTACAGATTTATCTTACAGCATAGATCATCAATTTAAATGTACCTATTTATTTATAAGAGTAAAAAATTATTTATTCATTTTTTTTTTTCAAAAAGCATTTACTTATTATTCTTACTATTTTTGAAAATGGAATTCATTATCAAAAAATAAAATGCTCTCTGCGGAAGATTCTTTGATTTGAGTCTATATGTTTGAATGTATATTAAAGTTTTAGACAAATCATGAATTCATGATATATATAAATTCAGTTGTCAAAATAGTAGGGTTAGAAGTAATGAAACTGTAGTAGGCCCTAGTTTTGTCATTGTTTGTTGTGTAATATGTTATTTTTTGGAAAATATAATTTTACGAGTAATGTAATAAAAAAAAAACTAGTTTGTAAGGAGCATCAATATTATTTTTGACGTTACATCCAGAAATCGATCAATCAATACGAAGTATACCAGTGAAGGTAAGCGTCTGGCGGATCAGCTGGTGCCGGGATAGAGATAAATCTTCAAATTTGAATGCTTTCAGAAAATCACAGGTGTGTAGTTTTATTGTATAATAAGTGACTACCATTAGTGATCGTCTGCAAGCAACTGGAATTTGTTTCGTGCCCTTGGAGCTGTATGCTACTTTTATAAGGATTGTGGATTCATCTTTGCATCGGAAGATTTCAAAACAGAAGATTAAAAAAAATCTATGAGTATGGCAGGACTCCCACTTCTATGTCAAAAGAGGAGACAATAAAGTAAGTTTATTAAAGTAACATCAAAAATAATATTTGTGCTCCCTACAAACTTTTTTTTTAAATTACATTACTCATTAAATTACATTTTCCAAAAATAACATACTTCACTACAAACTATGAGAACACAATAAGAAAAGTAAGTACAAAAATTATTTAGCTGAAAATATTTTTAAATACCCATAAGTAAAATTGTAAATATATTGTGAAATAAACATTTATATGTTTCAGTCTGGGGCATAAATAAAATCTGCCGCTAAGTAAAAAAAAAAAGTGTGGGCCAGGCTTACGTATATCCCCGTCTTGTTTGTTACCAGGGCATTTTTTTCTATTTCTTTTCTATTTGATTTTATTTTATAAGATGAAAAAAAGGGGGGGGGGAGATATTTTTTTAGATAATAAAATTTTTTAGAGTTTTCTTTTTTAAAGTAAAAAAGTGTACTTAAAAGATGCAAAAAAAGGTTTGTTGTTTATATTCATATGAGACTAAGTGTTTTTGAAAGTAAAATGAAAAAAAAAAAAAAAAAAGCATTTTTAAAAGATAAAGAGTTTTTTGTTTTAAGACGACAAAGTGGGGTTTTTTTTCCTTATGTTAATTATATTTATTGTCATCAGAGCAGTTACATGATACAGTTGGTATGATTTAAAATTGAGTATCGACCGAAACTGAAACTTGTTAAATTTTGACTCTTCGATTGCTTTTTATCTTATTGTTTTGTTAATAATTATGAATGCAGAAAAAAGAAAAGAAAAATTTAAATGAGAAGTCCTTGTGTATCTTTAGGAAATTTTTAAAAATTAGATTGAAAACAGTGATTTATAAAGCATGTAACATGCAAAAGAAAAAAAAACCTAAATAAACAAACTGTCAACAACAACACTGAAACAACATCTCATACTTAAATAAACTGTCACATTGTATTAACCTAAATAAACAAACCGCCCGTTGCAAATAATGTTTAAAAAATTAATGATAAGATAATCTTTCAAAAATTAAAATTATGACAGAAACATTTTTATAATAAGAGATGGGTCTTTTATGTGTATAATAAACTTAATCTTTTGTAGAAAGATTTTAATGTCCACCAGAACAATTTTAAGTATGTGCAGGTAGGACAAATTTCTGCAACTTTTAAAGGATTAATATAACTGTTTTTGTATTTAAATGTAGTTTTATTAAAGTCTTCTAACAGTTGATGGAATTTAGGCCTAATTTAAGTAGAAGCATGTGTAATTTTATGAATCATTGCTTAGGGGTTAAATTCTTTTATGAGATTTTTCTTAATGTTACAATGGCACAGATGTCATATATGCCCCATATTGGTGCGATTTTTTTCTAACATCAATGTCATATACGCATAGTTGCCAACTTGTACGGATTGGCCGTACAATGTACGGATTTTGTTCTAAGTGTACGGTTGTACGGATGAACAGTACGATTGTACGGTTTTGCGCACGGAAAAAGGCGAATTTCGTTCGAGATTGCGTAAAAAACACTAATTTTATCAAATATCTTTGAAAAAACGGCAATTTTGACAAAGAAACGCGAATTTCGTTAAAAATCGCGGAGAAAAACACTAATTTCGCCGAAGGATCGTGGAAAAAAAATGCATGTCGTCAAAGATCGCGGGAAAAAACACTTAATTACGTCAAGGAATTGTGAAAAGTATGCGATTTTCGTCAAAAATCGTGGGGATAAAAAGCGAATTTGTTCAAAAGATCGTGAAATGAACGCAAATTTCATCAAAGTTGCGGGAAAAGACGCGAATTTCGTCAAAAAACGCGAATTTTGTCAATGAATCGCAAAAAAAACCGCGAATATCGTGAAAGATCGTGGGAAAAAACACAAATTTTATTGAAGATATTTGAAAAAAGCTAATTTTGTCAATGGATCGCGAAAGAAACACGTATTTTGTTAAAAATCGCGCAGAAAAACACTATTATTGTCAAAGGATCGTCAAAAGAACGCGAATTTTGTCAAAAATCGCAGGAGAAACACTAATTTCGGCAAAGGATCGAGAAAAGAATGCGAATTTCGTCAAAGATCGCGGGGAAAGAACACTAATTTCGTCAAGGGATCGTGAAAAGAACGCGAATTTCGTCAAAGTTCGCTGAAAAAAACGTGAATTTCGTCAAAGGATCGCGAAAATAAAACGAATACCGTCAAAGATCGCGGGAAATAATCCGAATTTAGTCAAAGATCGCGTAAAAAAATGCGAATTTCGTCAAGGATCGCGTTAAAAAACGCGAATTTTGTCAAAGAATGCAAATTTCTTCAAAAGATGGCGAGAAAAATGCGTATTTCGTCAAAAAGTGCAGAAAAATGCTAATTTTCTCAAAGGATCGCAAAAAACCGCGAATTTTGACAAAGATCGCGCACATTTTGACAAAGAAACGCAAATTTCGACAAAAGATCGCGAAAAAACGCAAATTTGGTTAAAAGGTCGCGGAAAAAACGGTGATTTCGTCAAAGGGTCGCGAAAAAAAAACACGAATTTTTCACAGGATCATGGCAGAAACGTGAATTTCGTCAATGGGCCTCGAAAAAACTCATAATTAGCAACTGCAGGGAATTCCCCTCTGTTTCCTCCCCAATCCCTTTGCTGTAAACCTTTCAGAAAATTTGCTGTGAATTTCAGTTTTTTTTTTTTTTTTTTTTTTTTTACTTTGAATTTCCCATGCAAAAAAAAATTTCTTATGAAATCTTAAGTTTTTATTTTGGGAAAAAAAAGACTATATAGCATAGAAAATGTTATGAAATATTACTTTTTTCATTGCATGTGCATATGTTATGTATGTTTAAACACGTAAGGATACGTCATAAAAATTGTAAGGATTTCAAAATTGACATGTTGGCAGGTATGTATACGCAATGGGTGCGGTGCATATTGACACCAAGGTGTCATTATTTTGCTTGATATGGTAACCCGGGTGTTATTGTTTATAATGCTGCTGATGTTTTCGCCAAATTGGCGTCGGAAAACAATCGCACCAATATGGGGCGTATATGACATCTGTGCCGTTACAAATTATATACTATTTTAATAAATATGTATAATCAGCTATTTTCAGTTCCGATATTTGATTTTGAGTAGTACTTTAGTAAAAAATCAGCATTTACCATTTTAATTAAATATTTATTTTTGTATTATATTTTGCCTTTCATTTTTTAAAATAATATGCTTAGAGTGCTTTTATTTTTTTAAATATAATTATGCTTAAGATATTTTGATTTAAAATGTTGAGGCTTGCCTTTTGTGAATCTATATTACTACTTTATCCTAAAACTTGATAAAAATTTAATGTAAACAAAAGAACTGCTTTGCAGTATTGTTATTAAAATACCCTGCAATTAACTTATTCCAATAAGCATTTTTTCATAATTAGCATTCTGTAATAAATATCTAGATGGTACAGTAGCATAACTATTTCGGTTTTTGTCTAATGGTTTCAAACAAGTATACTTATATTTCTTAGCTAGTCTGGTTATTCATTTGTAAATAATATTTGATTTTCAAAAATTAATTTCTGTATATGTATGCATGCATTAGATTCTTTTCTCTCTTTTAATTTGCTAGTTGCTTTAGCTGCTACAGTTGATGATATTTTTGCATAAGAAGTTTGTTTAAATGTGTATAAAAATATTCACCGATGATGAGGAAAGAAAGTTGGTAGACTACATTTTACAAGCTTCGAAATATCACTATGGGCAACAATTAATGATTCGCCTACCCTTGCTTAAGAATATGCTTCATCAAATAAAAAGAACATTCCTTCAAATTGGGAGCATAAAAAAAAAAAAAAAACTGGAAAGGAATACAAAGGCCGCATATTCCTTGCATCCCTAAAATTTAGAAAATTTACATTAGTTATCTTTGTCAGTTTAAATAAATTTCTTTTCCTGAATAAACATTCCATGCATATTGTAATTCAATTATTGAACTTTTCACATCTATTTTTAACTGTCCCAAGGTGTCCCACCAGATGGGACACCTTAGGACAAAGCACAAGTTCAATAAATATATTTTTTTAATTTTCCTATAATGGATATAATATCAAAAGCTATTTAATACTGTAGGCAAAGGTTAAAAGGTTTCTTTAGATTGGATATCCTCTTCATCGAAGAGGAAATATATTATTTTTAGATAATGAGTAACTATTCTGTGCATAAAAAGTACGACATGTGACTACTTTTATTGAAAATTAGTGTGCCAACTGAAAGATTAACTTGTACATAAAAGCAGGGCCTTTATTTCTGTGAAAGGGTTTAGCAAACATTCAGTTTGACACAATAACATCCTTTTAGAAGTCTGTCTTTGGATAGCTTTGGTCCTGAGTACTATTTTAAAGATTAAAAAGAAAAAAGATCAAAATTTTTAATATTTTACTCTATAGCAGTAACCAAGATAATTGCTAAGTTATCTCATATATACAACCAGTGATGTAGTCGTAAGAAAACCAGGGGGGTATACGCTATAGTATTTTTGAGAAACAAAGGGTATACGGTATTCCTTAAAAATATCCAGAAGGTATGCAGTGTATACACTCCACTACCACCCGGTTTACAATTGTAAAATCTTATTTATGTTTTATGATATTTAAATTTTAAATGTAAATATAAGCTTGGCAAACTCGTAACTACAACCTTGGCGTAATTGCGAGGGCCGCTATAATGAGGAAATACCTTTTATTTTTATTTTCCTTCATATTCACAAAATGTTTAGGAGACCTCCTCCCTCACTTTGTATTTTTAAAAATAAGGGTACTTTTCGGTTAACCGGGCACCAGTGCTATATATACATGTATGTACAGGTGGTTATCAAAATAATGGAAACACCCTAGATTTTGAAGGAATTCTTTATTAATATGGCGTAGGACCGCCTTTGGCATGTAATACAGCTTGGATTCGCCTGGGAATCGAATCATACAAATTCTGAATAGTGTTTAGAGGAATATTGTACCATTCTTCATGGGGATATTGTGAAAGTTCCGTGAGAGATGCCGGTGGAGGATATCGATTCCGGATTGAAAGCTCTAAAATAGACCACAACGGTTCGATTATGTTGAGGTCTGAGGACTGTGCGGGCCAAGGTAGATGTTCCACCTCATCCACATGTTCATCAAACCATGATTGGACAACTCTGGCTGCATGAATAGGGGAATTATCATCATGGAAAATTCCATCTCCTGCAGGAAACAAAATTTGCATCATGGGATGGACCTGGTCAGCTAAAACTTCTCTATACTTCTCCCCAGTGATCCTTCCTTTCAGGGTTACGATTGGACCAGCAGAAAACCATGACACGGCTGTCCATACCATGACAGATCCACCTCCATGCTTGACAGTTGGACGGAGGCAATCAGGATCATACGCTTGTGCAGGTGTTCTCCAGACATGTACCCGTCCTGTTGTGGGGAACAATGTGAAAGATGATTCGTCCGACCATATAACAGTCTTCCACTTATCAATCGACCAGGTTTTGTGGTTGTGGCACCACTCTACACGACGTTTGGCATTAGCATCTGTGACAAGTGGCTTGGAAATTGCTGTTCTGCCGTAAATGTTCTCTTTATGAAGGTATCTCCGAACTGTAATTGTTGACACTGGAGAATCCAGATGCTGATTGAGCTCTGCGGTCGCTTTGGCTGCAGTTGCTTTCTTTTTAGACATTACAATCCGCTTCAATACCCGTCGGTCTCTTTCACTCAGCTTCTCCTTCCGTCCACTATTTTGCTTTGCTGAGCTTGTCTTTCCGAGCTGTGTGTATGCTGTCATGACTTTAGACACCGTACCTCTAGAAACGCCTATAAGCTGGGATGTTTCGGTCACCGTTGCTCCAGCTAGTCGGGCTCCTACAATTTGGCCTCTTTGAAAATCTGTGAGGTCTGACATTTTACGCTTCTGACAAAAAAAAATCAAAACGTAGACAACTCTTCTAGAGCTCTCTCATACTACCTAATACATGTACTTTTTATGTTAAAAAAATCTGGTAGCTAAGATTATATTTTAATGCTTACGAAGGGAATTCTTAAATGTCCCTTTCATTCACAAGTATTTCCATTATTTTGATAACCACCTGTATATATATAATTATATATATATATATATATATGTGTGTGTGTATATATACAAGATATGTATATATATAGTTGTGTATATATACATATATGTATGTATATTTATATGTATATATAACACTGGCGCCCGGCTAACCGAAAAGTACCAAAATAAGTTTAGGCTGTATTTTCATTAAACCTATGAATTTGTTTTTTCTTTTTACTCTCTTTTATTGAATTTACTTTAAGTATGTCAAGATGGGATTTTATAATTGTTTTTTTTTTTTCAAAAGTGATGTACACTTGTGTGCTTCTGTTGACAATAAATATTAATATTTTTAGGAATTTAATTATAAAGTAATAAATGATTTTTAAGGGATTTTTTTTTTTTTAGCCACAGGTGATAAACCTTTAGTGGAGAAAAACAATCAAAACTTTCGATTATTTTTTATACAAAATATTTACTGTTAAACATGACACAAGTGCAGCCAACAATTATTTGTTTATTATTGACAGCTGATCGATTGATTGATTAACGGAGCCTAGGCTCGATATAGAAGCCGTAAAGTAGACGCTTGCGCAGTAAAAACTTGCCTTTGATTGGTTGGCGTAAGTGTTTAGCTGTAACCAGTGAAAACGCTCTTAGGTTAAGGTTTTGGATCGCTAGGGTTTTTTAGGTCGTTAGGACGACCAGTGAAAACGCACCTTTAAGGTGCGTTTTCACTGGTCGACCCAAGGTCTAACTTAGCTAACTTTTTACCTAAGCACAAGATTTTAGGTCGTTAGAACGTGATTTTGAAGGAATGATCTCTGTTCAATCCTAAGCACCGCTTAGCAGCCAATTAAAAAAGAGCTTTTTTATAGTAATGGCGACGTTGTGAATGTACGAAGTACGAAGTAATATTTATACTTTACAGCGTTGTTGTATTTACTTAAAATTATTATTTTTTTACGTCAAAGAGGAATCTATTTTTTGTGATTGAAGCAAAATGTTAAGTTTTATTGACATGTTGAATAGATATCATCTTTTATTATTGTCTTTTAATTTAATAAATAGTAGGTAATCCATACGGATTGTTTAAATTGTAGCACTTTTGTAGGATAAATATCGCTATTTTTGGTCATTGATACATTTTATTAATATTGGAATACCAATTATATACTTCGTTTAAGGATTTCATTTCTGATATAAGAATGAAGATACTATGTCCAGTTCTCAAAATTATTTTATTTTTATTGAATGTTAATAGTACAAAGAATAAAAGTGTTTTTTTAATATTTGTTTCCTTAAATGAATTACTTGCTTCATTGATTATATTCGGTTACCTGATAGGGTATTTCTGATCTATGTAGATTTATATTTCCCTTTGCTCACTTAAAATAATTGTAAGTGTTAAGAAGGATATTGTTTACTGTAGCCCATTGATATTTAAATGGAAAATTAATTACAGGCAAACTTCAGTCCAGTTTTGCTTATTGTAGGTAATTGATCCTGCATGTTTAAGCAAGCATGTAAACAAAATTTCTATAAAATAAAGAAGCCAATGTATTTTGTATTTTCCTGTTCTCTTTTAAGCAAGAAAGATCAGATTGCAAAACAGTTTGCTCTTTACTCCTTTTCAGATATTTACTTGTGAACTTTGTCATGTAAAAAAAAACCCTGCTGATCTATTTTTTATTTTATTTTTAATGCATTTCACCTACGGATATGCTATCTTTCTTTTTGTTGTTAAGATTAATGTTGAAACTTTTATGAAGATTTATAACTTACTATGAAGTTTAAATCAATTGAGAGATATTCAGACTATATGTAGCTTTTCTATGTGCCCATTTTGAAAAATTTGTACACGTTACCGTTCCAATTCGGTACATATTCCAATAAATGCCTATTCAATGTATTTTAAGTTAAATCAGCATGTCTTGTTAGCGACGGAGTGATTATTTTCATTGATTGAAAAAGTATTGATACCTAAAATCTGCCACTAAGCAAAAAAAAAGTGTGGACCAGCCTTACCTAGTATCCCCATCTTGTTTGTTACCAGAGCAATTACACTAATTGGTTTTATTGTAAAGGATGAAAAAAAAGCTGGTTTTTTTTTGGGGGGGGGGGGAGATATGTTTTTATGTATTAAATGTTTCTAGTGTGTTCTTTTTGGAAGTAAAAAAGTGTTCTTAAAAGATGCAAAAAGGGTTTGTTGTTTCTATTCATATGAATGAGACTAAGTGTTTGAAAGTAAAAAAAAAAAAGCATTTTTAAAAGATAAAAAGTTTGTTTTAAGACGACAAAGTGTTTTTGTTTTTTTTCCTCTTAATTATATTTAGTGTCATCAGAGCAATTACGTGATACAGTTGGTGTGATTTAAAATTAAGTATCGACCGAAACTGAAATTTGTTAAATCCTGATTCTTCAATTGCTTTTTACTCTTATTGTTTTGTTAATAATTATGAATACAGAGAAAAGGAAAAATTTAAATGTGAAGTCACATTGCGAATAATGTTTTTAAAGAAATTAGTGGTAAAGTAATCTTTCAAAAATTAAAAGGAGATTATAATACATCTGTTCCAATTAAAATTATGACAGAAACTTTCTTATAATTAGATGTGAGTATTTTATATGTATAATAAACTTAATTTTTTGTAGAAAGATTTTAAAGTCCACCAGAACAATTTTAAGCATGTGCAGGTAGGACTTTAAAGGATTAATATAACTGTTTATGTATTTAAATGGAGTTTTATTAAAGTCTTGTAACAGTTGATGGAGTTTAGGCCTAATCTAAGTGGAAGCATGTGTAATTTTATAGATCGTTGCTTAGGGATAAAATTCTTTATGAGGTTTTTGTTAATGTTACAAATGATACTATTTTAATAAATATCATATAAATCAGCTATTTTCAGTTTCCCATATTTGATTTTGAGTAGTACTTTAATAAAAAATTGACATTTACCGTTTAAATCAAATATTTCTTTATTTTTGTGTTATATTTTGGGCTTAGTGTACGTATTCACCTTCAATAGTTTTTTGTGTTGAGGCCTTTTGTGACTCTATATTACAACTTTATCCTAAAACTTGATAAAAATGTAATGTAAACAAAAGAACTATTTTGCAGTATCGTATCTTTTTTAAAATACGATGCAATAAATTTATTCTAATATTTATAGCATTTTAAGTGTTTTTTCATAATTAGCATTCTGTAATAAATATTTAGATGATATAGTGGCAAAACTATATCTAATTTTGTCTATAAGCATACTTAAATTTCTTAATTAATAATTAGTTAGTCATTAGTAAATAATATTAGCTTTTTAAAAACTATATCTGTATGCAGGTATTAATTTTTTTTCTCTCTTTTAATTTGCTAGTTGCTTTAGCTGCTTCAGTTAATGATAGAAATGCAACAAGGATGGTAGGTGTTAAGCTGTGCTGTGATCTGTTCATCAGCAGCATCAATTATTGTCCTAACATGATGATGATCGATGTAGAAAGAGCAGAGTCAACTACAGTATGGGACCTCAAATCCGGACTGGCTGGGACCGCGATCGTTCCGGATTTCGGAATTTTCCGGATTTCAGGTCCTTAACCAAAAAAATAAATAAACAGATACAGTAGATGCCCGTGGCAAAGTTTTACATGCTGCGAAGCAGTCTATATCGCGAATTGCCATATTTGGCTTAGAGTAAATAAACAGTCAAAAATGCAAATTACAAAAAATAATTGAAAATAAGGATAACATTATTTTTTTAATACATCATATTCTTAGGAATATTAAAACATCTTTCAGAAAATGCGTCGTTGTTCACGAGAGCCGAGTTAGGCCTAGGAATCTATATCAATTGCCGTGTAGGGCTTAGTTTAAGTAAACAGACGAAAACAAATTACAAAAAAAAAAGAATTTAAAATAAGAATAAGAATATTTTTTTAAATCCTGCACATTATTAGCAACATTAAAACATCTTTTAGAAAATGAAAATGCGTCGTTGTTCATGAGAGCCTAGCAAGGTCTAGGAATCTATATCGGG
Organism: Maratus speciosus; assembly: GCA_963932465.1. Lineage (NCBI taxonomy): Eukaryota > Metazoa > Arthropoda > Arachnida > Araneae > Salticidae > Maratus > Maratus speciosus. The sequence goes on from OZ010796.1 coordinate 534,373,871, forward strand.
AATTGCAGTATTACACTCAGTGAAAATAAAGAGAGAAACATTTAAATTTTTAAAATAAAATGTTCCAAGAAAGTTTAAAAATAAACAAAAACAAGAGGAAATCTATTCAAACTCTATTCTTTTCGTATAAAAAGGACTTCGTAAATGTGTTATTAAGTTCGCGTTGTTTGATTGCACGAGAAAGAAATTATTGAGTTGCAAGCAAACAGAAAAAAAGAGCAAAACCAGTTTTTTTTTCCTCTATTAAAGAAATAATTATCTCCATTGCTAATTGACTAATTTCTTTCAAATTTTCAGCAAGCTGCAATAATAGTAAGTTAGCCTGTGTAACAAATTTTTATTAAAATATAATGTACCTCTAAAAAAAGGCCACTATAGAGTAACTGCAAAGAAAAACAAGATATCTATCTGCGGTTTGTTTTGTTTATTTAACTCTGTGAAGTGGGAAGTCAACGTTATCAGAATGAGATCATCAGCTTTGGATGGATAGTATGTTTTGTCATGCAGAAAGAAACCATGCATAGATATTTTTTCCCCTTTGAGTTAAAGAAAAAATATCTTTGGTACTGTGCTTACAAACAGAATTTTTTCGAAAAATGAAATTTGTTGAACATTTGAAGAGAGGAGGGGGGGGGGGGGGAGGAGATAGCAAAACATCTTAACATATAAATATTGTAAATATATTCTATGCATCTTTTAAAAATAGTTCTTCCTTCTGGTTATTTATTTGTTCCTTTTGTATTTTCTATTCAATGAAGAACAAGGTTTCTTTTTAAAATAAATTTAAAATGTGTGCACACACTAACTTTTCTAACTCTGTCAGCAAATAGTATTTAGATTAAAACTATAATATAAAAACATTGCAACAAACTTATTCAGTTGAGTGCAGCTATTTAGTCTTGCTTAGTTGGAAACTGTGTTACGTATGCACGTAGCGCCATCTATGGGCGTTTTCCGGAATTATTTATTCCGTCTCATCACGGAATTTCAGATTTCTTTATTCATTCCGGATTTGAGGTACTGTACTGTAATATCTAGTTGAGTTGCAGCTTGTTGGCTCCTTACTCCTGTGTGTGTTGGCCCGTTGGAATGCGCCTGGGAGACTATTAGGTTAGAAACAATCTTTTAGTCTTTTAGATGCAAACTTGCAGGCTAAAACACATTTTGTATGCAGCATGGAAGCTACACTACTTTTTTATTTTCATGTATTGCCTATCTTTATGACAAGTAAGTCACTTATTGTTTTTTTTTTTTAATTGTGTTCTATTATGTACTGCTAAGGTAATAGTAAATTCTATTTAATGTTTTCTGATTTAAGACATTAATTTTTAAGGAATTTAGTAATTATCAATTGCTGAAATTTAAATTAGAACAAACACTTAGATTAAAATAAAGACTATAATATAAAATTAGATTATTGTTTAGGGAAACATGCTGATATAACAGGGTTGTTATGATTTTGCCCGACCCAAAAAACCCGGGTGGGTTTTTTCTGCAAAAACCCAGGAAAAAACCCAAGTGGGTTTTTTCAAAATTTCAACTTTAAATTGCATATAATATATTTATATTACATATATATTGTAATATATTTCTTAATATCAGTACACCACTCATAAAGTTTATCACCATCACCCCCATACCACAAGGAAAATAATGTCCCAAGAAACCTTTCACATGTAGAAACCTTTGAAACTAGTTACTCCAGTTTCAAAAGAAAAGGGATTATGGAAGGGGAGTTGGAGATGTATGATACTGTTCTGTTCTTGGAAATTCCTCCTCATTGTCCTGAAGTATAAGTAGGAGAGGACCAATACAACTCAAAGGGGAGGGAGGGAAGTTTATTTAGTTATGTTCTTGAAAATTCTTCCTTATTGTCCTTTCAGTTTTTCACTAAGTGGGGAGAAGAATGCTTTGAAAAGAGAAAATGGAAAATTCCTATTTACCTCAGGCTAAGGGAATGTTACTATGCCTAAGAAAGAGTATAGCAACACATTTTGGAAGGCAAACAATTCAAAAGAAAAAAACAATCTTGCAATCTATCAGTAATCAATGTGTTTCAAAACTCAATTTTGAACAAAAATTAACTTTTTCTAGAGAAAATATTTATTATATATAGGCAATCACTTCAATTAAAATGAATAAAAATACTTTATCCTTAACAAAATATTAGTTTAAAAGTTCTGATTCAGCACTAGTTTTAGTACAGTACTTTAATGATAGTTTTATTGTTAAAATTATTACTAATAATCAATTTATCTAAAAGCAAAGCATAATTTTGATTATTGCCATTAATTATATATATTTGTAATCAATTAGCTACTATAAATGTAGTAGTAAGTACTTTTTTTTTTCAAACATTCTGAACCACCTTCTATAACACCAAAAAACCTGAAAAACCCTGAAAAAACCCCCAAAACCCTGAAAAAACCCAGTGGGTTGGTTTTTTTCTGAAAAAACCCGGGCTTTTAAAAACCCTGTGATATAAGCATAAAAATTTAAAGCACCTTTTTATTGGCACACTCGGATTAGTGTTGACTGTAGAAAAAAAGGGATTCCAGGCAGGAATTTTTAAAAAAGGACACTCATATACCTTGTTCACAAAAATATTTTGAATTGTGGTTTGTTTAGAGTCCCTTTTTATCAATGAAATTTTGCTATGTTTTCCCGCAACTAATTGACAAATTTCTCTTTTTTTTCTTACTGACTGATAAATTTCACAAATTTTTCTGATGACTGAATGACGATTTAGGCAATTTTTCCCCATAACCGATTGACTAATTTTGCGATATTTTATTTCTACCAATTGGCGAAATTTGCGGGGGTTTCCTTGCAACTGATTTGAAAAACTCGTGATTTTTTTAATATACAGTTGATGGATGAATTTTGATGAGTTTCACTGCAGCCAATCGACGAGTTTAATTATTTTTTTCCGTAAACAGTTTGTGAATTTTTTAATTTTCCCCCACGACTTACTAGTGAAACTTTCAAGTTTTCTTTTCATGCGATCGATGGACGAATTAAGCATTTTTTTTCCGCGGCTGATTGAAGAATTTTGCGATTTTTTCCCTCCCATAACCGACTGGCGAATTTTTTGTTTTTTTTTCTTCACTCAACCGATTGACAAATCTTACAGTGAAATTGAAAGGGAGCATCAAAAATTGCAGTATGGAATACCAGGTGTATAAAATAATTAAAAAGGTGTACCGAGCACAAACACTAGTTAAAAAGGGCTGCCAGATGCATAAATTAATTAAAAAGGGATGCTGAGGGTTGCGTCCTGCCAAACTGGTCTAGAGTCAACACTACATTTAGAATAGAATATTTATGAATAATGTGGAGGTGAAAACAAAAATTATAAAAGCGACATTGACAGAAATATTCGGTTATTTTCCTTTAGATGCACACACACTACTTTGTGCTGAATCATGCAAATGTTGGCACAGAATTAGCAGAAATATATGGCTGTACATATCGCTCGTGGTCTCCAATAGTGGCACAACTCCAAAAATACAAATTGTGAGTTAATGCGCTCTCCAGCATTACAGATTGGTATTTTTTCCAGCTCAGCAACAGTGGCATATCTTGTAGTTCAGTATTTCACCAACAGATGGCAGAAGTGCCGCTGTTGCCTTATATATGATGTAATCTGAATGCAACATCATATAATCATATTTATCATCAATATAATACGGGATATGAGGATACTTTTTTTTTGCATTATTATTAATTGAACCCTTACGGAGTCTTTTAGTACTACTTAACACTTATGACAACAATGAATCGTGTAAATTTTGCATTTCATTACAAGGCAAAACTTCAAACCCATTAATCTCAGAAACTGATATTTTGAGTTGTGCCACTATTGCAGCCCACAAGCGATATAATAATATATCATGCATTCACCATTTTTTTACTTTTTTTGTTTTGGTTGCAGATTTTTTAATTAATTTACTTTCACTTTAGGAATCGGTTCCAAAAGTAAAAATGTCCTCTTAAAAAAAAAACTGCAAGCAAAATATCGAAAAAATAAAAGAGTCGAATGTAGAAAATGGCAGGCTATCCAATGAAAATATATATATATATATATATATATATCGAGATGCAAATAATATATTTTTTTTTAAATCTTCCTACAGGTTTAACATTAGCTTGTGAGTGTCTTCGCATGAAAGGATGGGAGCCTTAACCTTTTGATCATACTGATGTATTTAAAAAACTAAGAAAGATGAAATTAGTTTGCAACTTTTAATAATTTTAAAAGAAATGGATGGAGTAAAGTGCCTTTTTTGCTTATTTTTAAGTATCAGAATTGAATTTCTTTGAAAAGAGAGTATACTCTTCCAGAAAATTTTCCTTGAATGTAGAATTAAAACATTTCTTTCATTATGGTGTTTATTTTTCATACCATTTAAAATATTTTCATACTATAGTACTTTATAAATAAGAATAATATATATATAGATATTAGATATCTAAAATTATCATAACATGTTTCTTTAGATCGAAGACATCCTCTTAATCGAATTAGAAATATATTTTTTTGACATAAAAATATTTTTTTTTTTTTAAATCTAGAAGACAAGCAAATACGAAGCTATTATTATGGTTGTTTGGTTGTGTTTATGACGACCAATTATCAGCACGAGGGATATAGGCCCAAAGGGGGGGAGGGTCTTTCTAAGGGAACCTAACCCGAATTTACACTTGGAAAACTAAGGTTCGAAGAAAACTCCGAACGATTAGGCCGACAGGCGTGATTGGGATCGAACCCAGCACTTCCCGTCTACTAGCTTCGAGAGCAGAACTTCTCGGCCACTGGTGGGGCGCTACTATTATGATCTCCATCATTCACAAAACCAATACTAGAGGATACTCCCGTTTTATTATCCTCATTGCTATTACCAAGAGTAGACTCGTCTTACCTAATACTCCAGATTTGTAAAAATGATGTACACCTGAGTGCTTCTTTTGGCAATAAATTTTAGTATTTTTAGGAACTTAAATTATTAAATATTAAATTAATTTTAATGCATTTTATATTAGAGTCACAGGTGATAAATCACCAAATATTCTTTATGGTTACAATAACAGCAGAGTTAATTATGCATCAAACCGAACGATTAAAATATGCCATCTGGCTGTGAAACTGTAACAATGAACTATTTTAAACAATTTAAAGGTAAGAAATTGAATATAAATAAAAAATAAAGAGATAATTTTTAATTACAAAAATAAAGAAATATTTTTTTTAATCTGCTTTTATCAATTAATTTAATATTAAGTAAATTATAATTAAACTTTGAAAAAATAATTTAAAGAAATTCTCAATTCATAGTTTAAAAAATGTTTTTTTTTTGCCTTTTCTATTGTCATATCTGAAAAAAAGAGAGAGAAAAAATAATTTTTTTAATACATTCAGTAGTTCATGCTTTCTACCAAGTCAAAGTGGTGAATTTTCCATAATTAGTCATGCCAAATTAATGTATTGTAACAGAAGTTTTTTGAACCAACATGAATTACAGTCCTGAAATTAAGCATGATACTTATAAATGTTTAATGTTTATAAAAGAGCAGTTTAAATTAAATTTAAAAAAAAAATTCTTTTATACTTATTTAGTAGCAACTATCATAGTTTAATATTTAAACTGACTGAGCGGCAACACAACATGTTTTATTGGCATGTTATGGTTGGAGATATATTGATTAGTGAAATCATTGTTATGCCAATTGACTTGATTGTTCAAATTCACAACATTTTCGGGTACTTTATGTCAGTCGAGCACATGAGATAAACCAGGGCTGAAACTAGCCTTTCTTCACCTGGCATAAACATAGATTTTGCTCTCCCCCCCTTTCCCGGTCTCCGCAAAGTCAATTTACAAAGATAATTTTAATTCTAATAGCCGACTTATTTGAAATTTAAAATATGTAACAAAAAAAAAAAAAAAATACATAATACTAAATTACGTAATCAACTTTGTCAAATATCGATCCATTAAAATCTTGAAAATGAAATCCAAAGGAAATGACATGAAGAAACTCGTAAGATAATGTTAAACTTATAGGAGCATTCTTTTTAAATTTCTCACTTGCATTTTAATATTTTTAAATGATTTTTTCTGTTTGGGATAGCTGAGGTTGATCCCTAACTGGGTAAATGTTTACTTTTTTAATTTTGGTTGCAGCTTTATATATATATATATATATACAAAGTTACTTTCACTTTTTGAACCGGTTCCGAAAGCTAAAATAGCCTCATAAAAAAAACTGCAACCAAAATCAAAAATGTACAACCTAACAAAGTTAAAGATCAAACTCAGCTACCTAAAGAAAAAAAAAATCATTTAAAAATATTAAAATGCAAGCGAGAAATTTGAAAAGAATGCTCCCATATTTAACATTAGCTTGCAAGTCTCTTCACGTGACTAGTGTAGGTTCTTTAGAAATCAAAAACCAAAATTCAGTTGGCACCCCCTTCGTTTTCTGTTCTGTCACCCAGGGCACATGCCCGCTCTAGTTTCGGCCCTGAGATAAACCATTAAATATTATTCCTATTGTCATCATTTGTATTCATTTTTTTTAAATATAAACCTCTCATTCATTTTATTTGAAATACAAATTTTTCATTTAAAATACATATATTACATACATTTAAAATATGTGCCTTTCACTTATTTCATTAAAAAAAGGAATAAAATAATAATAAAGAGAAATAATACAACGAACCAAAATATGTTATTTTAACTTTAATACATTGTTTCTAATTTACACAAGTGAAAACTAAAAAGTATTATTGCTGAAGGGAAAAAGAATTGCAAGATTTGCTTCCATAGTTTGTGTTTAACGTTATGTTAGTCATGTGTATGTCAAAGATTTGTACCCCTTTATTCTTCTTCATAAAAGAAGCCCCCTCACAAAATTATTTTCCATAAAAGCGGCTTCACAGAATAAGAAAAAATAGTTGGAATTTAAAATGTGTAATCTGCAAACAAAACAAGCTCACGAGAATAATATAGCAGGAGGACATTTAAAAAAGGGATTATTAAATGTTTACTTTGAATTTACAAGGAGAGGGCCAACCTTGTTCATAACAGATTTTGATTATTTTAATATATGTTGTAGGGTAGAGACCCCTTAGTGTCAGGTTCAACGGATTTTATCCAACGCTCCTTAGTTCTTGAGAAACCGGGGGGTCTAATAATAGTACACAACTTAAATACTTACTTTGCAACCGCAATGACAGGTTGGTCGTAGCTCAGTTGGTACGGCGTTCGAAGGCGGATCTGCGGGCCCGGGTTCGGTACCCAAACGCGCTGCATTTGTTTTTCTCATTTTTTGTTTTATAAATATACTTGTAATTATAATTTAATAACTTCAATTACAAATTTTAATATCATACATTAATTATAATGTTAACAAACTTAAATGTATTATTTTTTTTATTTTTAAACTATTATTTCTCATCATTTAAAGAGGTTTAAAATGAAATTGGATCTATTATTGAATGATAAAAATTCCGAAATCGTGACAAAATCTGTTGTGGTGCCATCTAGTTATGATAAAATAAAAGAATATTCAAATAAAATAAAAATAAAAGCAGAAAGAAGATAAAGGTGAAAGCAAAATAATTGAAAGCGCAAGCATACGTATTATAAATTAAAAAATTTTTAATATGCAAAAAATCGGTTGTAATTTAATTCTGATGCTGATTTTTAATATAATTATGCTTGTTACTTTAAAAACAAAATAATAGTATTATCGCATTGACTTCCTTTGTTAAAGCAATGTGTAAATGATGTTTCTTTAAAATCACGAATTGACACAATTGCTCAATATCATTGCATCGATAAAGAATATATGAAATACATTTTAAAAGCGATTTTTAAAAAATTAACAGTTTTATGATGTTTTATACAACTATTTAGTTAAAAGTAAAATATTAAATAGGTTAAAAATATAATTGATATACAATATTATAAATTTTAATTGACAATGAGATTTTTAATTATACTTACAAGTATATTTATAAAACAAAAAATGAGAAAAACAAATGAAGCGCCTCCAGGTATTGAACCCGGGCCCACGGATCAGCCGGCAAACGCCATACCAACTGAACTACGACCAACCTATCATTCCTGTTGCAAAGTAAGTATTTAAGTTGTTTACTATTATTAGACCCCCCCCCCCGGTTTTTCAAGAACTAAGGAGCGTTGGATAAAATCCGTTGAACCTGACACTAAGGGGCCTCTACCCTACAGCATATATTAAAATAATCAAAATCTGTGATGAACAAGGTTGGCCCTCTCCTTGTTAAACAACTGAATTCAATTTTTCTTTACAAAAATTTATTTTTCTCAATTCAATAACAAAAGAGGGTTTACCCTCCCACCCCCCAAAAATGAAAAAAACTTGTATCGAAGACTTGCATCCCTGATGTGAAATCATAAAGTAAAACTTACAATTTTAAGTACATTTATTTTGCATTTTACTGTGAATTTTTTTTTCTTTGGGGAGGAGGGGGGGGGGGTCACAAAAAGTAGATGTAACTATATTGGATAATTTTATATTGTTGTGATATGGTAAGAGAATCTGCCGGTGTATCTAAATGCTAGTCTCACATAGGCATAGAGTTGTGTGTGCTCATGGTTCCGAGTCCCACCACTAATTTCTAAAATAGATTCTTTTTCACTCTTATATAAAAAAGGTTTTATTTTTTTATTTTATACTATTTTATTTAAGCTTTAAAGAAGTTTTTCACAGATATTTTTTTTCCTTGAATTCTTTCCTTGAATTCCTATTCTTTTCTTCTTTTTCTTTTGTTACAGAGATAAACATTATTAGGAATTTTTAATCCTCTAAATTTTCCATTCTTTAAAAATTATAATAAAATTTTAAACGGTTGAACTTTTGTAAAAAACTAAAATAGAAAAAAAATCCATATTTTAAAAAAATAATAAAGTAAAAATAAACATTCTTAAATGTTAACTTTTCTTGTGATTTATGAAAAACGGTTCACAAATAACAGCGAGTACATCCCTTCATAGTGTAAGTATGTCTCCCAAGCGGGTCTGAACATTCAAATTTTCACATTGTCTTAACGTTTTATTTAATTTGTGATTTATTTAACAAATTTCACTTAATTTTTTTAAAAGGGAATTCAAAAAGCAACATTAAATTTGTGTCGATCTCTATTACACATACACGTAGTTGTGTGAAAAATAATTTATTCAATGTGCTTTTAAATGCATAAATCATAGTGACTTAGTGTTTTTATTTAATTTAGGAATATAACTCCATTGATACAATTTGAAGTTTGGTTAAACAATGATTTGTGGGTGCTTTTAAAGCCCTTTAGTGGAGAAAACAGTCAAATTTTTCGATTAATTTCTATACAAAATATTTTTTACAAACAATGACAACAGCAACAAACAATTATTTGTTTACAATTGACACGACATCTGATCGATCTGTAGACAGTAAAGCCGTAAAGTAGACGCTTGCGCAGTAAAAACTTGCCTTTGATTGGTTGGCGTAAGGCTTTCATCTGAAACCAGTGAAAACGCTCTTAGGTTAAGGTTCTGGGTCACTAGGGTTTTTTAGGTCGTTAGAACGACAGTGAAAACGCACCTTTAAGGGCCCCGATCAGTAAAATTTGAGATTTCTCTCTCCCATGTTAAACTTGACAGGGCCGCGGGGGTTGGCATCAATCTGGTCGCTGGGAAAAAACCGAAATATTTTCTTACTGACCAAGCCTCTTAAGATCAACTTAGGCTGGGATTACGGTGCCTCGCTCGACCGTATCTTACGCTCGACCGTAGGATGGGTCAGCGTAAGTCCTCGTGCTTCGGCGTAAGTCCTCCTGCAGTCAGCCAATCAGAGGCCGCAGTTACATTTGTTGTGGTTGCGCGCACATCCACTTGCGTCTTATCTTACGGCTGCTTCCAAGCTGTCGTAAGATCGCGAGGCACCGTAATGCCGTTTACGTTTTGTTTAAGGTTGGGATTACGGTGCCTCGCTCGACCGTATCTTACGCTCGATCGTAGGATAAGCGTTCCTGCGATCAGTCGTAACTTCGTATTACGGTGCCTCGGCGTAAGTCCTCGTGCTTCGGCGTAAGTCCTCCTGCAGTCAGCCAATCAGAGGCCGCAGTTACATTTGTTGTGGTTGCGCGCGCATCCACTTGCGTCTTACCTTACGGCTGCTTCCAAGCTGCCGTAAGATCGTGAGGCACCGTAATGCCGTTTACGTTTTGTTTATATCGTAAGTCTCTAAGTTGATCTTAAGTGAGACACCGTAATCCCAGCCTAAGGCTGGGATTACGGTGCCTCGCTCTACACTGTTAAAAATATGGTGAAAAATTACCTCTGTGTTGAAAGATTATCTATTTTCTGACCAATGGGAACGCTCCATAGGCGTTTATGTAACATTCTCATTGGTCAGAAAATAGATAGCCTTTATAAACAGAGGTAACTTTTTACGATATTTTTAGCAGTGTACCGTATCTTACGCTCGATCGTACACTGTTAAAAATATCGTGAAAAATTACCTCTGTTTTTAAAGGCTATCTATTTTCTGACCAATGATAACGTTACATAAATACCAATGGAGCGTTCTCATTGGTCAGAAAATAGATAGCCTTTAATAACAGAGGTAATTTTTAACGATATTTTTAATAGTGTAGGATAGGCGTTCTTGCGATCAGTCGTAACTTCGTATTACGGTGCCTCGGCGTAAGTCCTCGTGCTTCGGCGTAAGTCCTCCTGCAGTCAGCCAATCAGAGGCCGCAGTTACATTTGTTGTGGTTGCGCGCGCATCCACTTGCGTCTTAACTTACGGCTGCTTCGAAGCTGTCTTAAGATCGCGAGGCACTGTAATGCCGTTTACGTTTTGTTTATATCGTAAGTCTCTAAGTTGATCTTAAGTGAGGCACCGTAATCCCAGCCTATATCGTAAGTCTCTAAGTCATTTTACATTTTTTCCTATTCGACACCTTTCCCCTAACTTTCCTAAACTTTTATGACTTTCGGGTTGTTGTCAGCCAAGTTCACATTTCCTGGTTCATGGGCGGTCCCTGCACTGATTTTTGGCGCATTTTTATCATAAACATTTTCATACATTTTAGTGCACCATTTTTCCTTTTCAGGCAAGTGCGGCGGGACCCTAGTAGCGGTGGATGAGTACTATTTACTTTAATTTTTTTTTGGATAATAATTGTTTTTCATTCATCTGGTCCACCCAGTCAGCTCTAACAATATCAGTTCCTTTTTTGTTCAATTGTGGGAAGTCGGGAATTGAAAGGCATTGTTTTTACTGCAGTATTACTGTTGGAGCTGTTTGCATCAGTTTTACAATAAGAGTGTAAATATATATGTATCTGTTAACTAATTTACTTTATTATTCTATTGATTCATATTGAAATAGTGCAATATTATTCCTGCATTATAACAGGTGAATTAAACTATGGAGACTATTTTTGAAATCAAATTATGAATGTAATAATAATTGTAATTATAATCTGTTAATTATGGGTTACTGGATTGGTATTGAATATGTAAAATATTGTTTTTTAAAGTGCATGGTCACGGTGGCACGGGAGGCAGGGGCACATACTTTCCTTCTCCCTTTTTTTCTCTTTGGCACTTAGATTACTATCCTTTTATTTATTTATTTTGTTTCATTCATTAATTCAAAATTTCCTCCCCCCTTTTTTCTTTTTACTAATTTATTTTGGCATTCATTTTCACTTAGTCATTTTCGGCAGTCACGACTGCCGGTTTTTGCTTTGTACTTTCTATATACCTTTCTTTCAATGATATGTAGCGCGGGCCTAGCGGACTATCATCCGTATTATTAAAACATTATAAATAACTATCTAGCAAAATTTAATATAATAATTATAAAGAACGATAATTAATTATACTAAGTGAAAACGCTGTGCAAACAGTATAATCAGCACCGAAAAAGTCACAATAGAAGACATAAGCTGATAGAGAAAATCAGAAGTATTTTTATCTACTGATATTATAAAAATATTCACAATGAAACCGGGCGATCCGCGAAATGAAAAAGAGTTGCAGTCGCAAAGGAATGATTCCTCTGTCATAACAGAGTCAGATGGAGACGGGATGAAGTCTAACGAAAAAGAAACACAGCTACCACAGCGAGCAAACAAAAATTACCAGTCGGGAGATGAACTGCTGCCATTTGACGCCGAAGCAGCATCACGAATGACGATACCGGCTTTAATGGATCAGATGCTGAGACATCTAAAGAAACACGAAAAAGGAAGTAGTGAAAACGCACAAAAATACAGAAAGATTTTGGAGGAGAAAGTAATGGAATTAGAGAAAGAAACCGCAAGACAACACGACAAGGCTGAGAAGGAAGAACACCAAGAACGAGATACGTTGTCAAAAATGGTAGACCAGGTACTAGAACTCGTGCACCAACTACAAACGCAATTAGCGACAAACAAAGAAGTAAAGATAAAGAACACCATGGTATCAGTAATCAAAAACTTTAAGCAGCTCAAACAACAGACAGAAGAAAAAGATCTCTTAATAACGAAACTCAGCGAAAGAATTAAATTCCAAGAAGAGTTAATCAAACAGACAAAACAAGATAAAATCGAAAGAGAAGATCAATTGATCAACGATATGAACAAAATCATACAACAGAATCATGAACAAATGGAGAAAAGACTCGTCGAATATGCTACCACTCTTCAGGTTGAAAACCAAAAGGACTCAACTGACCATAGAGAGGGTGAAACAACAATAGAAAATGATCGACCAACATATGCAGAAATGGCAAATTTTCCACCGACTCAAAATTTTTTGGGAAAAATCCACATCTTCACAGATGGTTCAAAAACGGATTCCGGTACTGCATCGGCTTTTTGTGTTTTCAGGGAAAATCAACTTAATCACTCATGGCAGACAAGATTGGACCCGGGCAAATCGGTATTCCAGGCCGAGCTGTTTGTAATCCTGAGAGCGGTCCTCTGGGCAGTGGGGGATGGTGACACAGATTTCCTAATTTCTACGGATAGTCTGTCGAGCCTGATGGCCTTGTCAAAATTTGATGTGGACAACTATCGCGTTCTAGAAATAATAGAACAATTGACACACTCCAATAAAAACTACATTTTTAATTGGGTGAGGGGCCACTCTGGAGTACAGGGGAATGAACTGGTCGATCAACTGGCTAGATCAGCAACAGAGGATGATACAATACCAACAACATTTTTGCCACTGCCACCATCTACACTGAAACGTGAATTACAGAGAAGACTACAAGAAAAATGGCAGCAGCGGTGGGTCGCTATACAATAGACTTCGTCCCAGAAGTCTCATCCCGCTTTTTTATTCATAATAGATACTTGTACATATTCTTGACAAACCACGGACCATTTCAAGAACACTTATATACAATAAACAAAAGGGACTCACCATTATGCATCTGTGGTTCACTGGCAAATTCATTACATTACATATTAGACTGCACACTATCATGTTAAAAAGCCGCAAAACATGTCACTGAAAGATTGGTTGGTCTACCTGTTGGATAGGCCGGTATACTACTAAATCGGATTTGCGAATGCATGAAGTTCCTAGAAAATAACGTACACTTATTCTCTAATCAACTCCCCTACTGAGGGGAGGACTGCTCTCTGATGTACCAGGCAGGAACCTCATTCTAATTAAAATTGTATTGAGTCCTATAGTATTTTGCAAACTGTAATTATTAGGGCATAATTGCAATTAAGTGTAACCCAATTCATATGTGTGTTTCTTTCCCTGGCGTTGTGGATCTGGGTGCCATCTGTGGATGTTCACATGGCTTACGTATCTTTGGATGTTTAAATATTGGTGCATTTATTGTCATACATCATTCATCATTTATATTTTATCATTTCATTATTGTGTTTTGTTGTGGATCTGGGTGCCATCTGTGGATGTTAACATGGTTTATTATTGTAATAATCCTGGTAGCCAAATAGCTATAAAGTTGATCGCATACGCCTTTGCATGAAAAGAATATATTTAAAGTTAACAATGAGTGGGAGAGAACGACTGAAAAATATTTAAAGGATGACCTAAAAAGTTAATACAAAAGGAAACAGTGTTCTGGAAAAGAAACTAAGGAAAAAAACATGTTTAAAAATATACAACACAAAAGTCATATGTAAAAGAAAGAAAAACAAAGACAATGATGGTGAAGTTAAAAAAAAGGCATATATTCTCTATCAAATTATTACAATGTCTGAAAGGGATCCTGTTACAAAAAGAAACTTAATGGGTTTCTCAACGGGAAGGGAAAACGATAGAAAGAATGAAAACAAAATGAAAAAGGACTTAGCTGGGCTAATTTACATTCCTGCAGCATCACATCTTGCTTTCCGGCGTCCCTAGTTCCAAGGTGAGCCCCCAATTCTTGCTGTTGCTCCTTCTAGTGTAAAAAAATATATGAGACTGACTAAAAAAAAACCCGCTGACATCGGCCACGAGGTTGCCAGAGAGGGTGAAAGGCACCAAGCGCATTGAGTTACGCCAAGGCGAGAATGTAAATACATGTTCAAAAGCTATACCTATCGCCAAGTGATAAAACGAACTTTTAGTAACCCTAACCTTGGCGAAAGTCGAGAACAGAAGATTGGTTGGATGAGGTGATAAAGCATGAATCAAAATACTGAGCTCACATACTGAGTTGAGTGCATAGCAGCTGAGCTGGACACTAAATTAAAAAAACCAAGGAGGCAGATGAGGCAACTTTAAACAGGCGGAAAGTCCACAAAGTGCGAACTTTTAAGTGGGAGATTTATATACATTTAAAAGAACTGACTGATACAGAATGAAAGTTAATTTAAGAGACCTGGAAGTAAAGAGGGATTCGCCATGGCGAATATAGCTTTATAACATATTCCTGTACCTCCAATTAAAAAAAAAAATTTTGAAGCGGATAGGGTGCAATCACCTCTATCCTGATGAAAAACTTTTTTTTTTTTTTTTTTTTTTTTTTTTTTTTTTTTTTTTTTTTTACAGAAAAGGACGTTACCCAAACACTTAAGATGAGAAACCCATAAGTACATATGCACACGAAACCAGGATTTACAATATTATAAAAACAGTAAATATGTACAAAACCAAGTGATGATCACTCTTCTCAAAAAACAGACTTCTGCTTAACAATTAGCAGGATTAATCGACAGTCCATGCCCTAGGAATGAGCTTTACAGAGATGGGCATCTAAGAGAAGAGAGATAAAAGTAAAAAAAAAAAAATTAGTAAACATGGCATACATAGATTTTGCAGTAATATGAGAGATTAATGTACATTTATACCTAGATGAATGTTTAATTTAATTGAACACAATATTACACCTAACTATGGAGAAATACCAGTGCACTTTTACACAACCATCTTTTGATGTATTACATTTCAATTACATTTCAGCATAGTAACTTTTCTGTGTCCAAAAGTGTCAAAAAGGACAATTATAAGTTTCATCAAGCCAATAGGCAGTTTAGTTTAGGCAATAGTTTATGCCTTGCCTTTCATGTAAAATAAAAAACCAAATTATTCCATATATATCTAAATACTTAAATTTTAAAAAAAATGCAAATGAAAAACTTAATTTTCCATAAGCAGAAAAAAAACTGAAGTATAGTCAACTATACTTTTAAACTATGTCTAGAATTTCAATGCAACAGAACCAACACTCAAAATTGATATATTTTTTTTTTTTTTTTTTTTTTTTTTAAGCAAGGAAAAGAATACTTGGCAAGGACTATCTTGCAACAAAACAACTTTAAGCAGTGTAAAAGAAATTCAGATTTTTGTACTATCCACTTAAGGACCTGGGAAGGCAAACACATCTCCAAGCACAATACACAAATTATATACTAACATTATTTCTCTTAAACCAAGTGCAGCTCTCCAGAAAAAAAAAATTATATATCTTTACAAATTAATGTAGGAACTTATTGAAAACCTTTCATCAACAGATGTCACATGTCTTAGAATTGGCCAGAGTCATACAAGTACATAATGAAAGGAAGCAGAGTCAAATTATAGTAATTACATTTTAAGTTACCAATTAAATGACTAAAGAACATATTACTTATTTACATTTTATTTGCAAAGTCAGTATAATCCAGATTCTCAATGTATAACTTAAGACATTTACTAAAGGATCATTTAACATTAGCATGCTTTAACATCTAAATTATTTTACCCAATACATATTTATTTATTACTATCTGCACCCCTTAAATTGCAACAATTTATTTCTTTATGACGCGTTTATTATTAAGGGTACCTGTACCATGACATTTCCAGTATTATTCCTAGTAATACACGAAGGGAAAATGCCAATACCTAAATCTTAAATATATTTTGAGAATTTAAACTGGTAACTATTCAAATATTCTGATGTAACCCAACCATTAAAGGGTGTTAAGTGAAAAAAAAAAAAAAAAAAAAACTTATACACATAATATACATTTTTAATATATAAGCCTCACAAATAACAATTCCTCACTACATAAACAATGACTATCTACTTGACCATATAAATTGCATCAAATTGTGCAACATCACAGAATACTACTATTGGCTTTTCAAAGTTATCTAAAGCATTTATTTTATATTATAGTATATAGAAAAATTTTAAATATGATATTGTAACCTGTATTATAATTTAATAATCATATTTACTGTTACCAAGCACACATTTGTAAGATCTTTATCCAAATATTATAACAATATAAGTAATAACAAAGTAAACAAATAAATTAATTTTAGAGAGAAAAAAAATGTAACTTATCATGTAATTGTAGAGAACTGATGTCCAGAAAAACTCATCATCCAGGGTAGGTCAACTTATAGAATGAGTAACTTTTCAGAAAGGACTCCATTGTCACAGGTCATTTTCATCCGCAGTAGTTCTTGCTGACACCACTTTCAAGACCAGTACTGTAGATCCATCAGGCTATCAACTAAAAGCATTGCTCCCTGTACACAGGAACAACTCTACTACAGTGACTATGTCTGCAAAAATTGTAAGACATTAATAAAATTTAATAGTAAAAAAAGTCGCTGTTTCGATTCCTAAAGATTCTGGTACGCAATCTTCTTGGAGAAACAGTCGTAGGACTTGGAGAAACAGGGATCTGATTAATTGGTGACGAATGATGAGATGCAGTATTGTCTGATAGACGGCTGTTATTGCTATAGCTACTTGGTGACAATTGATCAATAGTAGATGTGTGTGATATAGGTGATGACGCATTAGGTTGAACGGGTGATAGGTTAATATTGCTGTTGTCTATAGATGAGGAACTGGTTGTTGAATCACAATCTTCCATCAGAGTTATCCTTTTATCGTGCACAGGTAATGCATTATCAGACGAGAAAGGAACAGGAACATTGCTGTCTGAAACATTATGCGTCAACGAAGAGTCATTGCTTTCTTGAGCAGACACAGAGGAATTTTGTAACTGTTGCTGTTCAGCATTAGTATTCGGTGATGGGGACGAGGAGTTCCGAGACATGTCATCTTTAATTCTATGTTCTTGCAAATGAGTTTTTCTGGGGATGACCTTAAGAATTCTATCAGTGTGCACTAGAATTGGAAACGCACTGGAATTATTACAAATTTGTAATTGCACAACTGATGGAGAAATAATTTTCTTTACCCAGTATGGACCCTGTTTTCTTTTTTTGAAAACATTAGGAAATGTAATGAATACCTTATCATTGTATTCTAAATTCATGAACTTCCTCTTTGTATTACATCTATCAAGAGTGTCTCTTTTAAATTGCTCATTGTTGGTGTATGTATGATGGTATATCTTGTCTAATGTTTTAAACATCTTGTGCATGTCTCTAGTGTTGGGATCCAAAGTCCAGTTACCTTGTGACTTGTAATTTTCATATAAGTCTGACATATCTCTGCCAAAGTGCACTTTGTTTGGCGTGAACTTTGTGGCAGGGTGAATAGTTGAATTGTACAGATTTTGATGAGTTTTCATGGCTGTGAAAAAGTCATAACCATCAGAAAGCATGGTATTAATGGCAGTTTTCAACTGCCTGTTCAAGGATTCTGATAAACCATTTGCCTGTGGATGGGCTACTGTAACAAATGTCAATTTCATGTGCAACTTGTCATTAAAAGAAGAAAAAATGTTGGAGTCAAATTGTTTTCCCTGATCAGTTTGTACAATATCGGGTTTTCCATGCGTAGCACAGTAATGCAAAAGAGCCTTTGTTACAGGCGGGGCAGAAATATTTTGTAGATTGTATAATTCTAAATGCCTTGAGAAGTGGTCAACAATTGTCAAAATATGGGAGTTATTTTTAAAAGGACCCACAAGATCCATAGACACCTTTTGATTGCAAGCGGTTGGCAACGGAGTTGGCAAAAGAGGAGCTTGTGCTTTATGTAAATTTTTGTGTAGCAAACAAGTCTGACAGGAGTTAATGTAGTTAGAAACATCTGCAGCCATGGTTCTCCATGTGAATCTCTTTTTAACATTTTCTAAGGTTTTGTTGAATCCAGCATGTGTTACATGAGCAAGGGCAAGAGCTCTTGAAAGTAAAGATGGGGGTAACACTGCTCTGTGTAGGTTATTAAGTTCTGATGAAAAAAAATTATCATAGCATAGGATGTTTGTCTCTGGATTTAGGTAGTATGGACTGCCTTGTTCATTGTATGCATTATTTTCTATTTTATTGATAATTTTTTTTAGTGCATGATCTTTTCGCTGTTCACTATACAAAAGTTCATCTGATATATGGTTGTCAGTGTTAATATTAAATAAAAAAAATGAGTCATGATTGATGTCAAAATGGTTACACTTCTGCAAACTATGCGGTAAATTGTTTCTTAAATCTAACTCAGATTTCTCAACTGGAATGATTTCATCTGTTGTAAGGAGCTTAGGGTTTGTGATTATGTCCTCAGATGGAGTAGGAACAGGTATTCTGCTGATATAGTCAGCTAAGATGTTTTCAGAACCAGGAATGTGTTCAAATGTGAACGAATATTCTGATAGCTCCATAAGCCATCGAGTTATTATGTCGGCTGGCGACGAGGAACTTTTATAATGATTTAGTGGTTTTGCATCAGACAACACTATGAAATGCCTGTTATAAAGCTGATATTTAAAACTTGAAATTCCTTTAAAAATGGCATACAGTTCTAATTTTATAGGTGGATACTTTTTTTCAGAGGGGGACAAAAGTTTTGAAAAAAATGACACAGGGAGTAGAATACCATTTTTCTTTTGCATCAATACGGCAGAAATAGCTGTGACAGAAGCGTCTGTATTTACATAAAAGGTTTCATCCCAATTGGGAAGATGAAGGATGGGTCTTTTAAAAAACACCTGTTGCAAGTCCTGAAATGCTTCTTCCTGAAGCTGAGACCACTTAAATTTCTCTTTAGGGGATGTCAATCTTATTAAGGGTTCGATTCTACGAGCGAAAGCAGGTATCAAAGATCTGTAGAATGAACAAAGTCCTATGAATGACTTAACTTGCTTCTTTGTTTTAGGGGCAGGAAAGGCCAATATTTTTTTTTACATTTGATTGCATGGGCATAACCTGATGGTTAAAAATTTCAAAACCCAGAAAATTTATTTTAGATTTATGAAATTGACATTTTGCTGAACTTAATGTGATATTGTTTTTTATGAAGACCTCCAACAACTTTGTTAATTTAGCTTTCATTTCTGCAAAAGAATTGGCACCTATCACAACATCATCCTGATAAGAGAACACTCCTTCCACATCAGCCTGTTGTATTAACTCGTCAATTACTTGCTGAAATGTTGAAGCAGCAGTACGAAGCCCAAACACTAATCTGTTGTAAGAAAAACAACCCCATGGAGTGGTGAATGTGACCTTGTCACGTAAGTGCTGAGGCATATGAATCTGCCAATAAGCAGATGGCAGGTCCAAAGTTGTGAAAAATTTAAAGTTGGCTAAACTATTCAACAAGGTCTGAATTTTAGGAAGCGGGTAAGTTGATGGCATTATAACTGCATTTAAAAGTCTTAGGTCTAGAGCAAGTCTATACTGTTGAGGTTTAGAAGGGTCAAGCATCTTCTTTTTTACCAACAACATGGGACATGCCCAAGAAGAATTTGCCCGCTTGATTATCCCAGCAGCCAACATTTCATTAAGTTGTTTTTTTGCTTCATCCTGTAAAGCCTGTGGGATGGGATAAGGCAAAGTCTTGACTGGAGGGGAGTTCCTGATATCTATTTTAGGGATAACTAGATCAGTATGACCAATGGTGTTCAAAGATTTAGAAAAGGCCTGTGTGTATTTCTCTAAAATTACAATCATTTCCTTTTTTTGCAAAGAATTTAAATGATCTAAACAAAAGTCATCAACATTGAATTCAGCTGCTCTCTGTTGAACAACTTCGACTGACGGATTTATCAAATTACACACTTCTTCGGAGAAATTATTTTCTTGAATGTCAGTGTTTTGAACATTTGATATAGTGCCGATTTTAACATTTTTCTTTAAAAAGAACTGTTCTGCATTTTTATTTTCAATTACAATTAAAAATGAATTACTAGTCAAATGTGCAAGAGAATGAAGGGAAGGATTTATGACAATACCAGGTCTGTCCAATAAAGGGTTAAATATAAATTCAGATGAGGTAGGCTTATTTTTTATTTTGACTTTCACATACGAAATTCCATTTCCAGGAATCACAGTACGATATGAACTAAGTACATTTTCAGAAAAATTCTCAAATTCAGAAGGATTACTGGTATTTATATTCACATCATCAATGGGTGGATTATTTACATTAAACACATCTTCATTATTACTATTAAAATTATGATTTACAATATTGGAAGTAACATTTTCATGAATTGGATAATAAGAATCTGCATTTACATTAAAATTATGGTTAACAGGTTGTTCAAAATGTTCAATATTATCATTAGGTTGTTCAGCATATTGGTCAAAGTTTTCCCTATTGTCAACATAATACCCTTCATGTTCAACAGAATTTACTGTTTTACTTAAATTTGTGCTGTTATTTTGAAAGAAAGCATCGCTTACTTGATTACGGGAAATGTCTAAGTGGTGAATAGTTCCTTGAATATTATCAGAATCTTTAATAAAAGGGATTTTGTCTTCTTTAAATAGCATTGCATCAAATGCAGATGCTATGGTTATAGCATATTTTGATATGAAATTAAATCCAAGAATGGCTGAAAATTTTTTATGGTCAATGTCAGTGATGTAAAACTCCTGTTTAAAAAAATTATTTTTCAATTTGAATGAGAATTCAATACATCCTCTAAATGCAACAGTTGAATTAATGGTGGTTATGTTAACTTGTCTTGATAAAAATTTGTATGATATTTTCCCTTTTAAAAAATCTACTAATGACGTGTCAATAAGACAAATGGTGCTTCCAGAATCAATTAGCATGGGAAATGAAATACCCTTTATGTGAGCAAGGACACATGGTAATGTGGAATTGTTGTCAAAAGTCGTGAGGATTACTTCATTTTGTTGGCAGTGTTGTGCACTATCAATATTTTGATTTTCATGTTTATCAACTGCTGGCGATGGTAAACTAGCGGAAGGCAGAGTGCCAGCTGCTTCTACTTCCGACGATCGTTTAAATCGCTCCTGTTGCTGTCGTGTTTTGTATGCCTGTTATGATTTACCTTAGAACTATGTGATTCAGAACGATTAATTAGGTTTATAAAATGATAACAATCTTTCATATAGTGTCCTGATTTGCCACAAAATCTGCAATTATCATTATGTTTAAATGTGTTGTGCCTATGTTTAAAGTTGTTGTTGTTGTTGTGCCACTTTTTGTTGCCATTTGGCTTATGCCACTGATGTGGGGCATCACCTTTATGAAATTTTTGTGTGGGACGCCGGAATGATCGCTGAGGGACAGAATAATCATTTGAAGGGACAAAATCAGCAGAAGAATTATTTGAAAAAGAGCTATGCTGATTAGACACCTGATTATGATAAACTACAGCATTGTCACTTTTCTTAACAGGTGGAGATAAATTTGCCAAATGGATATTTTTTAAAACATCCGCACGTGCAATAGCAGCTTTAAAATCAGAAATGCCCTCTTCCAAAAGTTTAGCTTTTATATACTTAGGGGCAAGGCGAAGCAAAGTCATGAACTTAATCTGACTTAATGAATTTTCATCCACATTCGGGTAAACATTACGAACTGCAACGTCTAAGCGAGAAGCAAATTGCTTAAATTTCTCATCTTCCCTTATTTGTAGACTATCCAAAGCTTTTAAAGAGTGCACAATATCAGTAGATGTGAAAAATTCAATAAACGCTGCTTCTAATTCATCCAACGTTTTTAAATTTTGAACAGCAGGTGTGTCTACATAAAATTCAAGTGCAGAACCCTCTAACTTATTAGTGAAAATCGCTAAAATCTGTTTGTTACCTAGCTCATTTAACTCCTTCACAGATTTTAGTTGTTGAAAGAAAAACTTAACAAATTTCGGATCGCCGTTGAACGGCTGTATATTTAAAAACAAAGATTTCTTCGACATTGTGAAAAAAGAAAAAAAATACTATTGAAATATCCTAAAAATATAAACTGAACATAGGGAATATCAAATCAAACAATACTGGAGAAAGAAATTCACCCATACCAATAAAATAAACTATGAATCAATCCCTCATAGATGCCATGTGCATAAATTTTAAAGATTACGAAATATTAAATAATACCATATTATTACACAAAATACATGAACAAAACTATTTACCATACATAAAAGTATTATGCCATGCCAATGAAACACGATTTTACCATGAATTTAGATAAGATTGAAACGGATTTTCCAGAACACATAATCCGTGCAGCAAGATGCTAATATCCACTACAAACGGATAAAAAGGGTTTTCGGCACCATATGTAATAATCCTGGTAGCCAAATAGCTATAAAGTTGATCGCATACGCCTTTGCATGAAAAGAATATATTTAAAGTTAACAATGAGTGGGAGAGAACGACTGAAAAATATTTAAAGGATGACCTAAAAAGTTAATACAAAAGGAAACAGTGTTCTGGAAAAGAAACTAAGGAAAAAAACATGTTTAAAAATATACAACACAAAAGTCATATGTAAAAGAAAGAAAAACAAAGACAATGATGGTGAAGTTAAAAAAAAGGCATATATTCTCTATCAAATTATTACAATGTCTGAAAGGGATCCTGTTACAAAAAGAAACTTAATGGGTTTCTCAACGGGAAGGGAAAACGATAGAAAGAATGAAAACAAAATGAAAAAGGACTTAGCTGGGCTAATTTACATTCCTGCAGCATCACATCTTGCTTTCCGGCGTCCCTAGTTCCAAGGTGAGCCCCCAATTCTTGCTGTTGCTCCTTCTAGTGTAAAAAAATATATGAGACTGACTAAAAAAAAACCCGCTGACATCGGCCACGAGGTTGCCAGAGAGGGTGAAAGGCACCAAGCGCATTGAGTTACGCCAAGGCGAGAATGTAAATACATGTTCAAAAGCTATACCTATCGCCAAGTGATAAAACGAACTTTTAGTAACCCTAACCTTGGCGAAAGTCGAGAACAGAAGATTGGTTGGATGAGGTGATAAAGCATGAATCAAAATACTGAGCTCACATACTGAGTTGAGTGCATAGCAGCTGAGCTGGACACTAAATTAAAAAAACCAAGGAGGCAGATGAGGCAACTTTAAACAGGCGGAAAGTCCACAAAGTGCGAACTTTTAAGTGGGAGATTTATATACATTTAAAAGAACTGACTGATACAGAATGAAAGTTAATTTAAGAGACCTGGAAGTAAAGAGGGATTCGCCATGGCGAATATAGCTTTATAACAATTATCTTTGGATGTTTAAATATTGGTGCATTTATTGTCACACATCATTCATCATTTATATTTTATTATCTCATTATTGTTTTTTTTTAAAGTATTAAAAGTGTAAAGACCCGGTTCGCCCAGAAAAATTGGGTAACCAATTGTGATTGGAAATGTACATAATGTTAAATTAAAATAAATTTTCGGCATCAGAAAGCGGGACGGTTCGGTTCTGGTGTCTTCCCCCAGGGACTGCACTAAAACTCAAAAGCATTTGCTGGGTTTCCCTGGGCGGCCATCCTCGTAAGTCTCTAAGTTGATCTTAAGTGAGATACCGTAATCCCAGCCTTAGAGACTTACGATATAAACAAAACGTGAACGGCATTACAGTGCCTCGCGATCTTACGACAGTTTCGAAGCAGCCTTAAGTTAAGACGCAAGTGGATGCGCGCAACCACAACAAATGTAACTGCGGCCTCTGATTGGCTGACTGCAGGAGGACTTACGCCGAAGCACGAGGACTTACGCTGAGGCACCGTAATACGAAGTTACGACTGATCGCAGGAACGCCTATCCTACGATCGAGCGTAAGATACGGTAGAGCGAGGCACCGTAATCCCAGCCTTAAACTTTTTTGAACCGGATAACCCGGAATTAGGCTTCACCTGTTCACATTAGAACTCCTATAATTGAGGCTCACGCATATCCATTTTGTTTCGGAAAATAACAATAATATTGGGTCCCGGCTCAGCATCAGTCTACCGTCATAGATTAACATCCAAGATCGGACATTCCCATAGAGCGTAATGGTAACGCGATTGCGATCGTAGCGCCCTTAGTGACAATGGAGAAGAAACTCCTCATCCTCGTAGTGTGCTTATTACTGAGTATCTACCTTTATTGTGATCTTTCTTTTTTTTTAATGTTGCATGTTTACGTTTTCAATAGAATCGTATACCGATACATGAACACAAAATAGATATTCTATTTTATACAGGGTGATTCAAAAAAGATGGGAAAATTTTTAAGAGGTGATAGTACACACCCAAACAAACATTTTGTATCAAAGAATGCATGGTCGAAAACTAAACGTAAAAAAGTTAGAGGGCGCCAAAAGTTATGTTCTTATACGAGGTAAAAACACACAATGAACGATTAAGTTAAGTTACGAAAACAAATTTAGTGGCATTTGATTACAATAAGTGCTCAAAACATTGACCGGCAGCTGTTATGCACGCAGTACAACGGCGAAGAACAGATTGGCGAAGAAACACACCAGGCATATCGCGAACATCCCCTACAGCAGCCGAAAGCTTGGCGACAAGTTCTTCTGCGGATTCAATGGGAGTCTCATACACAAGAGCCTTTAGCTGTCCCCACAAAAAAAATCGAGTCATGAAAGATCTGGCGAACGCGGTGGTGCCTGGTGTGTTTCAGAAAAGTCGCCAATCTGTTCTTCGCCGTTGTACTGCGTGCATAACAGCTGCCGGTCAATGTTTTGAGCACTTATTGTAATCAAATGCCATTAAATTTGTTTTCGTAACTTAACTTAATCGTTCATTGTGTGTTTTTGCCTCGTATAAGAACATAACTTTTGGCGCCCTCTAACTTTTTACGTTTAGTTTTCGACCATGCATTCTTTGATACAAAATGTTTGTTTGGGTGTGTACTATCACTTCTTAAAAATTTTCCCATCTTTTTTGAATCACCCTGTATATTTAATATCTATTCTATGTTCATGCACGGATATATGGTTTTTTTTTTTTTACATGATGAGTGAACAATATAAATGCAACGAAAAAAGGTAAAAATTTCGTCTTGAATGCTATATATGAAGTAAATATGATATAATTGGATTTAAAGCTACATAAAGTAATGGTGTAATATAAAAATATACGAAGTATTGCACTCTACAAATCCCTGAAAATTTCATAAATATTCCCATTCGGTAGGAAAATTTTTATAGCCGATATTTTATTAATTTATGAAGTTTAACATATTAAACAATCGTTACAATAATCTTTTAAAATTTACGCATTTTCATTTTCTTACAGATAAAATAAAAGTATTGTTTTTAATATAAATAACGCACAGTCAATTCAATAATATTTATAATATTAACATATAAGAAATAATAATAAAATTAAAGGTGGAGAAAAATTCATTTCGACAAATTTTTAGAATTATATAAATCTAACAGTTAAAAATAAATAAAGGTACTGACATTACACTCAATAAAGTTTTATTCTATATGAATAAATTAACACAATACCTGAATTGGATATTTTTACAATTTAATCTCATAAACTTACATATTTACGTTATTAACAGAATTTTTTAGGGTTTTTCTTTGATATTATTACTCTATTTATCATTTTGTAAGTTAAAGGTCACCAATACAAGTACGGTAAAAAAAAAGCAGCTAAATAAATAAAGGAAGCATGAACAGAATATCGTCTGACACCTCCTTCGTTTTAGGAAAGAATATAGATATTCGCGATTCAAGCGCTCGAATACGCCATCTGGTGGAGAAAAGATGTAACTTCTCGCTTCAGGATAGCCTCGTGCAAGAGCATTGCATTACATGTATTTTAAATTTGTTCAGAATGATTATTCTTTTGCACTATTTAAGATTTCCTGTGACATTTGTGTTCTGTCTTGTATGACAAAGTAAAAGTTATCCGAATTTAAATATCTAAGTCTTTCAAATGCATTTACAATAAAGAATTATTTCAATGGCACTTTATCATTAGTTAAAGGGAAATTAAAGGGACAATTTTCCTGTACCGAAGGCTACGAGCAGCGCCTCTATAAGCCATTTTAATTCCCAATTCAAAGCATAGAGGGTAAACATATTTCTTCAACATAGGTAAATTTCGGAGGCTTGTTAATTCTTCCCCCTTGTCGGTCGTGACGCTAGTACTGTTGCCATTACAGATTTTGCCGTAAATGTCCCATCTTGGTCCTTAATCTATGGGAGCTGGAGGTCTGGGGTTGCTGCATTTAAAAGGTCTGGTCACTGACGTTCGATTATTTCTCCCCTCTGGTTGGATAACGTGATTGGCTGAGTTTTCTCCCGCTTGAACTTGGCGGGGATTTGATTCAAGGAAAAGGGTTTTTGGTGGTGAAAAGAAACCACAGCATGTTTTATTCGATCGTCAGTGTGCTGAAATAAATACGTTTTTCTTTACAAGTATAAGTGCAAACTGCTGTACGATAACTTTTTCAAATGTAATGACAAATTTAGTCGATTGCTTATTTAAAATGATTATAAATCATAAATGTTTGGAAGTTCAGAAAAAAATTAGTTTTTTCAATGTATTTATAAATTGAGTAAATCATGAGCAAGGGACACAGTTTCATTTCTTTCATATTAGTATTACTAATTATTATAAGGAATATTTTAGGTAATTTATTTAAACCTTACGTAGAATACAAATAGTGGCGCTGATACAACATACAACATTTTACCGAAAGCAAGTCAACTGCAGAAATTAGTGTAAAAGTACATCTCGGAATATCTATTGAAAATTACAGCTACCAATTAAACTAGGTATACACATTATAATCATTTTAGAGACAAACTTGTGTTGAAGGACTTACATTTTTAAGTGCGTCAGTAAGGAAACAGCAGCTTAGTTTTTTTTTTAAACATTTTAAAAATTGATTAGTTATTATTTATGCATCCAGTATAGGTTATTGATTACAAAAACAAATATGACTCTGTTTATTTATTTATTTTATTTTAAATGCATTTTTATTTTATTTTTTCATTTATGTATCAAAATTAAAAGAAGACACAATTTGCTTTTTATACTCACAAAAAGTAAGAAAATTTCATGTTTTATACAACAAAATTTTAAATAATAATAATAATAAATTATTTGTTTGTATTAAAAGTTTTGAATATTCAGCTTGTTTACTTTTTCATTCCCTAACCAGTTGTGCAATTTAAATTGAGCAAAACCAAAACTAGAAAGATTCTTTCTAATGAAACTGTAAATAACTTATCTAAATTAGACATTTTATATTTTAATACCACTTCTAAGTAAATATAGCCACATAATTAATTATTCGTTCTTAATTTAAAAATTCAGCTTCAAACGTATACGTTGGATATGTATATATAAATACATATATATTGGAAGGGGGGGGGGGATAAAGACATTACCTGAGCAAAATTTCTTTATCTACAGAACAGCACTGTCAATAACAGTTAAAAAAATAATTTAGTGTTTGAGATAGAGCGCCCACAAAATTTTTGTCACATACAGACTCACAGAGTGACAGACAGACATTTTCTAAAAACCCTCAAATTGTTCATAAATAGTTTAAATTTCTTAATGGCAAGTTTAATTAAGTTCTTGCTAAACAATCATTTTAGCAAATATATATAAAAGAAAGAAAGAAAAATGCATAAAAGGGATGGGGGGAAGGAGTAATTGTGTTTAAAAAAATAAAAATTTCAAAACTAAACTAATAAAATTAAAGAAATTTTGGGTAAATAGTAGTAGTATTTTTTATATTTACGTACGATACACAATTAGTTTAATGAAAGCAGGGCCCGACTTATGCAAGGGCATGCGGGGCAGCTGCCCCGGGCCCCCATTTTAGCCCCCCCCATGAGAGTAGTCAGGATTTTCATTAAAAGGTGCCAAATGGTTAAAGCCAAAATAATTCGTCAAAAGTTACCAAAATTCATATATCTTCAAACATTTAGGAAGGGAATGCAGTCCCCCTTACCCTCTCTACTTCCAGTACCCTCTCCCCTCATGCAAAAAACAAACTAATATCATTAGAAAACTAATGATGAATATTTTATTACAACAACTTAGTATTCTATTGTTTTCAAAAGAAATTCTTTATTAACGTTTCCCTCGTAATGTGGCAAGTTAAAACGATTAATTATAAACCATTTGTGACATTTTCTTTTAGACATCTTATAACGTACGTAGATAAGGAAAGTAAAAGTTTGCAAAGAAATACTCGTATCAAAAAATCTATCATGTTTTTCTTCTATTATTCTACTGGTATTTTCTCGTGAAGTTGTGACCATCTTTTTGTGACACTCTGTATACGGATGTGAGCAGTACCGGGTACAAAATTTATGCATATAATACAATATGTATGAAGTTCAGTATTAGTCACTTCCACATTATTCACAAAAATATCTATAGATAGATAGAAGGGGCCCCCTAGAGTGGTTCTTGCCCCGGGCCTAAGTCGGGCCCTGAATGAAAGAATTCCACACTCTGTCTTGTCGCGTTCACAATTGTTTTTTTTTTTTTTCAGTGCAAGTGCGCGGCGCGGGACTAGCGATAAAGGCGCCAATCAGTAACCCGGCATCGTTAGGCGTGGTTTCGTCGAACAGTTTGACTGTTAAATGGCAGAAAATTAGCTTGGTTTTTCGACTGGGCTCCAAATCGGGTGCCAGTTGAGGAATGCTGCGTTTACACTATGTGGCCTGTCAGGTCTGTTGGGTCTTTCAGGTCCAAGAATCGAAAAAATTGCGTCCACACTACGGCATAAGAACTTGGGCTTGCGCATGCGTATATTTGCAGGTTGGGGGAAGGGAGGGACAGTCGTGTTTGTTTGTTTACGTTCGTATTCGTATCGAAATGAACGTGTCAGAATTGTTTGCGCCGTAATTTCTTTTGCACAGACATTAATTACGTGTAAATTAATAAAAATTACGCGTTTTTCTAAGCTCATTGCCCACAAGGGAAGCAAGAAAATGCAATTGCCCCCTAACTTTCTTTTTCTCTGACTCTGAAAAAAATAAAATTTATTCTTTTCAAACAGTTTAAAATAATGAAACACAGAGAGAAAATGAATCTTTTTTTTGTTGTTGTTGTCTGGGAAAGGGGTACGATCCCTCCTTTCCACAAAATAAAATTTACATTTACTTTTCCCTTTGATTTAAGGGGTATAAAGTTAAGGACCAATTTACCTTAAAATTGGTCAAAAAATTGATTTTTCTTTTTTAATATTAAATGAAAGCCTGTTTAATTGTGAATATTTTGATACCTCATTTTTATCCATACCGTAAATATATCGCGAGGTATTGTAAATTTTGTTAAAACACTCAGCGCAATTACCACACAAATTAAAACTTTAAATGCTTTTTCTCCATTTTCATATTTTCTTCACTTTCATGTTTTAAGGCTTTTTCTGTATTTGAGATAGAGATTTTTAAGCTTTTTTTTTTGGTGCATGTTCTTTATTACATATGTGATAAATCTGCGCATGGAATTAGCATTTAGGTTTTTTGTTATTTAAAAAAAAAAAGTATATGAAGATATGTTAGATTTCATCGTTTTGCACTATATATATATCAGTAAAAAAAAATCATAATAAATGTAATATTAGATATGTCTAAAAATCCATGTGCAAGTTTGTGTAGTACACATTTGAAAATCTAAAAAAAGAAAAAAAAAGGGCAAAAATATCAATTTTTTTAAAAAGTAGTAGAGATTTTAAAAAATTCAAATTTTTATAAAATTTTTTCAAAATGTACTTTTAGTTGAACATTGAAATTCAGTGAGTTCACCATTTGAATCATATTTAAAATAAAGAAAATTGTTGAAAAGGGAAACTGTCCCGTAAGTGTTCAGAAATTACCTTAAACAGGGGTCCAGGAGGGCAGGGACGACCCCCTGACAAAAGAGATAACTGCTTCAATTCTTCATTTAAAAAATGACAGTAGGAGCTTACTTTTGTTTTTTTAATTGTTATATGTATGGTTTGGCTTTAATGTTGACATTATGTTGCTACAATGTGAAATGAATACCAACACTGATGGAAAACCTAATCGAAGACATCACCAGTAATCAGGTTACCACTCATTTCACATTGCAGCAGAGCGTATGATGTTGCTACGGCAACACCACTCTCTGGTGCAACAGTTAACTGCCTGTCTCATTATTTATATTATTATCATCTGTGACACTACCTTCTGAGCAATAAATCTTTAAAACGACAATGAGGAAAAAATTAATTACTTTGACACAATAATAGTAAATTCCCGCTGTTTTATAAGGGAGAATACAGAATTTCTTTGGCACATGTAACTGGAAAAAAAAGGAACTAAATGTAACATTTCATGAAATTTTACTTTTGGACAGTTTGAAAATAAAGCTTTTACTTTATAGATAATGGACATTAATTTCAGAAGAGAAATTATTGTCCTCACCTGATGATAAAACAATATTTTTAAATGGAAACTTACATTATCGCTTGTGAAAATTAAATCTACAATGATTACATGAAAATGACGCCATTTTCTATATACTTTTAGTCGTGATGTTACATTTAAATAAAGGTACTATGGTAACACTTATAGTAAAGGCTTAAAAATTTATATATGAAAAATATGCATTATCTGTTCAAAATGATGCCATTTTTGCATGTGAAAATACAGTGAGTCTGATTTTTAATTGATTTATAAAAATAATGCTCATACCCATTTTCTTTTTGTGGCAATATAAAAGAAAAAGTTGCATTAGAAAATTAAATAACATTTTTTAAAAATTATAAACTATAGCAGATGGTTGAAAATAGGGCTGAGAAATCTGATAATTGTTTTAAATTTGCAATAATTTTACTCCCGTTCTAAAACTATTGTATGGTGTTGTACATATATAATGTTATCAACATTTAGGTAATTTTAGTCCCCACCCCATCACTTACAATATCATACGTTATCATTCCTCGACACCCCCCCCCCCCCCATACACACACCTTAATGAAATCATCATCAATGTTTAAAAATCCTTTTTATTTTTATATGTTTGTGTTTGCATAAAGATATGATTTTACATTTAAACAACTGTATATCAATTAACATCTAACTACACTTACTATTTAAAAAGGTATAAGACTATTTTGATGTAAAGAAAAAATTAAAGCACTAAAACAAAAAATATCGTTTGGATTTAAAAAAAAAAAAACTTTCCCCAAAAATATCTTATGACAATCAAACGTCAGGTCCCCCCCCCCCTCCTCCCACACACATTAAAATGATAATTTTATATATGCACAGCCCTTAATTTGTATAAACACTGCAGCAGCAAAAGAAGGTGACAGTTCAAAATTCCTCCCACAGTATTTAAAAAACTAATAAGTTGTATTGAAAATACCTTATATTATAAAGAAGCTTTTCTATGAAACCTTTAAACACATAAATGCTAAACTTATTATGTTTGCTTTTCATTACATTGGTTTTTATTTGTCACATATTGTATCCCACAAGGAGTAATAATTCTCCAAAACCCCTTACAAATAAGGATACTGGCTGCACCACTGGTATAAGGAATATACACAAATTATGAAAAATTAGGCATAGATTATGAAATACTCTCCAACAGTAGCTATTAAGAAATTTAATATTTTCATACAATGAAATGAAATATCTAAATGTGCCATTTAAAAACACGTAACTCAGTAAAAATGCATTTTCAGCACTTGTTGTCCCCATAACACTTTTTGATGCATTATATTTATTGAATTTCACATTTAAATAGCACCCTCTATAGCGAACATCATTAGCATTTAATAATTACAATGCAATCACAGTATATTTACAAGTGTGACAAGCTGAATTCATAAATACTTTTCAACCATGTTGAAAGTGTTTTTCTCATTTTATATCTTAGCCATTTTTTTTTATAAAAAATAAATAGATAATTAAAAACAATTCTTAAATCAAGGTTTACATGATAGACAAAACAAGCAAATACCTGAAATACCATTTATAATAAAAATATATAGTCAAATAAAAGACAACAAATCTTTAATAAATTTCTTTTATTTGAAAGTACAAGTTACAGAAACAAAATAAAATTTCTTTATATTATAAATATTATTGAATATAATGATTACTACGTATAATAAATGAAACAATATTAATATGTATCATAATGGTCTATGATGATGACAATGTTTTGCAGAAAACTTTATTGATCTGAAGAAAAAGGTATTTATATTTCAATCTGAAAGGAAGATAATGCATTAGTAAAAATTGAGTAAAAATAAACTGTGTAACTAGCTAAATTGTGAACTATTAAGACAGTTTTTTGGAAAGAAGTGAGATAATCATTTAATAACTTTCAGTTGGTATAATAATTAAGAAGTAATAAATAGTGCATCAAAACCAAAAAGCATGTTCTTGACATACCTAAAAAAAAGGAGGTAATATGGAAATAATAGGATTCCATCTTAAATATGACGTAATCAACATGGCAACCTAGAATCCTTACATGTCATGGGATATCACTGAATTAATTATGTACGATAGGATTTAATAGAATGAAGAAAACTTTTATTAATATCTTTTTAAGTTTTGATTTGATTTTCTTAAAATTTGAAATGACTTGACAAAATTCTGCAACGATTATATATATATATATTAAATTTCAAACCATTTGGTTGGGTATTTTTTGCGCTGTTATATGCGGACAGATGGACAAACCAGATGAAGACTATAGGTGCTTCGTATTTATATAGTTACAAACACATCTAAAAAGAGCTTAAAAAACACTATTTCTGTTTCCCTTTCATTCTGATAAAAATAACATTAAAATGACTTGAAATGGAATAAGTAATTTTTAAGGAAAAAAAGTTGTTTTATTTTTTTCTGTATGAGAATAAATAAAATTGTTAATTTCAGAATGAATGAGTTCGGGCCCACCCGAGCTCGAAGAATGGTACAAAAATCGAGCCCAAGGCCATATCTCTCATCTCTAGTAGTAACACAAGAACACTGAAACTAAATGTTAAACCAACGGCAATGTTCTTTTCAAAATTCTTATTTGCATTTCAATACTTTTTTTTTTTTTTTTTTTTTGGCCTGGGCAACCTGAACCTGATGTCTAACCAAATATGTTTACTTTTTATTCTTTGGTTGCAGTTTTTTTTTTCTTCTGAGGGCACTTTTAATTTTGAAACAAGTTCTGAAACTGAAATTTTCCTCTGAAAAACTGCACCTGAAATCAAGGACAAAAAGATACCCAATTAGACATGTCCCACGCAAAACAGAAAAAATTATTTAAAAATATTCAAAAGCAAATGATAAATTTGTAAAGTTACCATTGGTTTAATATTAGTTTGCAAGCATCTTTCCATGAGAGTTAACATAGTATAATTAATAAATAAACTTAAAATTTCGAACCCAGAATCAAAATAACATTAATTATTAATAACATTAAAACTCTTCATTTCACGATTTGCACAGTAATATAAAAAATAATTTAAAAATATGGTACTTTTCTGTTAGTCGGCACAGGCGATAAATCAACAAATATTTTTCCTTTGTCATCATTTGCATTGCATTCACTTAATTTTAAATATAAACCATTCACTCATTTCATTCTAATACATATGTCGCATTTAAATACATGCCTTTCACTCATTTTGATTCAATTGCAGAAAAAAAATATATCATCAAAATATTGTTTCTAATTTTCATGTGTGTAAAAAAAAAAAAGTGTTATTGGAAAGATTTGTACGCGAGTGACATAAAAGTACCAAAAATACTCAGAAGTTAAATATAAGTATTAAATAGCTTAACCAGCATGAGTAATAGTCAGTGTAGAATAATTTAAATAGAAAAAATAAGAGAATATGCTTTCCACACGTAGAAGAATTCAATAAAACACACTTATTTATATTACGCACTATACATAAAGGTTATTTTTCCAAAAAAAGTCTGGGGGGACAACCAAATGCAGCTAATGCGCAATATGTTTTACTAATAAACATCATTACTTTCCATACGTTATATTTATAAACTGCATTAATTACAACTAAATAAAATAACCAAACCATACAAGTGATAAATTTTATACCTATGGTCATTTAAATTTCTCAAAACGCTTTTGAACTAAATTCTGATTCAGCAGCTATGAATATTATCATTAACATCTCAAAACTAATCTTTTGAGCTAAAAAAAAAAAAAAACATTTAAAAAACTTTTACTTGCTATGCTCGCAATTTCTTAGTTAATTCATATTTAAAATAAAGTATGAAGCTGCAGCTTACTTACAAAATATATTATAGGAAAAATGTAAATTTTGTGAGCGAAATCTAAAAGCGTAAAAATCATAAAAGCATGGCTTCATATATATATTTTTTGTTTGTTTGTTTGTTTAATGAATTTTGACCCCAAAATTTAGAAGACTTATTTCAAATTATAGCATTTTATGACACCGGATACGTATTAATTCCAATTTTGATTGTCGTTGAATACTAAGGTCATTCCATGGTAACTTACGTTATAATTTAAAACAATTTACAGCAGTAATTTCAGTAATATAACACCAAAAAATTTTCAAATGTTAAGTTGACATGATTTGTTAATTAAACCTATCCAAAGGCCAATTTGGATAAAAATTACCTAGAAAATGAAAATTACATTTTTTATGGCAACTTACGTTACTTTTTCAGTAATGTCAGTTACCATAATAAATATAACTGGCAGAGTTCAAGAAAAAACACTAAAATTAGGCCATTATCATCTAAATTTATCTTTGAATAGGTTTAATTAACAAATCATGTCAACTTTGCATTGTTAATATTTTTTTTTTCTTTTGTCTTTTATTACTAAAATTACTGAAGTAAACTGTTCTAAATGTAACGTAAGTTACCATCGAATGACCCAGTGAATTATAAACATTGATTGAGCGAAACAAACAATATCACTTATTTTGTTTTGAAGCTCAGAGCTTTATAAAAATTAATTACAATGTTGACACATTTTAATTAAATTCTAAAATACACCATATGCTCCTGATAATTTCAATAACTTATACTAATGAAATAAATAATTCATATCACTTCAAAGAATTGTAAATAAACAACCCAAATCACAACAACAACAACAAAAAAAACAAACAACAACATTAATAATAATACATTTTAGATTAGTTCAACATTAACAAATATTAAATCAAATACATTAGATTATTACATATGCAGCTTAATTATTATTAAACAAATAAAAACCATGATACTATCACAGATAATACATTTTATATTATTTCAATATTAAATAAAATATATTAATAATATATTAATAATTAATAATATATTAATAATTATTAAGCTGATATTAAATTAAAATTATCCAGGTGTACCAAATGGAAGAAAAAGGAATTAGAAATGGAAGAGATATCATTTGATCATAGTTCACAGCTACGAAGCAATATACATAACCATATTCTCAAATATATACATTATTACTAATTAATTACTGTGCTTAAATTGCTTATTTAACACTGTGATCTTATTTTAGACAAATCTGATAAGTTATTCTAGCTTTCGTGTAATTTCAGAATTTTTTTAAGTCTGAGCGACACATTTTTTGCAATATCAAATCCTTGAAAAGTGTGTATAGGGAGGGAGGTAGAGGTTAACTGCTTCCCACTAACAGAATACTCATATACTCGATGTTTATATAAAACATAGTTTACATATTTACATAAACTACATTTTTTTAATTGGTCATTTAATGCCATTTTATAAATTAAAAAAACTAATGCGAAGAAAACATTGATTAAAGAATAAAAGGAATTAAATAATAAATATTGTATTGAGAATAAAGTTTTCTTAGATACAGATTGATTTTGTGAGAAAAATGACGTTATAAATAAAAGATAAAACAATGATAAATAAAATACAGAACATGTACTTTTGAGAAAAATGACTTACTTACAATCATCATACACGAATATTATTGAAGATTCATATCTTCAAAAAAAGCATGCAAATCTCATGTAAAAGTCAGGTCAACAGGCAATCGACAAACATTCACATAACTGTTGAAAACATCCTGCAATGTAAATGAATAGACAAAAAAGAGTATAATAAACTAA
Organism: Maratus speciosus; assembly: GCA_963932465.1. Taxonomy (NCBI): domain Eukaryota; kingdom Metazoa; phylum Arthropoda; class Arachnida; order Araneae; family Salticidae; genus Maratus; species Maratus speciosus. The sequence continues at coordinate 534,410,609 of OZ010796.1, forward strand.
TAAAAACAACAAAAACAATGTAGAATGCATTTCAAAATCTCTTGTTCTAAGCAACAGAAAATAAATATATAAAAAAACTACATACTTACAGTCAGTCATACAAGTTAGTAATACTTTATTTATACGAGAGTTCCCGATTGATGAATTTTAAGTAGAAAACAACAAAACAGCACATAGTCCAAGAGCATCAGACAATCCACTTTCTTGCAGAATATCACAAATGGTAGCCACTTATTATAGAAGACTACACACCTGCGATATCCTGAGAGCAAACTTGGTAAAATATGTATTTATCTTGGCACCAGCAGATTCTAATCTCTACTTCAAGTATAACTTTTATAGGTTTGAAAGTTTTTCAAACTCTTTCTGAAAAAAAAATAATTTACGAACTTTTCAATCGTAAATCATCTCTTGTGGGGAAGTGGAGAGAAAAAATTCATGTTCTAGATTTTACAGTTTTAATATACTACTACTGATTAATTATTAACGAAAACTACAGAAAGATAAACATATAAGATAAAATTTTAACAAGAATAAGGGATGGTTTATAAATTATTAATAATAATTACAAGTAAAAACTTTATTTAAAAACAAGTTTGTTCAATTTAAAAAAAGTTAAATTTTATATGTCATTAGAATTTTTTTAGGGGGAGGATAAGAAGCTAAATACAATTCAAAGTCTTCATATTACTTTTTAGATAGTACCGTATCATTGTAAAAATTAACACATTTAAAACTGATTAATAATAATGTAAATCATGTATGCAGAGTTTGCTATGATCAGTCAATTATATAAAAATAATAGAGAAAACTTTGGAGTTAATTCAAAATTAATTCTATGGTTAAAAATTTGTTGCTAGTTTTAGGATAAATTAAAAAATTGTCAGTACTAAAAATGCATTGAAATAGAATATCAAATAAATTCCTGAAGGAAATGAAACTATTTATTCACAAAAAGGGATTACCGTACATTATAATAGAATGACAACCGTATTACATTAATTTGTATTCATATACTATCAAATTTGTTTTAAATTCATGCATATGAAACCAGGTTAATTTTAAAGAATTTGGAAATGAGGAACATAATTATCTATTAACAAATGCATAGGCAGCGTAGTATGTAAATACAGGAAGATGCAAATTAAAGAATTTACGAATACATCGTTTTATAGAGTTTGGTAATATTAAAAAGTAACATAGTTAACAAATTAATTTTAGTAGCGTAGTATGTAAATACATGAAAATAGTAACTTACGATTGTATAGCTTTATAAAAGAAACTTCTACAGTTATGAAACAATGTAAAGAAATGTTAAAAAACATCTGAAAAACCATTACGTACCTTTAATTTGTAAATCCCTTATTAATTTCAAATAATCTTTAAAATCATAAGCTGTCGTCTGCTTCTTCAATCTTTTAAAATGGCGGAATACAGAAAAATGAAGCACGCTGATTGGTTGGGTCTAGTATTTTAAAGCCAAGGCCTAGACCACAGAGACCAAGCCTCGCAGACCATGCAGACCCTCCTAAACCAGGCTAAACCCACGCCTGGCAGACCTCGCAGACCTTGTAGACCTGATAAGCCATAGTGTAAACGCAGCAGAAGGATGCGTCAGCTCCATAGACTTCTCATATAACTGGACTCAGAAATAGCAACCCTTTCTTGACGCCGGGATCGCTACCCACCGTCACGTGATGGTGGGCAGAGAAAACGCGCCAAACCGGTTTTTCTCCTCTGGTTCCCGCTGAAACTTTCTTGCATCGGCGTTTCTCTCGCATAAATCAAATCAGACAGTTGCCAATAAGGTGATCACCGCCATAAAAGACAACCTTTTGGCGATGAAAGCGGGAAACATGTGTGCCTCAAGTTCTGACCGAAATAACAATGGGATTCGGCCTCTACTTCTTATCTTTACTCTGAGGTCAGCTCCTATTATAGGAGTCTTAGTTCACATTACCAAACATTTTTAGTAGTCATAAATGACGTCACTTGATGCCATTCGAGGCTAACGAGAAAGATAGGCTACCGCAGTGCTTTCCACATATCTTTTTTTACAGACCGCTGGAGTCACGTGATGCTCGAATGCACCAATGAAGGTGTGCGAAAAGAGCATCACGTCACTCTAGCAGTCTGTAAAAAAAGACACGTGGGATGCACCGCGGTAGCCTGTCTCTTTCGTTAGCCTCGATGCCATTCCTGCCCCCATTGGAGAGCGAATTTTTTTTTTTCCAATCATGTTCGTCGATCGGAAGTGTACCTGGCAGTGTAATAGTGTATATTGGCGGACTCTAGTTTGTGGAACTCTCTCAAGGGAGTTCGGTGGCCTGAGATATCTTAAGGTATCCAGTGTGAACATAGTATTAGGCGCATTAATGTGAGAACATGAAAATATTTAGACAAGTAGGAGACAAAGCTAGTTCTTGAATGCGTCAGGAAAATGGAGGATATTCCATCTCCGTTTTGATCACGTGATCAAGGTAAAAACTTCTAGCGTAAAGAAGTGAAGGCTCCGTAGACGTGTAACGTAAATCCCCGCTAGCCAATGAAACAGTTCATGAGGCAAAGCAGTAGTATCTTCCCTTCTTATCAGTTAGAAGTTCCTTGGGTAAATTACCGGTATCACGTGACATTTTTCAGCCTCAACCCATATTTGGAATATCCTCCATTAGCGTTGTTGTTGAGACCCTCACAAAAGGAGGGAACGCGTATAATAGTCGCCTACATTTAATGAAAACTGTTCACTAGTTTCGAAAATGGGTAGCGTTCACATTAACAAAAATTACGAAAGGTGCTCTTTTTCGAAATGAGGTGGTACATCGAATTTATATTTGTAAGCATTCTCAAACATTTTTTCGGTTTTTTTTTATTCGCTAACTAAAAATTAATAATTTTTTCTCTGAATAAAATTGGATGTTAGACTTATAATAGTTTTTTTCTAAACAATCACTAAATTCAAGTATGCTTTGAAAATATGTAATTAATATATACTTATAACTAGCTGAGCCAACTGTCGTTGCCCAGTTCCAACAAAAAATAGCACATTACGCGAAAAAATTCTAAAAATCGCGAACAAATTAAAAAAACCGCAGCACAAATTCCGAATAAGCTTTATTGAAAAGAGAACAAAATTTATTGTATTCGGCTAAAAGATTGAAAACGGATAATCTGGAAAAACACAACTAATTTATAAAAGTCGCATAAAAAATCGCTAAAATTTCAATAGTTGCAGAAGACAAAATTTGCTATACTGGACTAAAAGATTAAAACAGGTCTTCTTTTACTAATGTCAAGAAATCGCCGCAAAACATGAAAAAACTCTAGAAATTGCAATAAAAAAATCATGAAAAATTCAAGAATTGCTGTACGGATTACGCATAAACTTTATTAACCCTTCACGGTCGCTTAGTATTTGGAAAAACCATCAAAAATGTACCTATTTATTTTATTACAAAAATTGAATAATTATAAGGTTTCTAAATAAAATATGCAATTAGTTTTTTTTAATGCGAAGAAAAAAGATGTTATAAAACAAATTCACATTTGTAGAAAAGCCATCATGCCAGAATTCTGTGTCTTAATGTTTCTTTTACACCATACAAATTAATGCGAATAATACCTTTATTTTTCACATCTTAGATCTTTATTTATCATCTTCACAAAAATTTTTACAAATAATATTTGAAATAATATATATACGTTAAATTTTGATTATTAATATTTTTTTTTTTGAGTGTTATATAATTCGAAATATGCAATATAAATTCCAGCATAACAATCAGCGCCAAAAATCAAACCCAAGCGGGAATATTCAAAGACTTCACACGGAAATACAAGTTAATTTTTTCTGGCTTCCGAAGTTTTTTACAACAATTAAATCTCCAGCCCGGAAATATGACGGGCACGAAAAATAACGAACGACACCTCAGCCCGTGATATTGACGGGAGCGAGAATTAAGGGGTTAAAATGAGGCCGTAATTTAATATATTGGGCTAAAAGCTTAAAACAGTTTACTGAAGGACGCAAATTGAAAAAAAATAATTGCAAAAAATTAAAAAATAACAGAGGACAAACCTTAGTACAATGAGCTAAAACATTATAATCGAAAATCTTTCACGAATGTAAAAAATCCGCGCGAAACGAGAAAAAACGCTTAAAATCGCATCGAAAATCGCGAAAGACAAAATGTATCATATTAGGTTAAATGTTTGAAATTTAATCAATGTTTTCATTTTACTACCGTAAAAAAAATCGCCCCATACAGAAAAAGAATTGCTAAAAATTGCAATAAAAACTGTAAAAAACTTCAAAAATCGTGGAGCAGAAAATTTACTATATTACGGCTAAAAATTTGAAACTGATTTTATTTTTAAACGTAATTATTTTACCCTAAATCTCAATATTTCCAAATCAAAATTTTAGTAGGACAACAGCTAAAAGTTTAGCATAAGGTGTACCTGTCGTAGCGAAAAAGGCATAAACTTTAAGTAAGTACTTTTTATTTTCTCGTATTTGGAACGGTCAAATGAATGCGAACTGTGAAAAATATGGAGGGATGGGCGCAAAAAACGACGCTTCGAAAACAATTTTTTTGAAAGGCTTAATTTTAATATTTTTTAAACGGGTTGCATCGTTAGAAAGATAAAAATGTAATAATACTGCGTATATATTTTTTCTTTTCCCCATTTCCATTCGTGTAGGTAGTCCAAGAGCTGTTAAACATTTTAGGGAAGGTATTTGAGGCACCCTGAAAATTTGTGCAACATTTCTTTTGTAATGGCTGAATACAAAATCGAATGTCTGGCTGAAGGATCGTGGCCCAAAAACTGTGCCCGACAGGTGTCATGTGCCATTTTTTGACTACCCAAAAAAGGTATTTGAGGCACGCTGAGATTGAGACAGAATAATATTTATACTTAGAAAAAAATATTTTGAAAACGACAGACACTTTAGTCGCCCCAAAAACTGTGCCAGACACGTGTCAAGTGCCATTTTTTGACTACACAAAAAAGGTATTTGAGGCACGCTGAGATTGAGACAGAATAATATTTATACATAGAAAAAAATATTTTGAAAATGACAGACACTTTAGTCGGCACAAAATCTGTGCCAGACACGTGTCAAGTGCCATTTTGCCAAAAATGTGCCATTTTTGGCATACGTGCCATTTTTGGCAAAATGGCACTTGACACGTGTCTGGCACAGATTTTGTGCCGACTAAAGTGTCTGTCATTTTCAAAATATTTTTTTCTAAGCATAAATATTATTCTGCCTCAATCTCAGCGTGCCTCAAATACCTTTTTTGGGTAATCAAAAATGGCACTTGACACGTGTCTGGCACAGTTTTTGGGCCGACTAAAGTGTCTGTCATTTTCAAAATATTTTTTTCTAAGTATAAATATTATTCTGTCTCAATCTCAGCGTGCCTCAAATACATTTTTTGGGTAGTCAAAAAATTGCACTTGACACGTGTCTGGCACAGTTTTTGGGCCACAATCCTTCAGCCAGACATTCGATTTTGTATTCAGGCATTACAAAAGAAGTGTTGTACAAATTTTCAGGGTGCCTCAAATACCTACTCAAAAATGTTCAACAGCTCTCCTACTAAGGCGATGCAGGCCTTAAAAAACGGGAAATAAGCGAGATCAATCCGTCCTTCTCAGCTTAGTACTCTCAGTCATTATACCGGCTGAAAATAGATTTTTTTCTGCATTTGTCTGCACAAGTTACAAACTTCTAGGGTCGATACTTTGTGAGATACGAGTGGAAATAAAAATGTCCAGTACACTTTTTAGCTTAAAATGCACTCTGGTAAACCTGCAATTTCGCATCTCGAATCCCAGCCATGTGGCAACCCGAAGGAGAAATGAGATAATTTCGAAAAGTGTTTGTACCTGCATTCATTTTATGCCGTTACTTCGTTAATGAGACGTAAAATCAGAGCCTGATTAACTCTACTTTGGACCCGGGGCACACAGGCCATGTCTGGGCCCCTTTTCTAAAAAAAAATTCATGCATTATAATTTGGTCAAACAGTTTTATGTGCAATTTACAACTTAAATCATAACTTTATGAAAAAAAAATATATATATAGACGCATGTAAAAATGCATTAAAAAATATGAGAAGGTAAGATCTGCACTATCTGGTCTTTAAGTGGAGTTAGTAAAACGCTAAACCTATAAGACTGAGTAAAACGTGTTCTAAACTTATCAGACTGAATAAAACATGCTATGTGTAATATCTGTTCTTCTTGGAATTTCGAAGTTCACATTGTAGTTCGTTGTCGTTAGTGAAATATACTGATATATTTTAGTTTACATGAATGGGAAAAATATATTCTTTTTCTGTGAACTACAAATGGAAATTTTTATTTTCAGAGAGTGCACAAAATGAGGCCCCCTGAAATTGTGGGCCCGGGGCACGTGCCCCTGTGATAATCGGGCTCTGCGTAAAATTGGGAGTTTTTAATTAATTACGACTTTTTCAAAATTTTATCATTTGTCGTTTGATCTCAGGTGTCTAGCTATAAGTATGCAAAATTTCAAGTCTCCTGTGGGAAAATATTCTCACCCGACACGACCTGGAAAGAATAAAATAGTCTTGAGCTGGCCTGAATCTACAGAAAAATGCACTGCACCCATTCCCAAAAGAATGAAGGTCAGGCTCACAAAAGTAAAAAGAAAGGATAGATGAAGTGTGGTGGCCAAAAATGTAACTCTGAAATCCACTAAATCCAGCTCAAATACTACCACATGTACCTCGCGAAAAAAGAAAACTTTTAGTAATAGTTTTTAATCATAATAGTAGGAAATGCTACTTTTATAATGCTTAAACATAAGCAGACCACTTTCATTTAGTGAAAAAATACACGGGTGATGTTAAACAATTTGGTCCCTGTTGCATGTGCTTGTTTTGTTTGGGAAAATTGAGGCATTTAAATTTGAGCAATAACTGAATTCATATTGCAAACCATTTTTACAGCATACTGCATCTCTATTATTTCTCTTTACTCTGTGATTAAGTTCCTGTCCAACTTTTTAAAAGATAAAATTTAGCCCGAGTGTAATGAATTTTTTCTTTTACTGAGGTTGTGCTTCGGGGCAGATGCCAGGGCTTGTTAAGTACAATATGCAGGGATGTAAAAATCTAGGTGCCAGTGGGCAGTCTCTCACCACTAATTTTATTCAGTATATTTAGGCTAATATTTTATATAAATTTTTTGTAAGAATGCTAATAAAACTCATCTCACCCAACACGACCTGGAAACTGGAAAGAATAAAATACAGTCTTGAGCTGGCTGCCCGCTGGCACCTAGATTTTTAAATCTTGTCAGCGCACACACCTTCTGCAGGAAGCAGGACGTTTCGGTCCCGCCATTTCGGTCCCGCCGTTTCGGTCCCAAGACATTTCGGTCCCGAGACATTTCGGTCTCAAGACATTTCGGTCCCGAGACATTTCGGTCCCAAGACATTTCGGTCCCGAGACATTTCGGTTCCGAGACATTTCGGTCCCAAGACATTTCGGTCCCGAGACAATTCGGTCCTGAGACATTTCGGTCCCGAGACATTTCGGTCCCAAGACATTTCGGTCCCGAGACAATTCGGTCCCAAGACATTTCGGTCCCGAGACATTTCGGTCCCAAGACATTTCGGTCCCGAGACAATTCAGTCCCAAGACATTTCGGTCCCGAGATATTTCGGTCCCTTCTCCAGCAAGCTGAAATTTTGTGCACTTGAAATAGGTGACAATTTTATAGGGGACATTGTAGAGTTTTTTAAATAAAGGCCTTAAAATTTTAGTAAACACACACAAATTTCGTATGGTAATCATTTTAAAAAACAAGGGGGGGGGGGGATTGACATTTTCTATATTTTAGTGTATCATAGGTATAAGGGTCTGATAAATTAAGACATTTATAACTCGATCTATAATTATCGCAAAACACTCATATTTTGTATGGTAAACGTAATCTTTAAAAAAGGAGGTACATTATAAGATTTTTTAACTGGACCCTTGAAATTTTAGTATAACCGAATATAAGGGCCCGAAAACCGCAAACACTTATAACTCGCAATCAAATTGTAGCACCCCATGCAAATTTTATATGGTAGAAGTAATCGTTTTCAGGAGTGGGGGAAGGGAGAGTTCTGTGGATTCTTTATAGAAGCTCCTCATATTTTAGTCTATCATAATTATAAAGTCCAGACAATTTAAAAATATTTATAAGTCGAGCTTTAATTTTCATATGCAAATGCCCATGCCAAAATGCACATATTCAATTGTATATAATTTGCACACTATGTGATTAATAATGAAAAAATCTGCAAATATTTTTACAAATCTTTATTTTATCCTATTATTTAACGGCGCATCAATTTTAAATGTATTGCATTTTACATATTTTTTAAAAAGGGGGTTCTTAACATGGGGTTGTGATAAAGACACATTATTTTTAAAATTCTGCACCGGAACAGACTAGAACTTTCTATTTTATTTTAATAGTTATTTTAATTTACTATTTTTTTGAAAACTATTTAAAAGTTTGCATTAATCTTTTTACATGTAACAATAATATTACCGCTATTTCTACCGGTGTCGAATGACAAGTTTAAAAATATTTTTAATTTTGAATCACTTCACCGTTTGCCCCGAGATAACTCGGGGATAAAAGCACTTTTTTCCCATACCTGTCGACGGTGAAGTGGTTTGCAACAATTACAAATCCTTTTTAATATATTTAAGACTTTTATATGCTTATTACATTCAAAAACTACGAGCACAATAAACATAAATCAAAATTTTAAAATTTCTATTGTCATAAAATATTCTTTCGTATTTAAAATTAATTCTGTATTTCAAATATTTCTTTGTTATTTATTTGACTTATATACTTAGAATTAAAGCAGCCTACATGTTTTAATATGACAAATAAAAAATAAAAATGAAAATACAAAAAAATAACATAAAATCTCAAAATAATAATGTATAGTGAATCACTTTTATGTAAAATTTCATTTTAAATTAAGAAATTTTATAAATATATCACAATGAAGAAATTTGGAAATTTAGAAAACATATTTGGCTTTTCTTGATATCTATATGTTATTCATTCAAAAGAATATTATACATGTATATATATATGTCAAGTGTAGATGTCCTGGCTTCCCCCATTTGATTATGCTAAATAAAGATCCAGATAGAAGAATTATTCTACTCGCGCTCTCTTTGTTCTAGTGAGCCGGCGCTTTTTTGTGGCCACACGGCATTTTTCATCTTTAATGGCTTAAAAAAACCGGGACGACATGCAGTGGCGTAGCCAGGATTTCGTTTCAGGGGCGGGGGGAGGGTCCAGAATTTTCCCTTCATGTTATATATATGTTAAAACCTGTCAAGATGAAATTGTAAATATTGGTGAAAAATTCCGTTTTACACAAGTTTCCGTGTTATTTGGTGTATTTGTAGAGTATTTTTTCCGTAGCACTATGGAACATTTATGTTTAAGACAGAACTCCGTTATAGTCAGGTTCGATTTTTAAAAGTTTTGTGTATTTATATAAATATACTAATTTATATCATATGAATAGAATAAAACTTGTTAAAATAGTAATTGTCTATAACAGAATCCTGTCTTTAACGTAAGCGTTGCATGGTCTTAATATGAATTGCGATACAATTAAATTTGCTGAAAACCTGTCTGAAAAGGGGATTTTCACCCTTCTTTAGTGAAGCATAGTGAAACCTGTGAAAGCGGAATCTTTCTATAACGGAATCCTGTCTCAAACGGAAGAGTTTCAGAATCCCTGCGAAACGAACAATAGATCTTATTGAGGTAGTGTATCTTAGAAGTATAATTAATTACACTTCTTTACATGGAAGCCTGTCTAAAATGGAGCTTTTTACCAGTCCTTGGAATCTTGTCTTGACTGTGTATATATGATAGAAGTATTTTGAGTAACTTTAAGAATTTAGGTATATCCTTATTTAATTTCTTAATTTAAAAAAAAAAAAAGCATGGATAAAAAATATAAGGCCAATCTCTATAACTGCAACTAATAATACATTCAAGTTACATTAATATTTACCAGTGAAAGAGATTAACTTATGATGTAAAAATCGGAGCGCATACTGAAGAGTTAAATTTAATTAACCCATTCGCTGTCATTCACGAGTATACTCGTGGCTTTAATTTATTGATTACTTTGTCACCACTATTTTAGAATTTAAAAAAAAATGCCTCATTTATTGGCAGAAATTTCGCTGTATTAGTAAAGCGAAATTTATCTTTCTGAATTTGTGCTGGCAAACGACCTTCAACAAAGAATTTGAAAATTCTTAGTTTTGGCAGCGAATGGGTTAAATCAAGTTTCATATTACATAACATTTGCCTACAATAAAGTTAGGGCCAAGTGGTTAAGTGTAAAACAGCAATTTTCATGTTTAATTTCTTGCCATTGAATTAAGAATTTGTGCTGTAATAGATATTGGATAATGATTTCACATAAGTGTCAATCGCATGAGCCGTTCATGCGATCCGCCGCGCTCCCCATGGAAATTTTTGAGGTAACCCAGATAGCATGAACATTAGCAGAAAGTTTGATTTTTTCTGATATTATCTTGCCGTGACAAATTTGAATTGAGAAATTCGCAGCAAATCTCCCGCAAGGTATACCATCACCCACTTGCATGAGTAGTTTGTTGTGAAACTGATGGCAAGACTGTCTTTAATTCACGAAAGCAAAAAATCTCTGTTGAGAGACTCAACAACAATGAGAATCAGCACATACGCAGAAATTGCAGAAATTTTATTCGGTAGGCACCGTTTTTTCTAAACGCTATACTTATTAAATACCAAAAAATGCTCGAAATGAAAAGTACAAATATTACCTAAACCTGTTTATGGTGATAAAACCTATGCATGCGCCTTTTGACGGCGCTATCGCATCAATAGACCTGATCAGGTCTATTGGCCCCTTCGAAGGGGTTAAACTTATAGTGTGATATGGAAAGACTACTACTTTGCAGTAAGTTTGCAGTATTTTTGATTACTTGTTTGCCGTTAGTTTGCAATAAATTTGATACAGCATGAATTTAACTTGCACGACAAGTTGAAAACACTCATAGTTATATTGTTAAGTTAAAAAAAATTCAAAAATTGAATTGTTTTTATTAAACGTATTTATCAATTCAAAATTATTTTAATTATTAATTGTTTAGATAACTAATTTATCAATTGCTTGTTTAAAAACTGTTACATGAACTATATAATAGTTTTTATAGGGTAAATGCAAATGTATATTTTTTTAATTTTCGGTTATTATAACGTTATTAACTTCATTAGGATGTATAAAAGTGATAAGGGTTCTGAAGATAAACATCTTGTTTATTCATTTATTAGTTAGCTTATAATATTATTTTTGCTCTTTAATTATAATTAATTAATAATTTCTTACTTTTTGCGAATTGTAAATTATAACTGTACTTAAAAAATTAAAATCTGCATAATATCACCTAACACTGTTAAAAGGTATTTTTACGTATTTGCACAACGTTGCATTATTATTATTATTATTATTATGTTTAATTAATTAATTAATTATTACTTAGACTTAATGTTTTTGACTGATTTTTCAAAAAATTCCTATATTATTTTTTGGAAATTATAAATTAAAACTTTTGAACAAAAACTTTAAGTGCTATTAATAATTGCTACTAATAATTGCTATTAATTAATTCTCAAAAAAGTTAGGAATTTTAGTATAAAAATTAAATTAATATTTTATTAAATATATTTTTAATTTAATGTATCCTTAATTTATTAAATTAATAACATTATTAATATACATTAAATTTTTTTACTTTAAAATAAACTCAATACATAATACATTTTATATTCAATTTATCATATAGTAGTTATAAACTGAAATTTATCTTTTACATGTTTATTTATTTTATATTTAAAGTCACCGAAATTTAAAACTATTAATATAATTAATAATAAAACTAAAATAAAAAATTATTAATTTTTTTCTGAGGAAGTGGGAGGAAAAGGGTAATATTAAAAATCAATAAATAAACGACAAATACAAACAAGTTGAAAATTACTCGTCAAACGTGCCAAATGAGGGGCGTTCGTACTATAACTAGTTTTATAATTATTTTTTGTACCCCATATTGTACTGAATGTATATATTTTTTTTTTTTTCACTTCATGAGTGCATAGCCTGTGACATCATTAAAATGCACTTGCAATAATTTTTTCCCATTCCCCGTAATGTAACGCAAAACTTTTGACTGTCTCTGTAATTAAACTATACATCGATTTTCATAAAATTTCAAATGGCTCGACAAAATTTTGTAACAATTATATATTTAAAATTTCAGACCACTCGGAAGGCTGTAACATCATTAAAATGCACTTGCAATAATTTTTTCCCATTAGTCGTAATGTAAAGAAAAACTTTTGACAGTCCCTGTAATTAAACTATGCATCCGATATCCATAAAATTTGAAATGGCTCGACAAAATTATGCAACAATCATATATTTAAAATTTCAGACCATTCGGTTGGGTTGTTTTTGCTCTGTTATATGCGGAGACAGACGGGCAGACGGACGGACTGAACGACGACTATAGGTGCTACGTATTTATATAATTACGAACGCACCTAAAAACCTTAGTTTTGTCAGTTAAAAATTGGAAATAAAATTAATTAAAATATTACTTACACTAATACATAAAATAAAAAATAAGCATCTTATTACAAAGAAATAGGCCCAGTTTCAATAAAATTAGTTCACAAAAATCGTCTGCAATGGGTGAGAAGACTGTTAAAAATGCAACCAATAATTATTTTTTAAAAAAATGAAGCGGTGGGTGGAGTTTTCTGACAACAAAATATTTTTCCTGGCACACTTAATTACCAAATCACTATTGTTTTCCCAATGTTTATAATGGTAAAGTAACTTATGAAAACAAAATTATAACTTTGTATTATAAAAGTAATAAGAAAAATTAAATTTTGCTTCAATAAATATATCTCATTTCTGAATTATTAAAGGAGAGGATGTAGAAGAATGATTTGAGGAAATATTTACCTACAATAGCTTATAAGTGTCCAATTGAATTATTGAAGACATTTATTATTAATCTAATTGTAAGAAGGAGAAAAAATAAGAACAGTTTTTTAAATTATTTAATTAATGATGATAATTTAAAGGTTCTAAAAAACGTATGAAAACAACCAAAAATCATCTATGGCAGTTTATAGTATATATAAAATACCTAATATTAATAACAAATAATACAGCTTAAAAAATCCATTTTGTTAAATAATAATAATAATAAAAAGACAATGTCCCCTGTAAAATTATATCACATTGTTCAATCAAACAAATTTTCAGCTCGCTGTGATTTCATTATCACGAGTTATAAAAGTTTAAATTTATCGGACTGTTATATTCAGCTTTTTTTTAATTTGGGGGGTGGGGGGGGGGGGGTGTTAAAAAAATTTAAAAAGGTCCCAAATAATGTTTAAATTACAGTGTTTGGCGGCCCACGACAATTAGAATACGAGTTATAAGGTGGTGGGCACCGAAATGACAAGGGACCGAAATGGCTAAGGACCGAAATGGCCAGGGACCGAAATGGCTGGGGACCGAAATGGCCAGGGACCGAAATGTCTCGGGACCGAAATGGCCAGGGACCGAAATGTCTCGGGACCGAAATGGCCAGGGACCGAAATGTCTCCGGACCGAAATGGCCAGGGACCGAAATGTCTCGGGACCGAAATGTCTCAGGACCGAAATGGCCAGGAACCGAAATGTCTCGAGACCGAAACGGCGGGACCGAAACGGCGGGACCGAAATGGCGGGACCGAAATGTCGTGTACCCCCTTCTGCAGTTGAATTTTTTTTTTAATATGAGAATACTTTAAATTTTAGAACTGGTTCAAAACAGTTTTTTAAAAAATGAGTGTTCAAAAAAAAAAAAAAAAAAAAGAAACCAAACCCGAAAGAGTATAAAAGCATAACATTAGATAGATATCAACCTGAGGTATCCAATGAAAAAAAATTATTTTATGTAATAAAACGTAAGCGAGACATTTGTCAAGAATGCTCCCATAGGTTTAATATTAGCTTGTGAATGTCTTTGTATGACTAATGTAGTCTCTTAATATTGTAATATTACAACTAAAGTAAAATCAGTCTAACGGAATCCTGTCATAAATAAAAATTTTCAACAGGAAGAATATCAACAATTATATTTGCTAAGATGGAAACCTGTATAAAGTGAAATACTTTTTAGTTCCTTTTGATTCTGTTTTCAATGTTTTAATAAATCAACATTTGACAAAGCTGATTATGTAGTTAAGTATTATGTATGTTATGATTACATATTTTATATTTTAAAATAAATCGGCTATTAGAAACATTAATTGCAGAGGGTGTGCCAAAATCCTTGTTTGCCCCGATCACAATAAAAAGGTAGTTTTGGCCCTGATAGAGTTAGCCGACAGGAAACTTTCCTCAGCAGCAGCTTTTATTTTTTGTGTGCATAGATGATAAATAAGACTTGTGTATAAAAAAATAAATTAAAAATTTATATTTTAAATGATAGAATGCAGTACGAATGTTGCTGATGGAAAATAATATTCACCAATTTATAATTTGTACTTTGCTAACATAAAAAATACATCTGGTTTCTTATAAAAAGAGGTAACATTCAAAATACCTATATTTTAAAATAAATTAATAGAATTTTATTCATTATATATCTAAATAGAAGTATTTATTAGTCATTTTCAAATAAATAGCCACTTTGAAAATATGAATGTCAGAGAATATTTTGTTTAAATGCAAAATAGTTATTTCTTGTAGTTTAGCACTGAGAAAGAATGTGATGATTTATGAGTTTCTAAATGTTTCAGGTAAAAAATAAAGTTGAATAACTGACAATTTTGATTGATGTTCCTTTTAAAAACTAATATTCCTGTATTTTTTCAAAAGAATTTGGATTAAGGAAAATGTTAGGCCTAGTAATACATGATACTTAAGTAAAAAAAAAAAAAAAACGCTTAATTTTCAAATAAAAAAGATAATTTAATAAATAAGTAACCAAATATATAGTTAACATTCATCAGAGATTATTAAAAATACTTACCCTTTTTCTATGGACTCAATAATTAAAAAATAAAGTATGTAATAGTTTTGTTTACATGAGTAATACTTCCACTTCAAGAACTGCGATACTTTGTTTACACTAAATAGATAAAAATAATGCACCCTTCAGCTTTATTATCAACTATAGATACCAAAACTTTTACAGTATTTGTAATAACACTCATGAGATGTATAAAAAAGATTAAAATTCAACCATTTTATAAATATAATATTAGAAGAAATACTTGTATTCTCTTATATTATAATGTATTGTCATAAATTCATATGTATTACAAAAACTAGTCTAAGTGGAAGCTTTGGGAAGAACTTGTGAAATCAGATATTTTTATTTTAAATTTCTGTAACTTAAAATAATCTAACACTTTACATATCGCACCTTAACAAATACATTTTATTTATTACACTGATGTTAATGCATATGTTATGTAGAATCAATAAGCTCGCATTCAAATTTTAAATACAAAAAGAGCTGATTAATGTTATCAAATATGCACATACACAAAAGGAAATAATACACAGGTGGTGCTTAGAATTGTTCAATAAAAATAAACATAAATGGACAGAAAAAGCTATGCTTACCAAACTTGAAATTGCATTGTGGATCCATTAAATGAATTTTTACAGCGGATTTTTTAGTGTTTGGCTAGCAAGCATTCACCTTCAAGCAGAAGAAGATTTTTCACTTACTGCTTCAAAAGTGACACCAGCTGGCCAATTAATTCATAAACTGAATTAAAATAAAATGTTCGTATTTTCTTTAAGTCTTGTCGTCAACAATCGTCCTGTTTCGCGAAGCACATGGCAGCTTAAAATTGCAAACATAACTGCCAAGTAAATTGTGACATTGATTGATTGATTATCGGAGCCTATGCTCGATTATGAGGTTTTTAGCTTATCTTTAATTGGCGGTTTTTTCTTTTGTTTAATACATAATAGACTAAAAATATTTCATATAATACAAGTAAATATTTCAAAAAAATGGACACAACACCCGACTGAGCTCAGCAAGCGCGATTGACAGTAAACAAGACAGAGAAGCAAGGGGTGGAGTTTTGGACGTCACTTTACATATTAGCCAATAGCAGAGCTCTATTTGCCTCTGTACATGAATTCCAGTATGGTATGCTTATATGCCTCCCGTCCAGGTTGACGCCGGAACCACCGTTCCCGGAACAGCTCGTCTCCACACGATGACAAGTCAGCGACTGGCTACCCAGGTTCACGTTGCCCCTTCGGACGTAGTCCGAGAGCTGGACATGGAACTCCATCAACCACATGTACCACTCTGGGTCCCCGCTATAGTCTCCTCTCCGAAAATGGAAAAGGACCGCCACGGCGGGCAGTGGATTAATCCTTAAGAAAATGCGAACATAGAGCCAAAAAATAATCATTAAATAACTAATTTTTTGCAATGGAGTATTTTAAAAGAATATCTAGAAAATACGAATATATGTTTATTTTTTAAATTATACAAAATTATATGGTATTTGTATAGCTCGGAATATACACCTTTCAGCAGACGAATATTTCTGCGAATTTTAGTGATTTTTGGCTGTGCTAAGAAATGGAACCTAAGTAATGTCTACTGATAACTCATTTAAATATCATTATTCATTTCTTGAAACACATTTTAAACCACTACTGACTACATTTTGATTGAATTTTACGCCTCATTCTACATCATGAACAACACATATAGAGTTAACGGTATCATAATCTTCAAAATTGCATTACTTATATTGTTTAAAGTTGTTTGAAATTTCAAACACATGTTGGTATTTCTGAAAGTCTATATTTTAATGTGGTATGGAGGATTTTTTGCGCAAACCTGCGCGTTTTTGAAATAAAGGGACTTGAAGCGGCTATTACGTAATTTTCCGTTTCCAGAAAACATGCTAAATTGACTGCACACAAAATTATTTTTTAAAGAAGATTATGCTGTAAGAAATTTCTAGGATGAAACTATGTTAAAAACTAATTTAACATTAAACTACGAAATTAAATTTAATATACTCGTATCTCGGTTATATAAACGTTTACATGAAAATGCTGAAATGCGCAAAGGCTATCAGAGGGTTAAATGTACTGTAATAAATGGATGCGATATTATTGTCAGTGATAAAGTGTTATATTTTAAAGTAAAAGTTACAATGCGTCTAGAAATTTTCTGTTCCTTTGAACGTTTTTTATTTTGTGCATAATACAGGAAATCAAAGCGTCAGATATTATTCGCAAATGGTGCAATAAATCTTTGTTACATGCTCTTCGACTTATTTTTCTCTTATGGGACTCCCGGTACCTTCAGAACTCTTTATTTCGAGCTTTGATAGATTCTTCCAATAATTATTTAATTGGAACAGCAAAATTTGTAATCATATCCTTTCCATGAGTTAGTAATTTATGTACAGAAGCTGGCATACAATACCAACGGTACTTTGAGGCACATTGTTTAGCTGTTCCCAATGCGAAATTGCCAAATTTTTTGGCATTAATTATTTCGTCACAGGCGATCACTTGCATTATAATTGCAAAACGTTTAATAAGTTCTTTATCCAATCCAGTGATCTCAACTGTCTTTTCAAACTCAGCAAAAAATGTCCTTGCAATGTTTCCATCGTGCGTCAAACCACTTTCCTGCTTAACAACATCTATTAGCAAACCTAATTCTTTTCTGGATTCGCGTTGAATTTTTCTCTTTGATTCTTCTTAATTTAACTTCGCCTGAAGTATCCTCTCTAAAACATTGAGTTAGTCTTCTTTCAGGAGTTTCGGTTACGTCTGAAACAGATTTTCGTAATGTTGATTTCTGCGAATTTTCAACTGCAAATGGTTTAAGCTCATTATTAACTTTAAAGTAACAGTGAAGTAAAGAATAATTTTATTACTGAAACGATCTAATTTTCGTTCAAATTTCAACCAGCTATCTTTTGCATCTACACAAAACATACGTAAACGCTCCTTTAAATTTTCTTAATCAATTTCTGAAGTAATTAGTCCACACTGTTCACTTACAAAACTAAGCATTGATTCTTCATAACTAAAACCATTATTTAAATTCTTCAGAAACAGAAACAGATCTCTATTTGTTATCATATTTCAAAAGAATATAAGACAAAATACAAAATAAAATAATCCTGTTTCAAATAAAAAAGAAATATGCTAAAATTAGTATTACTACAAGATAATTTAAAAAACTCAAACCCAATAATAATAAATATGTACTGAAATAAGTTCTAAAATGTTGCAGTAGAATGTTGCAGTTTTGTAGAACAATTTTAAAGAGTTATATAAATATCGCATATGTTGCCAATTAAAAATTAAACAAATGTTTTAAATATTCTACAAATGTCATTTGGATATAAGTAAAAATTGCAGGCTTTGTTTTTCCAATTTATTTCAGTTATTCATCTATCCCTAAACTTCCCGTTTGCGACAAAAAAGCGCGAAATTGTTCTTAAAAACCATGCAGATACTTTCAGCATCATTTATTTTACTCATTTAAACCTAAATATAACAAAAAACATCATATAGATAGGCTTATACTATCGTGATAATCCTATGTTCGACATCGCCTATACTTTGATCCACTGTGCGGCGGACTCGGCCGGGCTCCCGGTCATCCTTCCGCGCCAAAGAGGCCGGATTGATTCGGGACCACCCGTGGGTTCACGAACCCTTTTAAATATAAAATAAACCAGTTCGGAGACATAACACGTTATATTTTTTGTACTAGTTAATTTTTTTTTTTAAATCATTGCTGAGCATGATATAATGCTGTATTTTATTTTTTGTGGCAACATTGATTTGAGAAAACCTTTCATTTCATTTATGAAAATAATGCTGATTAAACATTTTATTAACTGTAATTTTTTATCAAATGCATGTTTTAACGAAATATGAATGTACTATGTCAGAAGCCGGTTCAAAAACCTTTCAAATGATACCTCATTCATTGTTCTGTGTTTTGTCGATGCATAGATAAAGGGATGTTGGCAACAGAAATATATGACCTTCCATCGTGTGCTCTGGTCGAAATACTGTTTTCTTTCGCGAACATTAAAAATTCTCCGTAAATATTCCTGAAAATAAAGTCTACTTTTAAATGATGTATATAAAATTTGCTTAGGGGGCTATCTACATATTAAAACGAATCCAAACTTCATTTTTTTCAATGGCAATACCAAATTTTAACAATATATTTCAAATCTTCGGTTCAAACTATGCCTAGACACCAAATTTCAAGTCATTTGAATGATAAGTTTTTGAATTATAAACATTCAAAATTTAGTGCTTCCAATGTTAAATTATATTTTCATATTTTTATTAATATTTCCTGAAATTATACTCCTAATGTGCTAAATTTTTGTTTAGCAATAATACTAAAATATCCAAACATAAATACGTTGAATTTAAAATTTTTATATTTTATGATATGAATTATGACTTGTGAAATTAATATTCGAAAAAATTATGAATTGCAACCTAGAAATTTTTTGATGGATTTAGATTTATTGAGTCTTGCTTTGTGGAAATCCAAAATTTCACATTCTTCTTCCAAGTAGTTTTCAAATTATACTTAAAAAAAGGCAAAATGATGGCTTAAGAGGCCGTCTATGATAGAAGTGACTAGATATTTTGAAATATCTTATGCTGTTCTGTAATCTAGAAGTCTTCAATGACTGCTTGAGTGGCGCTTAAGATGCCTTGATCAAGAAGGGGTCAACAATCTCTCTGGGTCAACAATCGGGTAGCGAACTTCAATTTGGATACAGCCCCTAAAATACGCTCATTTTAAAGTTATTAATTTCTCGGAGACTTATCGTATGAATTGCATAAAAATTGGTTTTTAAGCTAATTGAAGGGTATAGAGTTCATTTATGCTGTCAGAATTGTGTACCGCTATAGAAAAAATAATACAGTTATGGTTCGTTTTAATATGTATATGGCCCCCTAAGCAAATTTTATACGCATCATTTAAAAGTAGACTTTATTAACAATAGTGTGGTACCAGTAACTTTCTTCTACGATAATTTTTTGCAGAGATAGTAAGGGGTGTTTACTTTTTTTCCAAGACTACAAAGAGAATGACTCTTAAAATTATCTTTTTTTAATTTTGTTTAACACATTCTTTAATACAATTTAATTTTTATATTTTAATACAATTATTGAAAAGCAGGCTATAATTGTATCTTTAATACCGATTTTATGTTCTTTGTATAAAAATAAATATACATACACTCATATATTCAAATGTACAGTTTTTCAATTTAAAAATATTCAGGATTTTCTCTTGAAAAATCGGTTCAACCGGAACCCGACCTGAAATAATCAAAACTCAACCCGAAACATTTAAAGTCAATCGGAACTGAACCGACCCACAATAACAAAATAAGCGTCGACCCGAGCCTACCCGAACCACGGGTCGGGTCAGGTTGAGGTAAAAACAAATTATCCGACCCGATGCAAGACTCTACGCCAGAATAAGACGTTTTACAACCAGATTAAATATATTATATATATATATATATATCAGCTTAATGAAAAGTTTAACTATTTACTTCTTCTTAGCGAGCCGTCCATTGTGATATTATTTATATTCTGTTTTTGATAAAAATATTTTTATTATTTATTTATTTATTTATTTTTATATGAGATATTAAGCAGTAAAACCGCGTAAATCAAAATTCTGGGTATGCTACGTTTAAACAATGGGGGAAAATATCCACTTAAATTATAAGAAAAATTAGTTTTATCCTTCTTTGAAACCAACATCCGGCTTCCCATTGTCTTTCTACACAAAAGATGTGTTAGAGTCTGATAATGATAAAAATAATGATTTTTGAGTAACTCTTTGAAAAATAAAGCCGCATGAACGGACGTTCAGAGCGGGCTATATTTAAACAATACGGATCAAACAGGTCCGCTTTAATGAAAAATTTAACTATTTCGAAATTTGACGTTAAACACCATAAGCGAAAGTGTCGGAAGATAAAAGAAAATTCATATTAGAATGAGCTTTTTTCTTTCTTTCTTTTTTTGTTTTTTTGGCTTTTTTAATTTTTTTTTTTTTTTAAAGAAGAGAAACTTCATTTATTTTATTTTAGTTTAGTTTAATTTCCTCACTTATCCTAAAACTCTTTAAGACCACCTATACCGAACTAGTAGATGGCTGCTAAGGCAAAATTATTTTTAACGTAAGCAGATTCCAGAGTGATCTTTTTCTTTCCCCAAAAAGCTACGAGTAAAGAGAGGGAAAACTAAAAATGCTTTTCCGTTGATATCGGTGTTGTTTTATGACGGCCAATTATCAACACTTGGGATATGGGCCAGAAAGGGGGGAGGTGTCCTCCGCGGGGGTCTTTCTATGGGAGCCTAACCCGTATTTACGCAAGGATATCCAAGGTCGAAGAAATCCACGGAAAACTCTGAACGGTTAGGCTGACGGGCACGATTGAGTTCGAACCCAGTACCTCCTGCCTACCAGCATTGAGAGCAAAACCTCTCGGCCACTGGTGGGGCTCGTTCATATCGGCAATGCAACATTTTAAGCATATTAAAATCCGTAACTAAACTGGTTACAGCAATCCTGCAACGACTATTTTTTTTTTCAAAAATAGGCCTAAAAATATCGAAAATCAAATACTTCTCTTTCATGAGCAGTTTTGCTCCGTCCATAAACAGGGCTGCCCAAAGGCGTAATTATGCTAATAGAGGCTCACTGTGAAATTTAATTCTTAGCCCCATGTCTAATTTTTGACTGCGCACATAAAACAAATGAGGTATGTGGTCAACTGAATCTTGAGTTCCACCAGACACACTACATCACTTAATGTGGTCTTCCATTTAAAGAGAAGCGAGTGAAAAAAACAGGGGCTCTAAATTGCATTTTGTGATTAAGCAAAAACATTGGGAGCGAAGTGCGGGCAAAGGCCATCCCGAGATATTGGGGTTCACGGGTACCACTTGATGTATCAATTTTCAAACTATCAAATGTTTTCCAATGTGACAAACTAACACACGTATTTTGAAATTCTTAAAAGAAACTATTAACAGAAGCTTTAATTAGAAAGAAATATAGTGTTTAAAAAGTAAAAGAAGTTAAATTTTATCACAGAAATTTGACAGAATTTCTCGCCAAATACAAGAAAAACAACCCAATGAAGAGTAAACGATAAGAATTTTCGCTAATTGATGCCAAACGATTTTAAAGATTAATTAGTAGATACTCTGTCCAATACTATAGTATTTTGCGGACTAAACTAAATGGGGTTTTATCACCTCTATAGCTCGTGTTTTATTTGTTATAGAAACAAATTCCTTGTTTTTATGGAATGGGACAAACCAAGCGACTAAGTAACCAAAAATAAAGCGGAATCTGACGAATAGATCTTAGACAATGTAATTTTAAAAGTGCACCTTCGCACCTTTTTAAAATTCTGGTTCAAGCCAAATCTTTTGACAGGGCTACAGAGATATGTAATTATCGGTTTTGTACGCGGTGTGCTGCATTGTATTTTTTTTTTTTTTTATAAGTAGTTAAAAGTTTTAAAGTTTCACGCAGAAATATTAATTAGGTTTTGAATTATATTAGTTTAAAGTATTAGATTCCTATATTTAATATTGAGCAAAGAATGCAAAATAGCCTAACTCTTATAACAACACGTATATAATAATCACTTATAAACAGATTAAGTTAAATAATGCTATAAAAAGTGATAAAATATCTTTATTAAGATTGACGAACGTTTCATCACACAAATGGCGACATTTTCAAAATCATTCATGATAGAAATATTTTCACAAAATTTAAAAACAATTTTTCATTCAATTTTTCAATTTTATTTTTCATTATGCATGATGTCTCGTGACATTGTTTACTAAGTTATTGCTTTTAAATTTTGTGAAAATATTTCTATCATGAATGATTTTGAAAATGTCGCCGTTTGTGCGATGAAACATTCGTCAATCTAAATAAAGATATTTTATCATTTTTTATAGCATTATTTAGCTTAGCCTAACTCTTGTCAAAATGTTCATATATACACGATATGAGATATATTACTCTGGTTGATACCAGTAAGTTCCCTATGGCAAAAGGCCATTATAGAATTTATAGTTAATTTACAAGATCACTTAAAAGAATTGAAATATATTATAGCCTATGGATATTTATTGAATGAAATGTATTTTAATGGAATCACACCATTTAAATCATAGTAAATTTTTATTATGTTACTTAAAAAGTGAATATGAATTCGAATTGTCAGTTTGATAATCTAATAACTCGTCCATCCACGTGTCAACTTTAGTAAATATGTTCTTTTGATAATGAGTACGCTCGCTTTTGGAAATCCAATACTTGAGTAGCTTTTGGACAGAAAATTCAGATAACAATTAAGTAAAATTGCATTTCCTAATGAGAACGATATACATTATTGAGGCATCCCAAGAGTGCATATTGTTAAACTGAACAACTACCAGAAAAATGGTATCATTTGTTCATATATGGAATACGTTACATGCTCTCTTGGTAAACTGGTACTTTTTAAAGTGTCAATAACTGGTTTATTCTTTTATAATTTAAGATTTTTAGAGATTAAATTATGTCCACAACTTGGAAAGAATGTCTAGAGGCAAAAATCTATCTCGTGAAATAATACCATATACCAGATAATAGTTATTGCCTGTTTGTCAATAATTCGCAATCGAGAATCTGATACACATACCATGATCAAATTTACAAAAAAAGATAGCTTTAATTAGCATGCATTAATGATTATGAATTTCCTGATTTCACGATTGATTGGTAAAAAATTTATTAGTAAAATAGTGATTAGTAAAAAATTAGCAGCATATTTTGAAAATTTTTGTTTGGGCAATACTGCCTAAAATATAGCAAAGAAGTCTTTCTTCGTCTAGATTTTTTTTAACGGAGCGGGATATGTTTTCATCCTTTTACAATACTGGAAATAGTATTAAAATTTATGATAATTAAAAAAATTACCTGTAATTTGGTAAATTCAAATGTCCCAAGATGAGGTACGGGATTGAATTTTATAATTAATACATTTTGACCTTTTGTCATTTTTTTAAACCTCTATTATCGAAGTTGCAAGTGGTTTTCAGACAGTATTCCGAGGTAAAGTTATAATGAATTTTGATAACGAAAGGCTTACTCTCCTGGGCTGAAATAATTACAGAGAAAATTAGTTTCTATTTCATGCTCTTCTGAACTGGATTCTTCTTCAGATATCAGCGGTTGAAATGTGACATCATTAATATCGCCATCCTCTGACAGATCTCTAAGTTTCGAATCAGAGGTTTCTAAGAGGTAAAAAAATTCTTCTTACGTAAGTATTTTGCACTTTTTAGACATCTAAAAGCATTATATTAATGTAAATTTTAAGTAAGAAAGACGTTGGTATCAAAGGTGGTTTGTCTCCGGACAAAAGACAAAAGGAACTCGGGGGAAAAAAAAAACTTCCGTTTCTAGGTAGTCGATCTTATAAATTTAATGGTGCAGCAGCACGAACGCAGGAGTAATGAAATGTTAAGCCCCACCAACAAGAAAAAACAAGTTGGAAACTGCACGTCAAACGTGGCAAATGAGGTGCGTTAGTACTATAACTAGTTTCATAAATATTTTTTGCACCGCATATTGTACTGAATGTATATTTTAGTGCACTTCATAAGGGCATATCAATTTCATTCTGTTCGAAAGCCTGTAATATCATAAAAATGCATTTGAAATATTTTTTTCCCATTGGCCGTAATGTAACGAAAAACTTTTGACTGTCCCTGTAATTAAACTATACATACGATTTTCATAAAATTTGAAATGACTCGACAAAATTTTGCAACAGTTATATATTTAAAATTTCAGACCATTCGGTTGGGTAGTTTTTGCTCTGTTATATGCGGACGGACAGACGGATGGACAGACAGGCAGACAGACGCACCGAACGATGACTATAGGTGCTACGTATTTATATAATTACAAACGCACCTAAAAAAATAACACTTAATTCACATTTTCTATTTTCCAATTATTTCAACATTAAATTAAAAATTTGCATCTAAGCAATTAAAAATATTTTGATTACCTAATTATGAGAGATAAATAATCTGGTTAATGCACATTTGTAAACATTAGTTTAAAAGCCGATCTCAAAAATAGACTGACCGTGCTATCTGTTGAACAAAATGGATTCTACTGAGTAGAATACATCGTTCATTTTCTTCTTCTATTACATACAATTAATCATGATGCAGAAGTATCATTTAACGGTTAACCAGAACGATCGTACAGTCTGGAGCTTAAAGGGTTAAGACTTTCTGCCACATTTACCTTAGATTCTTCTAATTAATTCAATTTTCAATGGACCCAGAAAAAGAAAAAAGTTACCATTTGGTTGTTTTGTTAAAAAAGCGCAGTCATTTAAAAGGGATAAGTGCATACATGATAACTTCTTCAGAATGTTTCATTGTATTTCATTAAAGTATAATATGCATGAAACAACACACTTCGTTTAAGAATAGTGAAAAATATTTTGTGAATTTTCACAATTTTTTCTTCTTTGTATCGAAATTTTCCTTGTTAGAAGCAAGTTTTCTGGAATGTATTCAAAAGTTAGCACAGATTCTATGCATCTGCCAAATTTAGAGAGACTGAAATAACAGCAAGAAACGCTATCTTTTTCAGTGTGAGAGAATTTTTTGATATCTTGTTCACACAAGTTTTATTTTAAAGGAAAAGACTGAGAATCCCTTTTCTTATTCAATCAAAACCAATGCCAACAGTATTTTTCCATGCGTGCAAAATATGTTTTATGCATAATTTGTAAAGACTTCGTGGTTGCAAAATGGCAGGGTTGCCATTTTCGCTTCTTTTGTATTCAGAAATTCCGAATAATAAATTTTTATACAATGACAGACATTTCGTGATTACATAAATTTAAAACGGAATTTCCTGTATGAATTCGGAATTTCTGAATAAAAATGGAGGCCAAAATGGCAACCCTGGTCGGTACAGGCACAATGATTTATCAAATTTTGTTGCTCCATTACTAAAACAAAAATAAAATCAATTCACTACAGCGATATTCACGTCAAAAATAATTATTGTGCCTCATTGGCAAAATCACAGCCAGGCCCGTAGCTAGGTTGGGGCAAGGACTGGCAGTTCCCGACCTTGAAAAACCTTTTGCGCGTCCTAGCGTTAGACTTGACATTCTCATCATAACGACATTACATTTCCATTTTTTTTTTCAACTTTTATTTTCAAGCAACACTGCAGCCAAAGAAACCCCTTCCCCTCACCCCGTATTTCTCCGTAAATGAAATTTTCAAATATTCCCATTCAAATTCTAGAGAATCAAACAGTATTTTTTATAATCTTCCGTGATGTATTTTTCAGTAAAGTCGATAGTTACCTGATGGCTATCTTTTTCATATTTTTTGTTTAACAAAAATTCGTTTTAAACATTGTCTGATAGCATTTTCTGAAAGATGCATCATTTTGATAGGAAAAGAAGAAAACGCTGTTTGGTTTTTGGAACCTGGGTGAGGGTTTTTGAAATCTTTATATAATTACGGATGAATGTGACCGTAATTTGAAAATGTGTCATTTTATATAAACAATATACAAAAAGTGTATTTTTTCTGCACATCCCTTTCTAAAAATACAAAGGGATTCAAGAAAAACGAACATACTATCGGAAATCGGCAGTGGATAAAAAAAAAATGAAATAGTTCTCCACTAACCGCAAAACCGTAGTCAATGGATTACCAACAGGGCTTGATCCCCTTTCAAAATTTATGCTGGAATGACTATAAATATCCCGCGTAATACCAAGTACTACAAATATACCAAGGCATGATTCAAAAATCAAAATTCTACGCTAGCATATTTTTATTGTTTTACAATCCGTTAGTATTCTGAGATTTCTTATTAGGCCTACCAATCCAGTATCTGAGTTCCCCATGTACTAGTTCTTTCATCAGAAATAAAAACTGTCTCTAGATTCCTATGCTAGTGAATCAAAGAAAATCGTGTATCATCTATTCGACACTTCCGAGACAGGAGAAGACAAAACCATTTCACCGCAGAGAAGTTGATGATGCGCTGGAAAACATCAGGATGATTTTGCAGGTAAGAACAACTGACCGAATCGGCTAATCGAGACGTGAAGCTAAGCTCGACCTGTCCAATAAAGGAACCGGAAAGTGGTGACCTCATCTATTCGCCTAGAGAGTGGTCAGAGGAAAAGGGGCAGTGGTACGACAACAAAAGCCACAGACTTCTTATAAGTAGACTCAGAACTGGTAACCTTTTATTGAATCCAAGATCTCTGCCCACCGTCACGTGATGGAGGACGGTGGGCAGAGGCAACGCGCCAAACCGATTTTCCTCCTGCCAAAATCTCCTCGAAATTTCCCTCCAGATTCCCGCCGAAATTTTATAAGGAAAGGGCATGTTTACAAACAAACACTTCCGTCAATCAATCTACCAACTATATTTTTGCCATAAAGATCATTGCAGGAATAGTCTTGGCGACGGACGCCAATCATATCAGAGACGTGTTAAACGTAGACCAATCAAATTTCCCTAGCTCATGCGTGCAGGTAGGAGTCATAAAGAACGGACAGGTTTTCTTGCTGAACCAACAGTAATTCAACCAACAGTGACGTCAGCTGCCCTTTCCTTATTGCGTCGGCGTTTCTCTTAAGGCTCTACTTCAGTAACGCTCCGAGATAGAGCGGCTAATGTTATTTCAATGGGAGAAATTTATAACTGTTATTTTTTTTTTCATTTTGATCGAATTTGATATCTTTTGTAGCTTTCAAAAGCTGTACTCTTAAACTATGCAGGCCACTTTAAAATCTTATTTATTTTTTTAAATTTTAAGGCGTTCTAGATGCTTTATTGTAGGTTGTTTACCGATTCGCCTTTACTACCTTATCGCGAAAAATCTGTTGGACATTTTAAAATTTCGTAAAGTGGCATGCATAGTTTAATAATTAAGCTTTCTAAAAATGCTTTTTATTTTGATTTAAAAATTTTTTTAATCTATGCTACATTTATAAAAAGTTGAAACGCGCTCATTTTAAACAGACGAAAGTGCTCCAAGATCCGCCTCTACAAGGTTGCCGCCTTAATACAGGGGGGTTGCAGAGGACACCTGTTTAATCAGCGGGGAGTCTGTAAACGGGAAAGTCTTCCTATAGTGTGAAATTTCGCCTGTGGCTATATTCTGCACTGGATGCAACTTTTAGGTGTCTGATTAAAAACAATTTTCTTTTCGTGGGCAAAGAAGGAAGTTTTATTAAAAATGCGCTCCTGAAATGTTCTAAATAGATGTTGATTTCAGACGGTTTGTTTTTCTAGGCATCTAATCTAATAGTAAAGATAAAGATTGTTAAAAAGCATTATTGATTTGGAATAAAAACTGATTTATCATTGTTATTATTTTTATTTCCTACTTTTGAAGTTTAATTTCCGAAAGATTTTTTAATTGCATACAACATCAAAATGAAGAAGTCGCTTATTCTCAAAAGATACTAGAAATATCTTTTTGTCATCTGCACTCGACAGGGGGGGGGGGGGGTAAGAGACAGAGAGAACGAAAGAAAATAACAATAGTTACTAGTGTCAATAAAAATTAAAAGATATATGCGGCGAATAAATACGTTTGTATTTAAATTGTCTATAATACTTTTTTTTCTATCATTTATTAGGTAATTCTTGGTGAATTAGTTTAAATGTTTCTTTCATAAAAATTAAACATTTGTGCTATACAGCAAACTAAAAGATAACTATTGTACAATTCATTATTAAATTGGATTACACTAATTTGAAACTTAGAAATGTGTTTCTCAATCTTTAAAGAAGGATTTATTTTCACTGTTTTACCGAATTTTTCGGCTAATTTTCAATCATTTAGCAAATACATTCCATTGTGGTGAAATCCGCATACACAAATGATATATTTCTGCTTAGAGTATATGTTTTTTATTTTTTATTTTCTCCCATCTGAAAAGGAATCGAATAATTTTTAAGGTTATTCTAAACATTTGATAAAATAATAAGCATATTTTGTTGCAATTCTAATCAGCAGTGAGTAATGCTAAGAGGCTACTTCAGTAGCGCGAATACACCCGCTCGCTAATGCTAATCCTATGGAAGAAATTTATAACGATATCTCGGTTCCATTTCAGTATTTTAAAATGATTTTTATTGCATCGGATAGCTGATATCGATCTGTACAAAGGACGTTTTTTACATTTTCGATCTTGATTGCACAATTTTTTATGGAGAGGCTTTTTTTTAGTCAAGCGAAAAGACCCGTTCGCTAATGCTAATCCTATAGAAGAAACTTATAAAGATATCTTGGTTGCATTTTAATATTTTTAAATGTTTTTTTTCCATTGGATAGCTGGGATCGATCTGTATAAAGGACGTTTTTTACATTTTTGATCTTGATTGCAGAATTTTTTATGGGGTGACTACGTTTGTCAAGCGAAAATACCCGTTCGATAATGCTAATCCTATAGAGGATATTTATAAAGATATCTCGGTTGCATTTCAATATTTTTAAATGATTTTTATTGCATTGGAGAGCTGAGATCAATCTGTACAAAGGCCGTTTTTTTACATTTTCGATCTTGATTGCTGTATATTTTATGGGGAGGCTATATTAGTCAAGCGAAAAGAACCATTCGCTAATACTAATCCTTGTAGATGAAATTTATAAAGGTATCTCGGTTGCATTTAAATATTTTTAAATTTTTTTTATTGCATTGGATAGCTGATATCGATCTGTGCAAAGTCCGTTTTTTACAATTTCGAGCTCGATTGCAGAATTTTTTAAGGGGAAGCTACTTTAGTCAAGCGAAAAGACCCGTTCGCCAATGCTAATCCTATAGAAGAAACTTATAAAGGTATCTCGGTTGCATTTCAATATTTTTAAATGATTTTTTTTTTTTGCATTGGATAGGGGAGATCGATCTGTACAAATGCCGTTTTTTACATTTTCGATCTTGAATGCAGATGTTTTTAAGGGGGTGTTCTTACTTTCGAAACTTGTTCCGAAAATGAAAGTGTCCTCACTAAAAATATCTGTAAACAAAATCGAAAAAGCAAGAAACGGCCGTTGTACAGATCAATCTCAGCTATCCAAAGCAAAAAAAAAAAAAAAAAAAAAAAAAAAAAAAAAAATCATTTAAAAATATTGAAATGCAATCGGGAACAGGCTACGTCAGTCACGCGAAAAGACACGCTCACTAAAGCTAGTCCCATGGAAGAAATTGATAAAGATATCTCGGTTGCATTTGAACATATTTAAATGATTTTTTTCCCAGTGGATAGCTGAGATCGATCTGTACAAAGGCCGTTTTTTACTTTTTTGATCTTGATTGCAGAATTTTTTATGGGGGTGTTTTCACTTTCGCACCTGTTCCGAAAATGAAAATGTCCTCACTAAAAGTATCTGTAAACAAAATCGAAGAAACAAAAAACGGCCTTTCTAGAGATCGATCTCAGCTATTTAATGAAAAAAAAATCATTTAAAAATATTGTAATGCAATAGAAAAGAGGCTACTTTAGTCTACCGAAAATACCCGTTTGCTAATGCTAATCCTATAGAAGAAATTTATAAAGATATATCGGTTGCATTTCAATATTTTTAAATGTTTTTTTTTTTTTTTTTTTTTTTTGCATTGGATAGCTGAGATCAATTTGTACAAACGCCGCTTTTTACTTTTTCGATCCTGACTGCAGAATATTTTATGGGGTGTTTTCATTTCGAAACCTGTTCCAAAAATAAATTTCAAAATTATTATTGATTAAGAATTAAAACAGATTTATAATCTTTTTTTTTCCTTCTCACTTCTGAAGTATAATGCCGGATAATTTTTTTTTATTCCGTAAAAGTCAAAAGGCAAAAGTCTCTTATTTAGAAATATGTCATTCGCACTCGACAGGGGGGGGGGGAGGGGGGATAATAATTGACTAGTGTCATTTAAAATGAATACATATATGCGGCGAAAAAATATATTTGTATTTAAATTTTCTATACATTTTTTTATAATTGGTAAGGTAATTCTTGCGGAATTTGTTTCTTTCACAAATATTAAACATTTGTTTTATATAGTAAACTAAAAGATAACTACAGTACACTTTCATTATTAAATTACACTAGTTTAAAATTGAGAAATGTGTTTCTGAAACTTTTAAGAAAGATTTCTTCGAGTGTTTTACAGAAAATTTCGGTCCCCATCAGTGACCGAGAGATTGTTCTGTGGAAGCTGGTAGACGGGAGGTGCTGGGTTCGACCCCAATTGCACCCGTCGGCCTAATCGTTCGGAGTTTTCGTGGTTTCCTTCGAACCTTGGATTTCCATGCTTTAATATGGATTGAGTTCCCTTAAAAAGACCCCCACGAAGAGCACTCCCCCTTCGGGTCCATATCCCTCGTGTAGATAATCGGCCGTCAAAAATGAACCCAACCCAACACGAAAATTTCGGCTAATTTACAAATACTTAGCAAATTCTGTTGCGGTGAAATCAGCATACATAGATGGTATATTTCTGCTTAGTGTATATGCTGTTTTGCATTTATTTTACTTTTTCCCTTCTGAAAGGCAATCTAATAATTTTTAAATTTATTATAAACATTTTGATTAAATAATAAGCATATTTTATTGCAATTCAAATCAGCAGTGCTAAGGGGCTACTTCAGTCATAAGAATAGACCCGCTCGCTAAAGCTAATTCCATGGGGGAAATTTATAAAGATATCTGGGTTGCATTTCAATATTTTTAAATGATTTTTTCTTTGATTTGGACATCTAAGATCGATCTGTACAAAGACCGTCTTTTACATTTTCGATCTTGATTGCAGAATTTTTTATGGGGAGGCTACTTTAGTCAAGCGAAAAGACCCGTTCGCTAATGCTAATCCTATAGAAGAAACTTATAAAGGTATCTCGGTTGCATTTTAATATTTTTATATGATTTTTTTGCATTGGATAGCTGAGATAGATCTGTACAAAGGACAATTTTTACATTTTTGATCTTGATTGCAGAATATTTTATGGGGAGGCTACTTTAGTAAAGCGAAAAGACCCGTTCGCTAATGCTAATCCTATAGAAGAAACTTATAAAGATATCTCGGTTGCATTTCAATATTTTTAAATGATTTTTATTGCTTTGGATAGTGGAGATCGGTCTGTACAAATGCCGTTTTTTACATTTTCGATCTTGAATGCAGATGCTTTTATGGGGGTGTTTTCACTTTTGAAACTTGTTCCGCAAATGAAAGTGTCCTCATTAAAAATATCTGTAAACAAAATCGAAAAAGCAAGAAATGGCCTTTGTAGATCAATCTCAGCTATCCAGAGCAAAAAAAATCATTTAAAAATATTGAAATGCAATCGGGAACAGTTTACGTCAGTTACGCGAAAAGACAGGCTCGTTAAACTAGTCCCATGGAAGAAATTTATAAAAATATCTCGGTTGCATTTTAATATTTTTAAATGATTTTCTTCCCAGTGGATAGCTGAGATCAATCTGTGCAAAGGCCGTTTTTTACTTTTTTGATCTTGATTGCAGAATTTTTTATGGGGGTGTTTTCACTTTCGCACCTGTTCCGAAAATGAAAGTGTCTCATTAAAAATATCTGTAAACAAAATCGAAAAAACAAAAAACGGCCTTTGTACAGATCAATCTCAGCTATCCAATGCAAAAAAATCATTTAAAAATATTGAAATGCAACAGAGAAGAAGCTACTTTAGTCTACCGAAAAGACCCGTTCGCTAATGCTAATCCTATAAGAAATTTATAAAGATATATCGGTTGCATTTCAATATTTTTAAATGATTTTTTTGCATTGGATAGCTGAGATCGATCTGTTCAAAGGCCGTTTTTTACATTTTCGATCTTGATTGCAGAATGTTTTATGGGGAGGCTACTTTAGTCAAGCGAAATGACCCGTTCGCTAATAATAATCCTATAGAAGAAACTTATAAAGATATCTCGGTTGTATTTCAATATTTTTAAATGATTTTTTTGTATTGGATAGTTGAGATGAATCAGTACAAAGACCGTTTTTTACATTTTTTCTCTTAATTGCAGAATTTTTTATAGGGAGTCTACTTTAGTCAAGCGAAAAGACGCATTCGGTAATGTTTATTCTATAGAAGAAATTTATAAAAATTATCTCGGTTGCATTTCTATATTTTATTTTATTTTTTTATTTTTTTATTTATTTTTTTTGTATTGGATAGCTGAGATCAATCTGTACAAAGGCCATTTTTTACTTTTTCGATCTTGATTGCAGAATTTATTATGGGGATGCTTTTACTTTCGAAACCGGTTCCGAAAATTAAAGTGTCCTCACTAAAAATATCTGTAAACAAAGTCGAAAAAGCAAGAAAAGGCCTTTGTGCAGATCAATCTCAGCTATCCAAAGCAAAAAAAAAAAAAAAAAAAAAAAAAAAATCATTTAAAAATATTGAAATGCAACCAGGAACAGGCTACGTCAGTCACGCGAAAAGACCCGTTCGCTAAAGCTAGACCCATGGAAGAAATTTAAAAAGATATCTCGGTTGCATTTTAATATTTTAAAGGATTTTTTTTCTATTGGATATCTGAGATCGATCTGTACAAAGGCCGTTTTTTACATTTTCCATCTTGATTGCACAACTTTTTATGGGGAGGCTACTTTAGTCAAACGAAAAAACCCGCTCGCTTATGCTAATCCTATAGAAGAAACTTATAAAGATATCTCGGTTGCATTTCAATATTTTTAAAGGTTTTTTTTTGCATTGGATAGCTGAGATCGATCTAGACAAAGGCCTGTTTTTATTTTTTCGATCTTGATTGCAGAATTTTTTATGGGGGGGGGGGGGGTTACTTTCGCATCCGTTCCGAAAATGAAAATGTCCTCACTAAAAATATCTGTAAACAAAATCGGAAAACAAAAAACGGCCTTTGTACAGATCGATCTCAGCTATCCAATGCAACAAAAAAAAAAAAAAAAAAAATCATTTAAAAATATTGAAATGCAACCGAAAAGAGGCTACTTTAGTCTACCAGAAATACCCGTTCGCTAATGATAATCCTATAGAAGAAATTTATAAAGATATCTCGGTTGCAATTCAAAATTTTGAAATTATTTTTTTGCATTGGATAGGTGAGATCAATCTGTACAAAGACCATTTTTTACTTTTTTGATCTCGATTGCAGAATTTATTATGAGGATGCTTTTATTTTCGAAACCGGTTCCGAAAATTAAAGTGTCCTCACTAAAAATATCTGTAAACAAAATCGAAAAAGCAAGAAACGGCCTTTGTACAGATCAATCTCAGCTATCCAAAGCAAAAAAAAAAAAAAAAAAAATAATTTAAAAATATTGAAATGCAACCGGGAACCGGCTACGTCAGTCACGCGAAAAGACCCGCTCGCTAAAGCTAGTCCCATGGAAGAAATTTATAAAGATATTTCGGTTGCATTTTAATATTATTAAATGATTTTTTTTCCATTAGATAGCTGAGATCGATCTGTACAAAGGCCGTTTTTTACTTTTTCGATCTTGATTGCAGAATTTTTTATGGGGGTGTTTCACTTTCACACCTGTTCCGAAAATGAAAGGTTTCCTCACTAAAAATATCTGTAAACAAAATCGAAAAAACAAAAAACGGCCTTTGTACAGATCGATCTCAGCTATCCAATGCAAAAAAAAATCCTTTAAAAATATTGAAATG
The DNA here is from genome assembly GCA_963932465.1 of Maratus speciosus. Lineage (NCBI taxonomy): Eukaryota > Metazoa > Arthropoda > Arachnida > Araneae > Salticidae > Maratus > Maratus speciosus. The sequence continues at coordinate 534,445,553 of OZ010796.1, forward strand.
CAACAGAGAGGAGGCTACTTTTTTATACGAAAAGACCGGTTCGCTAATGCTAATCCTGTAGAAGAAATTGATAAAGATATATCGGTTGCATTTCAATATTTTTAAATGATTTTTTTTTTTGCATTGGATAGCTGAGATCAATCTGTACAAAGGCCGCTTTTCCCTTTTTCGATCCTGGCTGCAAAATATTTTATGGGGTGTTTTCATTTCGAAACCTGTTCCAAAAATAAATTTCAAAATTATTATTGATTAGGAATTAAAACAGATTTATAATCTTTTTTTTTTCTTTCTTACTTCTGAAGTAAAATGCCGGATAGAATTTTTTATTCCGTAAACGTCAAAAGGCAAAGGTCTCTCATTCAACAGAAGTATGTCATTCGCACACGGCAGGAGCGGCGGGGGGGGGGGGGGGAGAAAGAGAATAATAATAATTGACTAGTGTCATTAAAATGAATAACTATATGCGGCGAAAAAATATATTTGTATTTAAATTTTCTATATCTTTTTTTTATAATTGATAAGGTAATTCTAGCGGAATTTGTTTCTTTCACAAATATTAAACATTTGTTTTACATAGTAAACTAAAAGATAACTACAGTACAGTTTCATTATTAAATTACACTACTTTAAAACTGGGAAGTGTGTCTCTGAAAGGGATTTATTTGAGTGTTTTACCGAAAATTTCGGGCCCCACCACTGGCCTTGAGGTTGTGCTGTCGAAGCTGGTAGACGGGAGGTGCTGGGTTCGACCCCATTCGCACCCGTCGTCCTAATCGTTCGGAGTTTTCGTGGTTTTCTTCGAATCTTGGATTTCAATGCTTTAATACGGGTTGGGTTCCCTTAGAAAGATTCCACGAAGGACACAACCCCTTCGGGTCCATATCCCTCGAGTAGATAATCAGCCGTCAAAAATCAACCCAACCCAACCCGAAAATTTCGGCTAATTTACAAATACTTAGCAAATTCTGTTGCGGTGAAATCAGCATTGACAGATGATATATTTCTGCTTACTGTATAAGTTGTTTTGCATTTATTTTATTTTTTCTCTTCTGAAAGGCCATCGAATAATTTTTAAATTTATTATAAACATTTTGATTAAATAATAAGCATATTTTGTTGCAATTCAAATCAGCAGTGCTAAGGGGCTACTTCAGTCATGAGAATAGACGCGCTCGCTAAAGCTAATCCCATCCCATGGAGGAAATTTATAAAGATATCTCGGTTGTATTTCAATATTTTTAATTGAATTTTTTTTTTGCATTGGATAGCTGGGATCGATCTGTACAAAGACCGTTTTTTACATTTTCGATGTTGATTGCAGAATTTTTTATGGGGAGGCTAATTTAGTCAAGCGAAAAAACCAGTTTGCTTATGCTAATCCTATGGAAGAAATTTATAAAGATATCTCGGTTGCATTTCAATATTTTAAAATGATTTTTGCATTGGATAGCTGAGATCTATCTGTACAAAGGCCATTTTTTACTTTTTCGATCATGATTGCAGAATTTTTTATGGGGGTGTTTTCACTTTCGCACCTGTTCCGAAAATGAAAGTGTCCCCACTAAAAATATCTGTAAACAAAATCGGAAAAACAAAAAACGGCCTTTGTACAGATCAATCTGAGCTATCCAAAGCAAAAAAAGAAATCATTTAAAAATATTGTAATGCAATCGGAAACAGGTTACTTCAGTCACGCGAAAAGACCCGCTCGCTAAACTAGTCCCGTGGAAGAAATTTATAAAGATATCTCGGTTGCATTTTAAATATTTTTAAATGATTTTTTTCCATTGGATAGCTGAGATCGATCTGTACAAAGGCCGTTTTTTACTCTTTCGATCTTGATTGCAGAATTTTTTTATGGGGGCGTTTTCACTTTCGCACCTGTTCCGAAAACGAAAGTGTCCTCAATAAAAATATCTGTAAACAAAATCGAAAAAACGAAAAACGGCCTTTGAACTGATCGATCTCAGCTATCCAATGCAAAAAAAATAATTTAAAAATATTGAAATTTCAATATTTTTAAATGATTTTTTTGCATTGGATAGCTGAGATCAATCTTTAAAAAGGCCGCTTTTTACTTTTTCGATCTTGAATGTAGACTATTTTATGGGGTGTTTTCACTTTCAAAACCTGTTCAAAAATGAATTTTAAAAGCATTATTGATTTGAAATTAAAACAAATTTATCATTGCTATTATTTTTCTTCCTTACTTTTGAAGTTTAATTTTCGAAAGATTTTTTATTTGCTTACAACATCAAAATGAAGAAGTCGCTTATTCTCAAAAGATACTATAATTATCCTTTTGTCATCCGCACTCGACAGAGAAGTGGGGGGGGGGGGGGGGGGGAGAGAAAGGAAATAACAATGGTTACTAATGTCTTTAAGAAATAATAGATATATGCGGAGAATAAATACATTTGTATTTAAATTTTTTATAATACCTTTTTTTCTATCATTTATTAGGTAATTCTTACTGAATTAGTTTAAATGTTTCTTTCATAAAAATTAAACATTTGTGCTATACAGCAAACTAAAATATAACTATTGTACAATTCATTATTAAATTTTATTACACTAATTTAAAACTTAGAAATCTGTTTCTCAAAATTTAAAGAAAGATATATTTTCACTGCTTTATCGAAAATTTCGGCTAATTTTCAATCGTTTAGCAAATACATTTCATTGAGGTGAAATCCGCATACACAGATCATATATTTCTGGTTAGTGTATATGCTGTTTTTCACTTTTTCGATTTTGAATGCAGACTTTTTCTATGAGGATGCTTTCACTTTCGAAACCGGTTCCGAAAATAAAAGTGCCCTACTGAAAATATCTGTAAACAAAATCGGAAAGGCAAAAAACGGCCATTAGAGCTATTGCGGAAATCATGACAAATGCAGCATAACAGCGCCACCTACTGGGCGATTCACACCATCACATAATCAGCATCATTTCATATAAGACTAACTGAACCTGAGTTTTTTGATGAATTAATTCTTGAAATAGAGCTATTGCGGAAATCGTGTAAATCCTTCAAAATACAGCATAGCAGCGCCATCTGTTGGGCGATTTACAACAAAACGTAAACTAGCACCAATTCATTTCAAGGACTAACTCAATCTGAAGTTTTATGAAAATCCTTGCATATGTTCTTGAGATAGAGCCGTTGCTGAAATTGTGATTGGGCGATTTACACCAAAAACTAATCAGCACCAATTTATATCAAGGACTACTTGAATATAAATTTGTATTAAATTCGTGCATTACTTCACGAGATAGAGCGCCCACAAAATTTGTGTCATATACAGACAGACAGACAAACATTTTGTAAAAACATGTTTTTGGGGTTTTTTGACCCCTAAAACGTGTAAATCCGTCGAAAACCGGAAGTCGAAAATCACGAATCCAATACTTTCTTCTTGTAAAGTTAGAAGAAAGCAAAAAAATCCTTTAAAAATATTGAAATACAATGTGACTACTCCAGAGCGAAAACACCCGTTCGCCAATGCTAATCCTATGGAAGAAATTTATACGGATATTTCGGTTGCATTTCAATATTTTTTATGAGTTTATTTTGCATTGGATACCTGAGATCGATCTGTACAAAGGCTGTTTTTTACTTTTTCGATTTTGACTGCAGATTTTTTTTTTTTTTCGGGATGCATTCACTTTCGAAACCGGTTCCGAAAATAAAAGTGTCCTCACTAAAAATATCTGTAGTAAACAAAGTCGAAAATGTAAAAAACGACCTTCGTACAGATCGATCGTAGCTATCTAATGCAAAATAATAATACTACTACTACTAATAATAATAATTTAAAAATATTGGATCGAGATATTTTATTTGAAAAATTTCACACACTTTTAATAAGTTACTAAGAATTATAAAATGTGTGAATATTATGCATCTTAATGCTAAATGTAAGAGTAGTCTCTAGAAGCATTTTGCGAAGATAAGAACGCCGACTCTGTAACACTTTTGTTAAATATTCAGGTAAGTTGGAAAGACACAACAAATCAGTTTTTGGCAGAAAAGTAAAGATGTATCGCCTCATTTATAAGATTATGTTAAAATCACATATGAGAAAGAAATTAATATTTTTAATAAGTTAAAAAAAAATGTAAAATAAATATTTTTTAATGCTTAGCCAGTCTTCTTGGTCCGCCTTTTCTTCTAATATATATATTTTTTAAAAATAAAATTCAACATTTTAAATTTCTTTTTATGTTACCATTATCAGTGTATTTTCAGGAAGAAGTCACAATGGTAAAACTTGAAAATATTATTTATAAATATTAATTTAGAAGCTCAAACTGACACCAAGTCGCCTGGGCCAGCCTGCCCCGATTGCGAGGTTAATTAGCCCACGTCACTTTTTAATGTTCTGATAGTGCAGAAGTTTAAGAAATGTTCAAAATTTTACCGAATCTTAATTTTTGTTTCGTACGAACGAAAACACAATATAGCCTAAAGAATATCTACCATACAACGTTCCTTAATGAAGCCATAAAATTATAAAAATGTAAAATTATTAATTAGAGAAAGAAAGGACTAAAGTAAAAGAAAAAGAAATTTATAGATATAAATAGAATTAATTGATTAACTCGATATCATTTTCATCATTACAATGAAGACAAACATAAAATTTGGTTATGTTTTCGATAGAACCAACTATTACAGAAAAAAAAGTGGGTTAAAGAAGAAAAAAATTCATAACTTCGTCAATTCACAAGATATCAAATCCGTTTAAATTTATTATACATCTTCTTAGTATTATCTATAACTTTTATATTGACATGTTTTTGATAAGATCAACTATTACGGCAAAAAGAAAAACAAAATGTATACCTGTGTGTATAAGAAAAAAATCACATTTCCCAATCCGTAAAATTGTTGGCGAAATTAGTACTTAACTTCGAAATCTACCTGTGCCTGTAGCCCAAGCTAACAGGGATTTTACTATAATTATGACAGTTAAAAATATTTTTGTACAACAGAGCAGCATATTAGATGTGGGGAGGAGGTAAACACCAATATATCTTCATTTTTTAAAAAGATTGACTGGAATAACCAGGAATTCAATTAATAAAATAATTCCTTATTAATTAATAATTAATTAATTAAAATAATAATTAAATAATTCCTTACTATTAATTAATAATAAATTAATTAAAATAATAATAAAAATATCTGTAAACAAAATCGAAAAAGCAAAAAACGGCCTTGGTACAGATTGATCTCAAGTATCCAATTCAAAAAAATCATTTAAAAATATTGAAATGCATAACCGAGAAGAGGCTACGTTAGTCAAGCGAAAAGACCCATTCGCTAATGCTAATTCTAAGGAATAAATTTATAAAGATATCTCGATAGCATTTCAATATTTTTAAATTCTTTTTTTTTTCATTGTATAGCTGAGCTGAGATCGATTTGCACAAAGGCCGCTTTTTACTTTTTGGACTTTGACTGAAAAAAATTTTTTATGGGGATGTTTTCACTTTCAAAAATGGTTCCGAAATTGAAAGTGTCCTCATTAAAAATGTTTCTAAACAAAATCGAAAAAAAAAAGCCTTTGTACAGATTTATCTCAGCTATCCAATGCAAAAAAAATCATTTAAATATATTGAAATGCAACCGAGAAGAGGCTACTTTAGTCAAGCGAAAAGATCCGTTCGCTAATGCTAATCCTATAGAAGAAATTTATAAAGCTATCTCGTTTGTATTTAAATATTTTTAAATTCTTTTTTTTTTCATTGGATAGGTGAGATCGATCTGCACAAAGGCCGCTTTTTTACTTTTTCGGCCCAAAATCTGAGTTAATTCGTTTTTGGCAAAGATTCGGCTGGATTAATTTTTATCAATAGGCTAAAAAAAATTTAATTCATTTGTACAGCCCTGTATATGACACACCGTATCCCCCCCCCCCGCTTTCACAATTACATAATAGTGCACAAAACTTAGTAACTTAAAAATGTGTATTATAACTAAAACCGTACTTTCCAGAAATTATTGCTAATAGACAGTACTTCTGTGTTGTATCCGATAAATTTTGTGTGTTCCTGTAAATGAACGATAAATGATACGCACATCATATTCTACAGTAAGTATATGGTTATGGTATGAAACCACAGTAATGTATATCATTTTCATTGTACTTGAAGTAGTGTAACATCATTAAAATATTTTGTAAACAGATTTTCTAAGTAGACTATTATGTAATGGAATTCGTTTGTGAGGTGCTTTAAATGAGTAATAAATGCTTTGCACCTCATAAATACGTATCAATTTCCTTATGTTTGAAAAGGTGCAACATTATTAAAATGTACTTGATTCTTCCTCAAAAAGTAAATCAAAAAGTATTTGATTTTTTAATATCTGAATAAGAATATCGGTAAATTTCGTGCACTTAAAAATATGCATATGATTTTGAAAATTTGTTGGTGAATAACCTATTTAGACTTCAGAACAACTTTCCAGGGGTCGATCCAGGTAGAAATTGGGGCCTATTCAGGGCCATCACAAAAATCTATTCAATAAAATAGGCCCCTTCACAAAAATAAATTTAATAAAACTGGCCTCCTCACAAAAATAAATTTAATAAAATGGGCCTCTTCACAAAAATAAATTTAATAAAATGGGACTCTTTACAAAAATGAACTTAAATAAAACGTGCCTCTTCATAAAATTCCTTTTAATAAAATAAACCCCTTTGTAAAATTCTTTTTCATAAAAAGAGTTTTAAAATGTGTAATTTGCAAGTGAAACTAAATCGCGAAAAACAAAAACTTTAGAAAGAGGATTTAAAGAAGTTTTTGTTACAAATTTGAGTAACTGGATTTTAACTTTCGTTACAAAATGTTATTTTTCACAAAAATATAGTAAAATTCCCAAAAATAACTTTTACTTTTCACAAAATGGGTCCCAATAATGAAAAACTGCGTAGAGATCTGCTTTCTCAGAAGGTGTAATTGGAAGCCTGTCTTCATTCCTGTCTGCTAATCCTTTTTTTCCGGTCAGCTTGTCTAAAATACCCCCCTGTTTGCCTGGAGGCAAAGAAAGCCTATTTTTATGCTATGGGATGGCCAATTTGTTTGTCAATTACATGCTTAGGAAATATCATTGGTCTTTTAACATGCCAATCTTTGTGTTTGGGATACGCCTCCCATGTGGCAACACTTAAACTGTGATATGGGATTTTGGCTTTCGAATTGACTAGAGTAGGCTCTTAAGGCTTCTGTTCCTGCCGGCGAAGGCACTCACGAGCTAATGCTAATCCTATGGGGAGGGATTTTTCTAATATCTCGTTTGCATTTCGACATTTTTAATTTTTTTTTTTTTTTTTTTTTTTTTTTTTTTTTTTGCATTGGATAACCAAGATCCGCCTCTACATCTAATTTTTTTTTACTTTTTCGATATTAGTTGCAGATATTTTTTAGAATGACACTTTCATTTTCAGAACCGGTTTTGAAAGTGAAAGTAACTTTATCAAAAATATCTGCGACAAAATCTAAAAAGTAAAAAAGGTGCGATGTAGAGACGGATCTCGGCTATCCAATGCAAAAAAATTATTTAAAAATGTCGAAATGGAAACGAGATATTAGATAAATCCCTCCCCATAGGATTAGCATTAGCTCGTGAGTGTCTTAGCCGGAATGGACAGGAGCCTTAAGCTGATCATACCACACTTTTCCTTTGCTTTTTAATTTACCTTTTAAAAGTTCTTTTAATAACTTATTATTTATTTTAGCTTTTAAAATGACACTTACTTGTTGTATATCTTCTATATTTACGTTTGTTTTATTGCGAGAATGAAATCCGATGGTTGCCAATAAAGGGATCACCGCCAAAAAATGACACCCTTTTGGTGATGAAAGCGGAAACATGTTGGATTCAAATTCTGCCTGAAAGAACAATGGGATCCGCTCTCTACTACGTATTTTTACTATAAGCCAAAAGCCGAGGAGGATCTCGGAACTGCTGCATGACGCTATTGGATCTGGCTGGGTGACGGAGGCAATTTACCTAAACGTGCAAAAGGCCTTTGACGAGATCAGGCACCGCGCCTTACTCTTTAAACTTATTGCTCTTGGCCTTCCGGGTCAACTCGTTAAAATGTACGCTGACTAGTTCAAAAATGGATCCTTCAACGTTAGAGTCGGTAACAACGCCTTCTCTAATCCTAAACCCATTCTAAGCTGTGTTACTCAAGAATTCCTTTCCGGCTCAACCTTATTCAGCATCTACGTTACTGACATTCCGAAACAGCCTGACGTCGATTGAGCAATTTTTGTCGACATCACGAACACAGATATATTTCACAGACACAAACATGCACTCCAAGTATTCTGTAACTTCAAAATTGTCTTGATAAACCACATAAGTTGTTCTAAAGAGTGTTATCGTCTATCTTCAGTGTTTAACAATTCATCTTAAAAAAAAAAAAAAAGCGTACATAAAGCACTATAAATATTGATTGCATTTCAATCTGCCAATCAAGCGCTTCAATGCTGAATGCACAGATTGCATTTTTATTTTAAACTCGTTTTATTTAACATTTAAAACTTTCAGCCCGCACTTTCATTTTTTCATATTAGTATTACTGCAAGATTTCAAATAGTTTTAAAGTAAAATTTAGTGATTTATACGAGTTAACCTGTATGAATTATCGAATTTCCATTCCAAGATTTTTGTTTGTTTGTTTTTGTTTGATTTTTTTATTATATTATATCAAATACATTTTATTCCATAGAAGCTCTGACCTCCATCACCCCTGGGAGGGGAGGGCTACGGGTCCGATCCTGAGGCCGCCCTACTCCGAAATAAGTTGAAACTTGTTAATGGGTTTTATTTTATATACTTTCATTTAAAAGAAAGTCATTGTAACTTAAAAACTGTAAAATTGTTCTCCCCACCACTGAAAGTAAAGTCTCCTTCCCCTTCTTTGGGTATGCTGTGGTGTCTATGCAGACTAATATGGGACTAACGAGAATGATTAATCTGCGGTAAAACAGAACATTAAATTACAAATTTATCTCAAACAGAAAGAAAAAAGATCAGCACCTTTTTCATTTCATTTTCGACTATTTCGAAAGGAGGACCTGTAACCCCATCAGTCCCTTTCCCCTCGTTGGGTAAACTGTGGTGTAACTGTTCGCTGATATGGGGCTAACCAGAATGGCTAGTTCTTTATATTGCTGATAAGAAAGTTAAAAATTTAGCTCAAACAAAATGAAAAAATTCAGCATTTTTTTTTTCATTTCATTTTCGACTATTTTGAGAGGGGGCTGCAACGCCATTACCCCATTCCACTTCTTTGGGTATAATGTGGTGTCACTGTGCACTAATATGGAACTAAAGAGAAGAGAGTGGCTAGTCTGTTGAAGGATAGGGTATAAAATACAAATTTATCATAAACATAAAGAAAAAAAAAACACTACTTTTTTTTCATTTCATTTTCGACTATTTTGGAGGAGGGGGCTGTAACCCCATCAGCCCCTTTCACCTGTTAGGGTATTGCTGGAATGATATATACTTGCTAAAATGTATCCATAACATTAATGCATTGCAACACAGGAAATGAGGTTGATTAATGATAATTTATATGAGGAGATTAATTTTTAAGAGTCTTAATATTCGTACAGTGATAGCACCAAATGACTCTAGGTAAGCGATATAATTAACAATTCCCTTCAGGGAAATCCAAAGAAAATTTAATATATTAAATATTAAAATTATAATTAATCAGTGCGCTGTGTTATTTTTTTCGGAGATCGTTTACCTTCTAAGTCTGTAATTTCTTTTATATAATAATTTTTTTTAGTAAATCATATAGATAAATAGATTAAAATAATAAAACTTTGTAAAAAATCACCATAAAATTAAAACAAAACACAGCATTAACACAGATTATTTATTCTACTTTCCCACATCTATAAGAGAAAAATGTTAATTAAGAATTAAAACAAAGAAGAGATTACTCATATTCAATCTTGATTACATTTTATTATAGGCGAAAATTTACAATAAAAAAAAAAGCTATTTACATATTGTGGGTTATAAATTTTAATAGTAATGCTGATGCACATCTTTATATATATATTTTACCTATTTTAATTTATTATTTAATTAATTTTATAACACGTGAAAATCACCATAGTCCGTTACTTTCATAGGTAATGCTTATTACTGGTAAAAACAATGGAATAAAATCATAATGGACTACCTGATCCTCTGCCCCCGGCAGCATGTAGAATTCTCGTTGCTCCGTGAATATCCCACACGTAGGCACAAAAGGTCTCCAAAAATGTTGACACAAAATATTAATCCTTAATCGGCCATCACATGTATTTTTAAGCCAATATTGGGCTAACTTATTTATATATATATATATATTTTATATGTTATTCATGGTACAACAATCTGCTAAAATCCAACCGCAGCATCTTATTTTTTTTGCTACCAACAGCATTGGGATAAAATTTGCAAGTGAAGTCTGTCTCTTACTTACACTGAAAAAAAAAAAAAAAAAAAAAACGGACATTGTCCTGTTTACATTATTTATGCAAACATAAAATTATACCATATAGCTAGAAAATTTGCATACAGAGTTGCCACCCATCTTTACAGGCGAATATCATTGGTCGACTCTGAATTTATGTGGCGCAACCTTATAGGTTGAGTTTTTGCTGTACCCAGTTATATTTATTTTTACTTTATTCCGTCTGTGTGGTCCTTCTGGTCAAAGGTCAGCTGTAAATTTCGTTGTTATGCCCTCATGATGTCCTACACAACTATAAATCGTAATTTCGATGACTTTTATAGATTTATTATTGTCGTAAATTTTATCTGTACGATACTTTACCAAAATAGGCATTTAATCTTGTTCAGCTTATTTTATAGTCACACAAATGTTTCTTTTTATATGCTGCCTTGTATATAATAACATCATAGTTTATAGATAAAAGTTAAAGTTTGTTGGAAAGACCTATTCTTTCCATCATCTCCGCCTCCAATATGGAAAAAAAAAGAAATTTAGTGAAACGTGTTTCTTTTTTTTTTTTATTTTTTTGCTTGAACCTGCTCCTTCAGCTGGAATATAAAGTCTCATGTCATTGTCCAGCACTTTGTGTGCATCCTGTCCTATGTTGTATATGTAGAGTCATTGACACTCACTGAGTATCACAGTGGTTTGGATGGCTTGAAGATGTGCATAGCAAGTCCTTTTATACGCCAACAGTTCTGGTGTACGGATCACGTCGTCGAGGCATAACTGTCTTAGTAGATTGCACTGTATTTATTAATTATTCCATTGTTTGCAATTTAGCACTCAACAATTTAATGTTAAATTAGCCAATTGTATATCAAAGCAACCAATTTTGGAATAAGTAAGATAATAAAAGCCAAATTTCTACCATACGATATGTAAATATGAATAGGCAAACAGTTTGTTACACATTGAACTAACATTACACATAAAAGACAATTCATTATATTTCATATATAATAATAAAATACTCAGAGAGACAAAATTTGTATACAATTATTACATTATGAACTCGTGAACATACGATATAAAATTTTTATATCATCCAAATCTACTGATTCTTTAATTTATTGAATCGCTGATAGAGTGTATGTGTTTTTATTATTATTAATGTTATTATTATTATTATTTATTAATATTATTTATTTATTTATTTTAAATAAGTGGTGTATATTTACATATACATCGCTTCTGAATCGCTAACTGCCACTAAAACAAACATGCTCGTATTTGATCATCTGACTTAACAAATGATATTTGATTCAAAGAAAGTGAGGGAATAAATTTCTTCTAAGCGCAAATCCGATTCATTCCAAGAGCAAGAAGAAACATTTCATTCCTCTCTCGCTATGGAAAAACTGGTTGCAAGATCGACTTGTCGATAAAGAAAAAAACTCGTTACAACATCATAGTTTATAGATAAAAGTTAAAGTTTGTTGGAAAGACCTATTCTTTCCATCAGGTATAATGAGGTGTCACTGTGCACTAACATGGAACTAAAGAGAAGAGAGCTGCTAGTCTGTTGAATTATAGGGGGAAAATACAAATTTATCTCAAGCAAAAAGAAAAAAAAACAAGCACTTTTTTCATTTCATTTTCGACTATTCTGGGAGGGGGCTGCAACCTCATTTGCCCTTTTTCATTTTTTTTGTGTTACATATAGTGTCACTGTGTACTTATGTTGAACTAAAGAGAAGGGAGCGGCTAGTCTGTTGAATAATAGGGAAAAAATGCTAATTTATCTCAAACAAGAAGGAAACAAAAATCAGCACTATTTTTTCATTTCATTTTCGACTATTTTGGAGGAGGAGGCTGTAACCCCATTAGCCCCTTTCACCTGTTAGGGTATAATGAGATGTCACTGTACACTAATATGGAACTAAAGAGAGCGGCTAGTCTGTTGAATGATAGGGGGGGAAATACAAATTTATCCCAACAAAAAGAAAAAAATAAGCATTTTTTTCATTTCATTTTCGACTATTTTGGGAGGGGGCTGCAACCCGATTAGCCCCCTTCCATTTTTTTTTTAGTATAATGTAGTGTCACTATGTACTAATATGGAACTAAAGAGAAGGGAGCGGCAAGTCTGTTGAATGATACGAGAAAAACGGCAAATTTATCTCAAACAAGAGTAAGGAAAAATAAACGGTCAAGTACGAGTATTACTCGCGTACAGAGGGTTCCGTACAATAAATATATGAATTAGTAATTGTATTATTAAAAAAAAAAACCGTTGATAAAAGAATACTAACACTTTGTAAAAAAACTATGAAAAGTAGGGTTGTGTATAACAGTATATACTAGAAAAATGTAAATGGATATACTGTGAAAGTTCAAAAAGATATGGAACCTAAAATATATCAAATACAGCCATTCTGTATAACTCATTTTTACATTCTTCTATCTTTACAAGAAGAAAGTTTTGGATTCGTGAAAATTTTCGAATTTCGGTTTACGACGGATTTATACGTTTTAGGGTACAGAAGTAATGAAAAACATGTTTTTACAAAATGTTTGTCTGTGAGTCTGTCTAACCATGTGTGACACAAATTTTGTGGGCGCTCTATCTTAAGAACTATTGAACGGAATTTAATAAAACTTTAGATTCAGTTATTCCTTCACTCTTAATTCAAAAGAACGAATTATTAACTCAACAAAAGGACGAAAAGTTTTACGCGTGTTTTTGTTCTTTCTGAGTATCTGTTTTATCAAAAAGAGACATTTTCCACAAAAAACTGGTTTGCCAAATAACCTTTTTAGGAGTAGCATCCCCAGGACCGCTCATTTCAGATCGGAACAGAAAAATATCTCTAAAAGAGCGGTTTAAGAAGCTTCCCCATTGGTTGAAATCGCGTAACGCAATATATAGTTTGGCAAAGGGAGACCATTTTGAAAAGGGAGTCGCTTGTTTGTTTCAAACGTCAAAGGTTAGCGTTACCTATATGATAAAAACAATATTACAATTTTAATTTGATTGGTTTAAAAATGGTATAGAATAAGATAGATGGATTATGCTATGAAAGCAGGGGGTGTAGGGGGCAATCATCACAAAGAACTGAATAAATTTCGTTTTTGTTTACCAGCTAAAACCAAGATGGCTACCGGCGATTCTAGGATTTTACTAATACTGAAAATTCTAAAGTAAAGTACGCTGTTTTACTTCATCTTTCTTGTAATTCCTTCGCCATTCCTTGTTGTATTTTCACATTGTATGTATGATTTTTGCGTTATTTAACGTTATTACTTTAAAACCGGAAACATGAATTTCTTAAATTACTTTTTTTTCTTTTTTTTTTAATGCAACTGTTCCATAATTTTTATAATCAATAAAATGCACTTATATATGTAGTTTTCTCGTATTCAAATTGTGTAAAATTACACTAATTTGTATTTACATTATTAAACATATATCATTTTGTGCTTATATTATTGATTATTAATATACTACTTTGCTCATGACACTCAGAAATATTTGCGGAACACAGCCCATGATTATAAAAATTATTAAATTATTATTAACTTATAATATATGTTCTATTTTTTTTTTAATGTTTCAGTAAGTACAAGTATTTAATAAATTGTGTTCAGTTAGATAGTTGTACACATCTGTGACATCTACACTTTATTTATTATTTTTTTAATTGACACAGTATTATGTAAATAGTACGAAATGTAAAAGATAATTTAAAAAAGTATCAGAAAATAATAGATCAGTAAAAAATATGATTAATTTATTTTATGACACAACTAGTTTTTTTTAAATTATGATTTTGTGAATTTTTATTTTTGTGTTATACTTCGCTCTGTTCATATTCAAAAGTTTAACTAAAAAAAAGTCTGCAGTTATGTAACACATGAATTCTATATTCCATAATTATTTATCTGTGTCATAAGCAAAATATATTAAGAACATATAGTAATATCAGAAATAATTAAAGAAATCGACATTTCCGGATTAAAACTAATAACGTTAAAATTATATATACAATGTGAAAATACTAAAAAGAAGAAAACCATAATAAGAAAGATAAAGTAAAAACAGCGTACTTCAGGATATTGACAAGTTAAAAAATCTTGTCTTGTTATAGCTCGAACCATCTTTTATTATTATTATTATTATTATTATTATTATTTAATTTATCTTTCGGAAATGAAAAACAAAATTTCTTCTGTTCTTCTGCATCTGGATTAAAATAAACTAAAATGGAGTTTTAAAAATAATACATTTTGCAAACTGGGGAGTTATATATGTTAAAAAATAAAATTATAAAAAAAATTCTGAAAATAAGAGGGAAATAACTTATTTTGCCTATTAAATTTGACAAAAAGAAGGGGTTTAAAAATGACTTGTCAATAATGAGTGCAGTCACTCGTTTTGCCTATTAATTTAGTCGAAAAAAGAGCGAAAACAGCTTATCAAAAAGGAATGAAAAAAACCACTCCGCAAGATAGATGAAATTCACTCCTATAGGATAAGTGCATTTTCAATACTGGAAAGGAGTGAAAATACACTCAGTCGGAGTTAAAATCGCTGAATTTTTTTAAGAGAGTTGATATAGATTGGTGTTCATTACTTTTTGGTTTAAATCGCCCATCAGGTGGGGCTACAATGCTGCAATTTTCCCAATTTCCGCAATAGCTGTATCTCAAGAACTAATGCATCAAACTCATCAAACTTTCATTCATTTCATTCAACATCATTTCATCAAACTCAATTTCATCAAACTTTAGATTCAGTTAGTCCCTGATATAAACTGATCCTGATAAGTTTTTGGTGTAAATTGCCCAAGAGATTCCACTGCAACTCAGAACTTTTCACGATTTCCGTAATAGCTCTATCTATGCACGAATTTTCACCAAACTTCAAATTCAATTAGAAGTTCACGAAAGTTGTCCCTGATTAGATTTTGGTATAAATCGTCTAACCGGTGGCGCTGCTGTGCTGCATTTATCAGGAAGTATTGACATGTATGAGATAGAAGAAAGTTTTGGGATTGACACATCCGACTAGTTTAATATTATCTTAATCTCTTTATAACGAACTTAATTCGGTACTGACAATAAAAAAAATGCATATTTAAACTTCATTTGGCATTTCATAAAACTAAATTCAGCATAGTAATATAACCTTTCTTTCTACAGTGTAGCTAAAACAAAACATTCGTTCAAAGTTTACATTTGGCTAATAGAAAATTTTGCTAATAGAAAATTTTGAAAAATTGAACAACATAATCACTTAAAAAAATATTTTTTTGAACAATAAAAAGAAAATTTTAGGTTCAGTTTATACAGATTAACATAAAACGTACGTTTTGAAAATTTCATGCAAAAATATTCAAATGTTTTTGAGATATCGTGCGCGATATGCCCAAGAAAGTCAATTGGAGAAAAATGACTTAAAAGTTTCGAAAATGCCGCTTAAGCTATTGAGCCAGTATAATTCCAAAAGCCATAACTTCTGTTCTAATGAGAATTTGAAGGAAACAATTATATTAAAATGTTCAGAAAAAAGGAAGATTAACATCTAAAAAAATTAAAATTAAAAAGTTTTTGAAGCTTTAAGAGTCCTGAGACCCCTTGAATTAATCTGTTTATAACAATTTGACGTTTATTGCTTTTATACTGTTACTGGCCATTTCATTACACTCATATACCATTAAAAGCTGTAATCTAGCTTTAAAAGCCGATGGTACATAGTGTACGCCGCCCCTGTCATTATGTATGTCCAAACCGTCCATATCTGTAAGGGTTCATATCTCAGCTAATTACTGACGATTTTTTTCGAAAATCATGATCAACAATGCTTTTATACTTCTACTATGATAGGTATCTCCAGCGCTGCTCAACAGTTTTGCTGAATGCGCGTAAATCGAAATTTGTGTGTAACGGAAAAATGCGCTTTTCTCAAAAACTATGTGACCTAGGGTAATCGCTATAATTTTCCTGCAAGGTTTATATTAATGTCTACTTCCTCTAATTTTTTCATAATTTTAGTTTCAGTAGATTCGGAGTTAGATGGGGGGGGGGGGGGTGACATATTTTTGCGCTACATTTTCGACTATATCTTTGAAAATGCAATACCTAAAATTAAAAGAAATGTATTTTTGAATTCAGCGTTACGAAAGCTTTCACACGATACCTCACACGATATACAAAGAAAATATTTTTTTTTTCAAGCAACTGAATTTGCCCCTATACATTTTTACTAAATATATTTATAAATGTTTAATAATCTAAAAATATGCGGGTCAACAGTCTTTATTACTTCCCCGAATTTGAACTTTCTACGTTCTATAGTTTACGAGTAAAGTGGCTGTGACAGACAGACAGACGGACAGACACAAGAGTGATCTTATAATGGTTCCGTTTTTACTTTTTAAGTACGGAACCCTAAAAAACAGCACGATTTTTCATTTCATTTTCGACTATTTGCGAGATGAAGGTGCTGTCATTCCAACAGTACCCCCCTCCCCCATCTTATAGCATGTTGTGATGTCAATGTGGACTAATATGAGGTTAACGAGAATGGCTATTTCGCTGTATGTCAGAAGAAAAAATTACAGATTTCTCTAACAAAAGTAAGGAAAAACCACTTTTTTCACTTAATTTTCGAATATTTCAGGAGGAGGGGGGGGGGGGGCTGTAGCCCCACCAGTCTCCTTTCTCTTCTTTGGTCTCAATGTGGACTAATATGGGACTAAAGAGAATGGCTAGTCCGCTGTATGACAGAAGAAAATAAAATTTTTTTCCAAAAAAGAACGGGAAAAAATCACAAATTTTTTCATATCATTTTCGAAAATTTCGGGGGGGGGGGGGGCGTTGTAGCCCCATCAGCGCCCCCCCCCCTCTTGGGCACGCCCATGAATGTATTCGAAAACGACTATTTGATGCCTTACCATATTTTATGAGGTACCAAGCACTGTCCGTAACTATTCTTCCAAACAAAGATTTTTACATAATTCTTCCATGTTGCTTATTCGTCCGGGTATAGTATTTAGAAGATGCAGTGTGGCAACCGGCTATTCCAATAATGTTTTAAGCGGGTCCGGGACACATTTTCAAATAATTTTAATTTATTGAGTTAAAATTTCGAAATTTTTTGTGATGGTTAACCATATCATTTGTAAATAAAATCACATGATAAAACTTCTCGTAATTAAAAAAAAAAATTAAATTTTAAATTTTATTAAAAAAGTGGGGTAGTTTAAAATTGTTATAACTCGAAATATTTGTAGAATTTCCATTTTTTTTGCATTTAAATAAACAGAAATATATAAATTTTAATTTAGATTCAGCATTTTAAAAAATATTAATTTAAATAAAAATTAAAAATATTTAAAGTAAAAATTTTTTAAAAAATGACGTAACTAAAAAAAAAAATCATATTTTCAAAATTAAATATTTTTTCAAATTTTCGGAATCAAAGTTAAAGCAAAACAATTGAAAAAAACATGTTTCAAATTTGAACCATTTATCTTTGATGGTTCTTGACTTATAACAATTTAAATATCAGAAATGGTGAAAAAACCCATCATGAAGAAAAACGTATTTTGAAAAAAGTCGTTTTCATGACAACCATTGCTTGAAAGCTAGATTTTGAAAACAAACCAAAATTTAAAAACGAATACTTCCTGTTTCAATTAAGATAGAAACGGGATTTAAACTTCATTTTAAGCAGGAAAAAAAAAAAAAAAAAAAAAAAAACCCAGAAAAATTTGTAATGTAATAAAAAAATTTAAGAAAATTTTAACATTTTTGTGTCTCGGACTCCTTAAAACTTGCTAAAAAAATTAATCCCATAAATGTTGAAAGATGCTGGATGACAAATCTCGATTGCAGCGACATCTGCTAGTTCTTCACCGGCCGAAACGCTTTCTCAATTGAATCCTTATACAATGTTTAAGTTTGAACAACCAGATGTCGCTGCGATCGCCATTTATCGGTCAGCATTGTTCGACATTTATGGGATTCAATTTTTAGCACTTTTTGGTTAGTCGATTGCCACACACGGTTGCCAATTTGTCCTCCATTTTTGTTTCGAAATTTCAAATCCATACCGGAAACTTTCAAAGAAGAATTTTTATTTTAAATAATCGCGAAATGTTCGTCATTGAATAAAATAAAAAATACTATTTTTAATTTCTGGTGTGGATTGGTGTTTTCTGAATAAAAATGGAGGCCCAACTGGCAACCCTGTTGCCATACTACATCTTCTAGGCGCTAGTCTGGGGAGTGTAACGATATCGCAGCATTCTTCTCCATAAAACAGCTCTAAAATAATTAGCAAAATTCCAAACGGACAAAAATAAAAAGCAGATTCACGACTGTACATTTTCGAAAGATTTCAGATTTTTCGAAATAATGTGTGAAACATGGGCGGATCCAGTCCTCCATTTAGAGGGGGCTCATGGTTCCTTTTTTTTGGGGGGGGGGGGGTTCACATCTCTTAATAAGCAATTTTTATATTGAAGGCCGTCCCTATATCCAAAACGGTTACATTTCTGGTACTTTTGGGAAGACGTTTTCATTCGTGAATACAAAAAATTTGCAATATTCATAAAAATAGAAAATTTACACATTGTATCCAGATACCAAGAAATTGAAGAATTTCCCATTTTCTTATAAAGGGAAAGAAGCATTCAAGAAATTGCGCAGTTTAAGCAAATTTTTGGGACTTAATAGTTACGAAAATGCCGTCATGAGGGAGCAATTGGCTGTCGCAGTCTGAAATTCAGCTTAAAACCCCACATTTTATGGAGATTTCCCCGAAAGATTCTCTCCCTTTATCGAAAAATGGAAAACGCTAATCAATCACATTAGTTCTGAATAAGTGTACTTGCATCTGATATTAAAAATGACTTCATGGATGCGTCAGAAATTACCTACTTTGGATTTAAGTAGAGCTTTAACCCCTTGAGGGGCGGTGGAATATATTTTATCCCACCTACGATTAATGAAGATTTGCACCAGAAAAAAATTCTGAAATTTTACTTTTCTAGCTTTGGTGGAAAAAAGTCGTAAAATTGCTTTTCCTTATTTTGAAATATTTTTTTTCTTAATTTCCGGTGGGAATTCAGCATTACACAGACGCAATTACTTACCCCTTAAGGGGTTAAAGAGTCAGAAAGATGCTCATTGTCGAGATAATTGTAAATTTAAAAGGATTTAATATATATTTAATTTTTAAAATGCCCTTTAGAAATTTTCTTCGTTCACGGGGGGGGGGGGGGAGGTCATGCCCTCTGTGACCTCCACCTTGGATCCGCCATTGGTGTGAAAGTATTGACAAGGATTCTATACAAAGATTCAAGGACTTGAAGTCCAGTGTCCCTAGAAAAGCAAAAATAATCACACTCCCGTGTCATGCACAGCTCTCATTGGCTACCAAGTCCATCTTGGAGTCACATGATCGTCTTCTACCTTGCGAGAATAACTGTATACCTGTTGGGTTTCTTCCGTCTGGCCATCGACAACGATCCACACATCTTGCCGTGTGCGAAAGTTCATATTGTGTAACATGTGCGATTCGAAACAAGCTGTTTTCTGAAGAGCGCTGGTAGTAAAAAGTTCTTCTTTAACTATTTTGTCATGGATTTATCAGATATATTTATTTTTGCAATCGCAATTTTTGTTCCACTTCTCTATTTTGTTGTTTGGCATCGTATTTACTTTGCTCGAAGAATAGCTGAACTACATCAAAATGTGTCTGACAATGTTTTGTAAATAGAAAAATGATTATGTAACAGTAGCGCAATTTTATTCTGACATCGTTGGATTGAAGTCGGTACATCGATTTATAAACGATATCCAGCAATTATCTGAGTGTAACAGTCATCGTAAAGACTTACATTTTACTCAACCTGATGACCTGGATCTCATGACTTCGCATTGCATCGATACCTGAGATGACCATGGGAGCCGATTAAAAAGTAAGCGGAATACTCATCTTTTGACACTCTTGTTCTTTTCAATCCTTTGATCCTCAGCGACAAACGTATGCACCAAAACGTTTGCCAAAAGCGACTATATTTTATTCTTTTGTATACCAATATTTAAAAACAATAACTTTCGTGGTAGATTTCTATGAGAAATGAACATATTTTTTCTCAGTTTTCAAAATATTAACCTACGCATTTGCCGGTGTCATTCTTTACTTTTTTTTTATCGTACAAAGGGGGCTGGTCACTCGGCTTCTGATTTCCCCTCACTAATGTAAAGTCAATGGGCATTGGATGTATTCATCTATTTAAAATATCTCCTCGGGAAATTAATATTTTTAACTTCTATTTTTTGTGTACTCTTCTTAAAAGATGTCTCTTTTTTTCTTAGTTCTCAAAATATTTCTAAAGTATAGACTTCATTTTATAGAAAGTGTTAAAATCTTACTCACAGTTCGCCCGCGTTTAACACATGAAATATTAAGTTCAGCATAGATTTTAGAAATATTTTGAAAACTAAGAAAAAAAGAAACATCCTTTAAGAAGAGTACACAGAAGAAATATGTTAAAAATATGAATTTCCCGAGGAGATATTTTAAATATTACGAATACGTCAAAAGTCCATAGACTTAACATTACGGAGGGAAATTCCGAAGCTGAATGACCAAAGCAAGATTCAGTTTATGGTTCCTTTTCTTTTCTTTTCCTGCGAATTGCAAACCGTATTATTCCCTTAAAAAAAAAAAAAAAAAAAAAGCTATATTCTTTGAATTCTCTCTTGAAAACTGTTTGAAATGTTACACCTTCATTTTTTCTAATGATGAATATACTTTTAGTTTTTCTGCAGTAAATGCTCTTATAAATGAAACTTATCTTTTCTAAAGGAAAATCCTATTACACGCAAGAAAAATAAGAGTGCTCCTGTTTAGATTATTGATTAAAGATTTTTAAATATTCATTGGGTATTTTCCAATTCTTACTTTTAAAAAGCACAACATTTTTTTAACGTAAAATTATTTAAAAAAACAAAACAAAATGTTACCACAAAAGTACGTTTGTAAGAGCTTTCTAATGCAAAAATTTAGAATTGCGCTTGAAAATGATTATAACTAGGGTTTCCAACCTTTTTGCCTTAGAGTCGTTTGTCATCACAATTTCCGAATAGTAATTTTTAATCTCAAAGTCCCTGCTATTAAATTAGGCAAAATATTCTACTTTAAAATAGTTATAGCTCTGTGATTGGACGCCCCTTTTTTAAACCAACATATTTCTACATATCTTGAATGAAATCTGTATATTTCTGTACATCTTCTCTGAAGAAAAAGGTCACAGTGAAAGTGCGTCTAACCATCACGTTTTAAAATTTAAAGTTTATTTTTTAGGCTCTCGTGTTTTTAATAGTGCGGAAAATTATAAATCTTTTTTTAATTGAAGAAAGAAATGAAAAGATAAAACTACAAAGTATAAAACATTTTGCGTTAAACGAAGAATTTTATTAGAAGATCAGTTTTAATTTTATATTGGTTAGTAATCGTATGAAATATTCAAATTATCCAACTTCGAATTAAGGAGAGGAGTTGGGATTATATTTGAATTAATGGTGTAATTATAATGAATTATATTTTAATTCAGTATGTGTATTAGCTTTTTGAAATCAAGTCCTTTGAATTTTGCAAACTCTTGCTTCTAAAAAATTATGTATAAAATATATATTTTAAAGATTTCCTTTAAAAGAGCTTTCAAGGGGGGGGGGGGATTATTTTTTCTCTAATAATAATCTGTTTCTAAAGAATTCTCTACCATTTCCATCAGACAAAGGAATGCTTTTACACACCCATTCCTTCCTTGGCACTGATACCGGAAATAATTAAATAAAAAATAACTAAATCCCTGATAAACTAGCAAGGTAGAGAAGAAATTCGCATAGCCGACGTATGAAATTTTCTTTCATTATAAACTATTCCAACCGACAATCAAGTTCTTTGAAACCAAGAAATGATTCATCTGAAACAAATGACATTTTCAGATATTCTTATTGAGGTTGAAAAACTAAATGAATAACTTTCTTTTTTAATTCATTTTCCTATAAAAGTAAAGCATCTATCAGAAAATGCCGACAAAGTTTGCGTTTTAAACCAATTTTTTGAACAGTAAAAAGCGTGATAAAAAAAAAAAAAAATCGTCGGGTATTAATGGACTACAATTAATTGTGTATCACATTTATAGAGAGGAAAACTACTGTTTCATTCTTTCGTATAGTCCTGGAGTAAAACAAAACAACAACAAAAGTGATCACCCTCCTACTAACTGTACCTCAAATAATCGTATAAAAATGTGACTGCTACCAGATTAGTAATAACGCATACTAATTAATGCTATACTTAATTTTTTCTTAATCCTTTATGTCCCAAATTATGAATTCAAGAAAATTTCATCTTCTAAAGCATTTTTCGTGAATTTTTGAAACGACATTAGAAGATTTACACAATCATTTAATAAATTTTAGAAGGATGTTGCCAATTAAAATTAATTAATTAAATTTGTATTTATAGGAATTTTGTGCAATATTTATAACTTCACTAAAATTTATTTAAAATATATTTTTTAGTATTTTATAGAAGCAGGAAATGTACAAATATAATGCCTTTACAATAGAAATATAAGGATGATTCCGAACTGAAAAATTTCATCCCGAATCTTTCGACGTCAAGAAAGCTGAAGAGATGCAAATGAAAAAGAAATCACCCTTTTAAAAATACTTTGTTTTGTTCAACCAATAATGCTTTTGGAACAATATAAAGTAAAGTATCTATAACTCATTCTAAAATGTATTAATAATCGATGTATAAAATGAATTTTCTAACAAGTTATTTTAATGATACTTTAAAGTACCGTCGGGGCGTAAAGGGTTAAGGGCTCGTCTATGGAATTGTAAGAGGCTTTAAAATTTTCGATACTAAAACCAAAGTTTGACATTATGTTTGGATTATTCGGAAATTTACTTTCGGATATCAAAGGGCAATTCAACAGAAAATTATCTTTTTCATTTTTTTTTGAGGGAAGGGGAAGTGAAATTGATATTATGTTTAATTTAAGGGTATGATTGGAAAACTTGATATTTTTATACTCTATAATAAAATCCTAATAAAAAGGCATTGTAAATTACTGTTTACAAACTAAGTTAAGTACCATTATTGTCTTTGTAAAGCCACTATGTTACGTCAGTTACACAATAAAAGTTACGTCAGTTACACATGCAAATGCCATTTTTTATCTTTTTTATTATTCAGAAATTAATTAAAATTTACTGTTATAATTTGGTATTACTTAGTGTTGTTGAGAACATTAAATCACTTTTTTTAACGGGATAGTTTTGATAATTTTTACACTTCAATCAAGGCAGAAAAAATGTTGGTATATTTTATGTTACGTCCGTTACAGAATTTTGAATTGCAATTTTCGGGACTAAAAGAAAGATTGAAATAATCTGCAGGTATTTGGGTATTAAGTTCTTAGTAAAAAATATTTCAACTTGTAAAAATTTGTTCTAGCTTTATTAGTAAATTTTCTACATATCTTTGAAAACAAAATTCGATGATCAAATGTTACGTCAGTTACGATGGAATTGCCCCAAACGATAAGTCACTAGGTCAAGTTGTTTAAGAATTATGCATATTTAAAGCGAGAATAGGCTTTGGAATTTAAATTTTTAAATTTTTAATGGGTTCACTTAAAATTTGTCAGAATTGTTAAGACAGGCTAAAATACTTATTCAGAAATTTGAAATAAAAATACAAAAATAATTTTTTGATGTTGTTATTATATTTTAACTACTTTAATGCGACAAAAATTGACATATTTCAAAATGTTCCATGTGCATTTATTTTACATAAAATATGACAATATTTATTTATGAGATACTTTTCCTATATTAAAATGGAAGTGAGATTGTAAAATTTTGCTGAATGTATAAGAAAAAATACATAATTATGCTTTGTTTTTTTCTAAAAAAGTAGCTTAATATTTCCATATGCACATAAATTTCAACACTGAAATACCCTTGAAATGCAAATTATTATGCTAACATTTATTTATTATTGTATAGAGAATATACAATATAAATTACAAAAGAATCTGATTATATGGAATGTTTCAAAATTTAGAAATGTGCGAAAATTTAAATTTTGAGAAAACAGCATTTTAAGTACAGCTCCAAATCAAAAAATTGGAATAATAGAAAAAAAGGAATTATGAAAAAAGGTTTTTATGTATCGCTTATAAAAAAGTAATACAGGATAATACTTAGAATTTACATACACTATATGGCCAAGGGTGACCAGTCACTTGCGATTTTAGACGTTTTGTTAAATATCTAGGAAAATACATGAGAAATTAACTTGAAACTGCAAGTGTGTAAGCAGTATAGTATAGGTCACATATTTTTGTGAAGATTTTTTTTCCCGAAACCCCATGGGGGACTGTCAACAAATTGAAAAAGAACGAATATCTTTTGGATAACCCTGTAAAAACTGATGTAGCAAAAGCGCTCAAACTCGAGATTATTAATAAGTGGCTTATTGTAATATACTGTTTCATTTTTATGAGGATAGCATGTATACTCGTAGAGAAATTAAGGTTTTTATAAAAACAGTCCCAAATTTCGCCAAGATTTTTGCTTATAATTTGCAGAGTTCTTAATATAAAAAAAGTTCTTTTCAGAAAATATGAAAAACAACATTGTACACAATACTCTGCAATCAAATTTAAAAATAATAAAAATTGTATGAAAAATAAGCAGGTTTACTAAAAAATGTTTCACTGCGCATGCGCGAATGCAATCAAAATATAATGTGCATAATATGTTAGCTAAATGTATAAAGCAACTTTTGTAAAAGTCTCAAAAACATAGTTTGAAAAGTCTGATAATAATCGTTTATAGAATAAGCTCAAAATCCGTTGTTACCAAAATGAAGCAAAAAGATGAGGGGTTTTATCCATATATCCATTGATTAGTGCCAATATAGCATACACAATATTGCACGTACTACTGTATTTGTATACAGCCCCTCATCTTTTTGCTTCCTTTTGGGAATAACGGATTTTGAGCTTATTCTATCGACGATAATTATCAAACTTTTCAAACTATGTTTTTAAAACTTTCACAAAAGTTGCTCAATACATTTAGCTAACACATAATGTAAATTATATTTTGATTACGTTCGAGCATGCGCAGTGAATCATTATTTAGTAAACCGGCTCATTTTTCATACAATTTATTATTATTTTTTTCTTTCTGGTTGCAGGGTGTTGTGTACAATGTTGTTTGTCATATTTTCTGAAAAGAACTTTTTTTTAATTTTAAGAACTCTGCAAATTATAAGCAAAATTCTTGGCAAAATTTGGGACTGTTTTTATAAAAACCTTAATTTCTCTAAGAGTATAGATGCTATCTTCATAAAAATGAACACAGTATATAACAATAAGGCACTTATTAATAATCTCGAGTTTGAACGCTTTTGCCAGGGTTATCCAAAAGATATTCGTTCTTTTCAACTTGTTGAGGGTCCCCTATGGGGTTTCGGGAAAAAATATTCACGAAAATATATGACCTATACTATAGTGTTTACACACCATCAGTTTCAGGCTAATTCCTCATGTATTTATCTAGATATTTAACAAAACGTCTAAAATTGCAAGTGACCGGTCACCTTTGGCCATATAGTGTAGCTTGTAGAATCTTTTAGAATAAAAATTAAAGGAAGTAATACAAAAATTAAAATAATTATTCACATTTGGAAAAAATCTAAATATTAGAATAACCATTTATCTGGTTCAAAATGTTAGAATAATGTATTGTAAACAATACCTGTTTAGAAAAAAATAGTTATTCTTTAATATTTTGTTGCATCAACTTTACATTTTATAACAACACGAACTCGCTTTGCCAAGCTAGCTACAAGTGGTTCAGAATGTTTTCTGCCCAGGCGTGACCATGTCAACTTTATGCTGGAAAGAAGCTGAACTTTGTTTTTTGGCGCAATATCTTGCAGTCTTTTCTTCATTGTTCCCCACAAATTCTCTACTGGACTTAAATTCGGCGAATTAACCGACGAGGGAAGCACGTTAATTTTGTGTTGGCTAAGCCAATTCTTGGTGGACACTGACCTGTGTGAAGGTGCTAAATCACGTTGGAAAATAAAATCGTCACCAAACAGATCTTCCGACGATGATATCCTGAAATGCTCAAGGATTTCTTGATATATCTCAGAATTAATCCTTCCATTAACGATGCATAGCCTTCCAGGGCCATCTGCAATATGCAAGCCCATACCATTACATTGGCTGCAAATTTCCCTGATCGTTCATGCAGTCCTTTTCACATGCTTCTTGCTTCATTCGCCATACACGAACACTTTGATCACCATATGTTACACAAAACACACTCTCATCACTAAACAATATATTTTTCCAATCATCTAAATCCCATAAAAAGCCTTTTTTTTAATCATTTCACCTTCTTCCTTTTCTGTTTAATAGTCCTGAGGGGCTTTATCTTTGGGACACGAGATTGAAATCCCAGTTTATGGAGACGTCTTTTTGGAGCTATAATTTAGTGTTGGAAATTTATTCACATCGACAACATGTTCTTTTCACTTTCGATGCAAATATCTTACACTTTTAAAACGTTTTTTTAGCAATACTCTTTAGCTTTCTATCATCTCTCTGAGTAGTTTTTGGCTTTCGGCCGGTATTCCGAGGTTTGTTTTCAAAATGTCCGTCGTTAAAATATTGCTTTATTGCTCTACTAACACTTGATTGAGAACATTTTAAGTACTTCGTAATATATTGCTGATTACGACCTTCATTATGCAAATCAATAATATGATGCTTTGTAAACTCCGTTATGTCGGCCCATGTTTCACACAAAATTAAAACAATGATGATGCAAAGCGCTTTTATAACTTAAGAAAAAGTCCCACACAAGCTAATTTTATGCTTAATTTATGCAACATTCTGAACTAATCAGGAAAATTCAAAAGCATTCAAATTTTTTGAACCACTTATTTTAGTATTCTAATATTTTGAATAATGAAAATAATTTTACAAAAATACAATATTCACTCAAAATTTAATATTTTAGAAGTTTTAATCTTCTTTAATAACAACCAAATTTATTAAAACATCAACCGTTGTTCTTTTTCAATAGTACTACACTGAAATAAAGCTAACTGCAATTCCAAATACAAATGAAATATTCTAATTTTTTGACTTGGAGCTGTATAAGCAACTGTCTAAATATATAGTTTGTTTCGATATATAACCTCTTTAGTCCCGAAGGTAAAATAACACTGCGAATACACATTCTTTGATTTTACATAAAAAAATAACCATAGATGACAGAAGGAGCCCTTTATCTAAAAATTGATACTTTAGGGGGCTGGTAATTTAGGTTCACAAATATGGATATAAAATTATTAACACCCTTAAAATATCAATTTAATTATCAATAATCTAAATTCATGCCGTAACAAATTGAAGGCCTTTAATTAATTGAATGATCTACAAATCCTCAAGATTTTTTTTATTGTAAAGCGTTTAAGTTATTTAATTATGAAAATTTCTTACTTTCTTGTACACACTGTCTGGGGTGCATTTTGAAAATTCAGATGAAAATAGCACTTATTTTGTGCGGAAATAAGCATCGGTGCTGCCATTTATTAGTTTTGATCCAAAGCCAAAAACATTCCGCTATATAGAAGTAAAGTAAAAATGTAAAAAAAATTAAAATAGTTTAGTTTATATACTCCTTGGTTCGGAAGTGTCACATATAATACTTCAGAACCAAGGAAGTTAAAAACTTATACCTCTGCGAAGAAGGGTCAAAATTGAAAAATTATTTTTGGGTCACGTGAAATTGAACATTTGATTTCTTAAATCACCAAATAAAAAAAACGGTATTTTAGTCGAATTTCGAGATTTTGAATCCCCTTAAAATTTGAAACTTCTAACGTCAAATTCATTTTTAATCGTTGCAAAACAGACTGCAATGCGGGTAGTTTTTTAACCCCTTGAAAGGCACCGGTATACCATATATACTACTTAATTTTAATTCCTAAATTGGCACAAGTATTTTAAAACTAAATTTTGCATTATTTAATGTACGTGAAGTTAAGCTTTTACTTATCTTCATATATGTTTCATGTAAATCCTGGTATCAATCAATCATTATGCCACCTAGTGAACTTCGCTTTGACGGCTATAGACGCAAGTGTTCGCCAACGCGTTAAGAATAACTCAAAAACTATTTGGCGGAATGAGCTATAATTTTGGATTTGCATATTTGAACCTTTCAGAAATCGATTTCTGTTTAAAAATTCATACTTTACAATACTTAATTTTTTCTAAAAAGTAATTTCCAAAATATATATAATTTGAAATTAATTTTTAAAAAAAGGATACTAATTGTGATGTTTTACAGAAATCGATTTCTAGAGCTTGAAATATGCGAATCCAAAATCACAGATAATTCCACCAAGTATTTTTAAATTTTGCTTAAAAAATTATCCGCATTGTAATTTGTTTTGAAAATGAATTGACATTTGGAGTACTGAATTTGAAACCTGTATAATTCCTGAATTACTTAGTCAAATGACTTCCTGTTTCGTATTAAAAGGTAAAATAAACCGAAGAATACGAATTTGATTTCAAAGTTAGTTGTTAGTTTTGAAAATTTTAAAGTTTGTTACAATTTCTATATGTAGTTAATCCACTAAGCAACAATTAAGTATAGGGGAAGGTGGCCTAAAATGATCCTAGCGGGCAAAACGATCCACATATGTTTTTTTTCAGACAGGTCGCGCTATCTACAGGGTAACACTTAAACTAGTTGTGCCAAGTGAAAAAGAAACAATGGCGGTATTCAAACGATCGCAGTATTACGCGTGTGAATAGAATTCTTTGAAAAAGTGGGTTTTATAACATCTGTTATAAGTACTAACTTTCATATTTATTTAGATATACAGTCTTTCATGCACAGAAATATGACTTAGTTTACTTAATAGAGTATGTTTTTAGATGGGAACTACACTTGCTAATTTTGTCATGTTTCTCGGCGTCATCCATTTATAAGGTACCTGTACCTTATATGGACACCCTAAGAAAAATTGATTTTTTTCACCCCCGTTTCACCCCCATAGGACTCCAAAAATATATGACCCCTATCTCTGGACTGTTGACTACCATTATTAAAATTAGTGACCTTGTAACTATTCTGGTTTAATTTTAATGATAAAAACGAAAAATGTCCATATAAGAAACCACCTGTCCCTATTATGGACATGCATGTACATATCACGGACAGGTGGCTCCCTATTGACCTACTACACAGTGTGTATGGAAGAGCCACTCTTCCAAGGGATTTTAGAGGAGAGGGGATAAAAGAAATATATCTTAAAGTATTGCTGGGGAGGGGCGCACAGTAAATATCTTCAGAACATGCACTTTAGAAAGGTGGTGGGGGGGGGGGTCATTTTCGGTTGTGGCTCTTCGAAGACCCATGCAAAGCACCTTAGTTACTACAAAATATTATGAAATAATAGAATTGGTTTTGCTTAGCTTTATTGCATCTGGCTGCAAAATTTACATCTGATATTACTCAGTCATCACAGAATGGAGAAATAAAAACTTCTTCATCATGGGCGGTAAGTCCCACACAGTCCTCATGGACATATCTGCCGCATGTGATGCATAGCCGCATGTCTACAACAGCATCAATATTGCATAATAAGCAGTACCAGCTCTCCTTTGTTGAAGAAGTCATACAGCTGGTACCTGCGATTTTGACAACAGAAATCCTACTGAGGGGAGGCTTCTTTTGATTTTTCTGCAAGGGCTTTTTGGAGGATTTTTTTCTTGGAGGATTGTTCAGATGACATTAAACAGATATTTTACAAATTTGTGAATCTGAAGATTCACTTGCTGTATTTCCAATGTGAACAAAGGGTGTCCATATTGGGAATCGAGCATAGTTTTACTAAATCTTGTAATAAATAAACAAAGAAAACATTTTTAAGCAATATATGCAATAGCAATCGAAAATATGTTTTATCAGCTTTCTAAAACACTCCACTTTTCAATGTTTAATTTTATCATATCTAATAAGAATTTAAACTTACCTGTAATTGCGATCAGCACACCACGAAACAACAGTTTCCTTCCAAACGGCGAACAGCGCGCTTTTTTTGCACTTTCCAGGCATAATTATCTTTTCAACTGCTTTTCTTGAAGGACATGTAGCGCCATCTCTCGATCAAAATTGTTACTTTTAAAGCTATTAGGGGTGCCCATATTGAGAGCACTGCCCATATTGGGTACAAGTACCTTATGACTTAAAATGGGCGGCCATGTTTCCGGGTAAAATGATCCATTATATGGAT
Source organism: Maratus speciosus (assembly GCA_963932465.1). Taxonomy (NCBI): domain Eukaryota; kingdom Metazoa; phylum Arthropoda; class Arachnida; order Araneae; family Salticidae; genus Maratus; species Maratus speciosus. The sequence goes on from OZ010796.1 coordinate 534,476,471, forward strand.
CGTTTTACTCCCATTTAATTGTCTGAAGAAAATGCGCTACCGGGTCTTAGCCATCATGGAAGCCAAATGTGTGGCTGCCCCAACTCTTTCTCTTTGAGTCCACGTGTTATCCTACCGTTTCCAAAGAAAACAGAATCAAGCACTTCGAGAAAAGAATATCGATTGGAAGTGCCGTTTTTAATGAGCAGTCCTTATAAGAATCAACTGAGCTTGGAAAATTATGTATCCTGTTTGATTGTAAAACTTATTTTATTTCATTATGTATTGACATAATTAGTTTTATATCCTTTATTTTGCCGATAAAAACATTTTACAATTATCTTTAAATGAAGGGTCATTTTGCCCTTTGGGCGACGATAAAATGATCCTTTGGACACTTTTTCAAAAATCCATATTTTTCATTACTCAGTTTGAGTTTAAAATATTATTAAAATATGTTTATAATGCAAAATATAGTGTAAAACATACTAGCATAGGGCCAAAGTTTTATTTAAACAGTTATATTATTTTGCAAAAGTTTTCTCCTTAAGGGGATCATTTTAGGCTACCTCCCCTACCATTATTTAGTAGAGGTTATTAATATTCGATTGGTACCAGTCATATTTTTAAAAGCCGTAGGAAAGATCCCCCATGGACAAGAGTGTATACTTTTGGATTATCTACCTTTCTATGAACATTTTTCTAATTTACATTATTTATCTATCTCTTTAAACTTACAGAAATAAACCGTCTAACCACCCTTTTTGTACGACCTTATATATCAGCATTGACGTGTACAATATCACTTGGATTTTATTTAAGAATAGGAAAAAAAAAAATTAGTAACAAATGTTACGGAAGAGGAAGCTAAATTAAAACATTATATTGCCTACATTTTAAATCTATATTATGTAGTACAAACCATGTTAATGTACGTGAAGAATATAAAGAAGCTTTGGATATTGTCGAGCAAAGTTACTGATTCAAAAAATTATTATAAAATGCCAATGAAAGAATTAAGGAAGGGGAGTCACATCTCTTAATAAAGTATTTTTTCAATAGGAATGTGCATTTCTATATACAACGAAATGTGTTGTATATGTATATTTCACATACTGGCACATAATACAAGGATATGTTTTACGATCTCAAAATAATCCTCATTGTTTTTAGGGTTTCGTTCACCTGACGAAACCCTATTCGTCTTGCTCCTCCGTCTGTCTGCTTGCCCCACCAGTGGCCGAGAGGTTCTGCTCTCGAAGCTGGTAGACGGAAGGTGCTGGGTTCGATCCCAATCGCGCCCGTCGGCCTAATCGTTTGGAGTTTTCGTGGTTTTCTTCGAACCTTGGTTCTCCAAGCGTTAATACGGGTTAGGTTCCCTTAGAAAGACCTCCACGGAAGGCACTCCCCCCCACTTAGGGCCTATATCCCACGTGCTGATAATTGGCCGACATAAATACAACCAACCAACCAACCTCCGTCTGTCTGTCCGTCACAGAGCCCGTTCTCAGAAACTATGTATGTTGGAGACTTGAAATTTTGCATACATATAGCTGAACACCTCATATCAAACGACAAATCATAAAATTTTGAGAAAGTCTTATATTTAACCCTCTGGGCTCTAACTTGTGTATTTTAAACTTTTTTTCCCTAACTGATCCCCTAATTAAGTTGAAGACTTGAAATTTTGAATACATATAGCTGAATACCTCACATCAAACGACAAATCATGAAATTTTCAAAAAGTCTTATATTTAACCCTCTGGGCTCTAACTTGTATATTTTAAGCTTTTTTTTCTAACTGAGTCCCTATTTAAGTTGAAGACTTGAAATTTTGCATATGTATAGCAGAACACTTGCGATCACACGAAAAATCATAAAATTTTCAAAAAGTCTTATATTATTTACCCACCGGGCTCTAACTTGTGTGCTTTAAGCAATTTTTCTAACCTCCCCCCACTGCACCTGGTGGATACTTTTCTAACTTTTGCCGTCACTCTTTCATATTATGTACATAGCCTTACATCTTTCAGTTCCACTTTTTACCGCCAGGGGGCGCGTACCTATCTCGGGTGCTATGGGCCCGATCCCCTCGACTAATATATCTACGGATAGGTTGTAAAACGGAGTTTCGTTCGGATAGAGATTTGTGTAGAATAGAGTGCACCCCCTGGTTGCGAAATGTGGAACTAACAGATTTTGCAAAAGGATAAAATGTTTTGAAAGGAATATTAAACGAAACCCTCTGTATGATCTGTGATCACACTTACCCCCTTGTTTAAATGTTATTTATGTACTCAATTTTTATTTTATAATATTTGCTTTAAAATAGTTCATTTAATCAATGCCCTTTTATTTATTTATTTATTTATTTATTTTATATTTAATCAGTACTTATTAATTTTATTCCTATTTTTTTTTCATTCTACTTTAAATAAATGTTAATTTAAGTCATTTCTTGATTTCTTAAATTAATTTATTCTTTTTTATGGGTATAGATGGCAGCACTAAACATTTTTGTTAAAAATCTAGTTACAATATACCTTTTTCACACCAGATGGCAGCAATGTTTTGGTTTTCAGTGACTAACTGCTGGCCACATGTTTTAGTAGTTTTAAATCTGATTGCATACTCACATGTTATAATATAGTGGGTGAACTTTCTGAAGTTTTGGATTCTAGTATATAATTGAGGTATTGTGCTCTAATCGTTTTTCAATATTTAATAACCTGTGTGAAGTGTATCTTTCTTTAGATCTCTTGGTTATTTATCATTTATTTTGCTTTATGATGCACTATTAGGAGCTAAATTTTGTCCTTTTAGGCTTAATGCCGACAAAATTGGATGAAATAACGCATCTTTACTATGATTTAAACCTGCAAGCTCCTCTGATTTTGTGGGTTATTCATAGTTTATTTTACATACCGGTTTCCTATGTTCATATCTTGTTCATCTTTAGAATCTTACCAATTTGTTCATATATTTGCGATTTCATCTTTATTATATATATATTCATCATTTATGGGCCATCGTCCTCTTGCTTGAAATCATCTTCAGTGAACGGGGCAAAGTGATATCGTCCATTCTATATACAGTGTGTCCGTAAAGTCATGGTGCAATTTTCGGTCACAGGAAATAAGAAACAAGATGGAAATGTGAAAGCTTCACCAAATACAAGAAAAACTCTCCATACCTGTTCGTATCTGTTCAGTGCAGCTCGATGTGGTCTCCATTTGTTGCCCTACACATATCTAAAGGATTGTCAAGTTCTTCCCACACACAGTTAAGGACGTCTGGTGTAACAAAGTGAATAACGTCTGTGATTCTCTGTTTCAAATGGAGGTCACATCGAACTGCACTAAACAGGTATGAAATTTGGAGGGTTTTTTTTTTATTATTTGGTGAAAATTTCGCATTTCCATCTTGTTTCGTTGATTTCCTGTGACCGGTTAAAAGTGCACCTTGACTTTACGGACACACTGTATATTTGCAGGTAAATTAATTAAAAATATTATTTAAATTAAATAAATCGCTTTTCCGTGGCAAAATTTTATTTTAAATCCGATTTAATTGATATTCTATTTGTTTAATCTTCAATTGCAAAGTTTTACTTTTATGTAAATTTAACCTGCTAGCTCATATTAAAGACTCACTAATACTCAAAATAACAAAATTGCAGTGCACTGTTTTTTATTAAATACTATCACAAGAAGAGCCGCTCATGGCTACCTCTTCTATGAACTCGTATAAACAAACGCAGACAATAAAAGTCTTTGCCAATAATACAAAGCATAAATATGACTGAACATACCGGTCCCCGTTGAATGATTTTCATTCAACCACAATTATAATACATTATTACATTTTAAATTTTAAACAAATAATACAGCATGTACTAGTAATCAATAAATTGACAAATTACAAAAGATAACAATAATTTTTCCATGGGTAACAGACAAATTTTTTAAATTGGTCTCTTGAAAACACCTCTTTGTGTTTTTATGCTTACCTACTCTAATGATTCCGCATTCATTATGTAATGATGTACACTCATTACATCTAACATTCAAATTAAGTTTGTTTTAAATGCTGCAAGAATTTATTTCTTTTCTCATATTTTATTTCAAAAAATAACTCAGAAATACTTTATTTTAAAAGTATTTAAAGGTTAGCACACTCGATTTTATCAAAATAAACTCAATCCTTCTGCATAAAATGGATGTCATTTAAATAACTCAAAACACCTTTTTGTATAAATATTTTCTTTGATAAACACATAATACATTCAATCAAACAGAAAATAGCTTAATCTTACATATTTACACTCAAAATATCTTATAAAACCTACTGCTTTAAGAAGTATGAAAACTATTTGCAATATTTATAACATGAAACTCGCAACAATTATGAATTGTTTTTTTTACATATTGCACGACCATTTACAGGCCAAAACTTCTGCCTTAACTGAAAAAGTAAAGCTTGTGGACCTAAATGTAAATACCGTTTATGAAAATATTCTACTATCATTTGAGTAAGCTTACTTTTATTGTGTAATAATATTGGAAATTTTTGGTTGGCATTTAAGTTACTGTTCGCTGATTTACCTTGTACTCTTAGAAGACTTTCTTTATCAAGAAATGGAGGGAGGTTTTTTACCTGACTATTATGATTAATATTACCTGATTTTTGCAAGGATTTCATTTCCTTGTCAAAAATCTCACGTTGAACACTTTTTAACAAAAAACTTTCTGCTTTGTTGAGCTCTTCGAGGTCCAGAGGACCCTCCTATTTTCCTTTTTTACAATTTCTATGAAACCTGAAAATAAATCCTAAAATACGAATTATATTACTATAATTATTACTTAAATCAATTATATCATGCACAAAAGAATTAATAGAAACTGTAAAACAGATATGCTTTTAAAATCACTTATGTTAATATTTTAAAGTTCGTTTGAAAAGTCATTGGAATTAACCGCTACAAAAATGTTTGTATTTGGATTGTCTTTTTCCTTTAGGAACAATGGACCACTCCACCATAACTCATTTGAGAATAGCTTATCAGGATTAATTCCTCTCGTTAGAAGGTCAGCAGGGTTATGCTGAGATGGAAGCCACTGCATTCCCTCAGTTAGTTCTCGAATTGTAGAAATCCTATTCGCAACAAACGTTTTTAGAACGCATGGTCCTTTTTAAATGCAGGATAATACTATCATGGAATCGGACCACAAGAATATTTTGTTTACACTAATCTTGAGCGCAAAAATCACTCGTTTAATAAGCTTTGTCAATAAAACTGCTGCACAAAGCTCAAGTTTTGGAACAGTTAATTGCTTTAAGGGAGAAACTCTGGATTTACCTGTCACTAATTTTATAGACACTTGACCTGATTCTGTCACTGATTTGCAGTAAATTACCGCACCATAGGCTGTTTCAGACACGTCGCTGAAACCATGTAACTCGATTATAATTGCATCTTTCAATAAAATACACCTACTAATCTCAAATTTATTAATTAATTATAGGGTATCAGAAAATCTCTCCATTCCTTAGCCTCTTTCTCCTATAGCAAATCATCCCAATTTAATTGTAATAACAATATCTTCTGCATAAATATTTTTGCTTTAATTATAAAAAGATATACTAAACCTAAGGGATCGAATATACTTGATATAGTTGATAACACTTGTCTCTCAGTGACATTTACATCATTATGAACTTTAACATTGAAAGTTAAACAATTTTTTTTTCAATTTGCACAAAACTCCTAACGCTTTAGATTCTTCTGAATTACCAAAGGGGTATATCTTGTCATTTGTTTGACAAAGTTGTGGGGCATTACTGCACCATTTATGTAATAACGTTCCTGCACTGTTTAAAATTTCTATTAGTTTATTTTGGAGTTCTAATGCAAAACTTAAAGAATCAGCTCCAGATAGAATGTCATCCATATACATGTCTTCTCTCAGTACGGGTGCTACTAAAGGAAACATACTTCCTTCAACCTTAGGCAATTGAAGTAGTGTTCTCATGGCCAAAAAACATGCGCTAACAATTCCATAAGAAACTGTCGTTAATTCAAAATTTTTAATTGGCTAGTTAAGACCTTTCTCCCATAAAACTTTTTCAGCTTCCTCTGATCTGGATGAACAGAGATTGCTCTATACATTTTATTAATGTCTGCAGTGAAAGCGACGATATATTTTCTAAATCTCACCATAATTGAGAATAAGTCATCTTGTATTACACCTCCGTTATATTGAATAGAATTAAGTGAGTTTCCCTTAGTTGTTAAGGAAGACGCGTTGAATACAACTCTCAAAGACGTTGATATACTTTTTTCTATTCCTCTATACACTCCAAGATGGGGAATGTAATAGAATCAATTTTCTTCCTCGCTTTTGTTAAATTCAACCATGTATGTGGCTAAACTCTTGATATTCTTTTTAAAAAAATCTTAATATAATCTTAAGTACTCAGGATCTTTTGCTAGACGATTCCATAAAGAATTTAATTTTTTCGTTGCGATTTGTTTTGAGTTTCCTAAAATAGTTGGATTCTCTTTTAAGGGCATTTTAACAACATATTTACCGTTTTTTTTCTCGTGTATAATTTTCTACGAAATGTTTCTCACAAATTAAAATCTCTTTACTTTTTGGTTTTTCAACCTCGATATTCTCTATCTCCCAGAATTTTCTAAGTGTCTTGTCTAGATTAGTTTCTTTCTTAATAAACCCACAATGAACTCTATTTTCATTCTCTGTCGGAAAACTTCCCGATACAACAAAACCGAAAACTGTGTCTTGCAAAATAAGATCAGAATTATTAACACGAATTTGTCCCGATCTCAAAAGCTCATAAAAAATTCCTTCTCCTAAGAGCATATCTAAATGTTCTGGGATATGGAAACTATCATCTACTAGTTTTGCATTAGGTAAATCTTGTATTGAGATTTCAATTGGACGCGAAGGCGTTAAATCTGCAGTTGTTTTTGGAACTATCAAGAAATCTAAATTTTTCACAAAACATTCATCTCTATTGCATATTGATGCATTTACTTTATGGTTTATTACCAAGGTAGCATCATTTAGACCTGGCACTAAGATGTTTGTTCTCTCTTTTTTTAGATGCATTAGCTCGATTAAATGGCGGGATAAAGAATTAGACTTACTGCCTACATCTAATAAACACTTTACTCTATGTTTACATCCCGATTCCTCAATTAGAAAACATATTACAGTTGAAAGTAAAACTTTGCTCTTTTTATTCGAATAGTTACTAATAAAGGATTTTCAGAACGAACTCTTCTGCATTTGCATTCAAGATTGATGTGCCATGATTTGTTGGCCTAGAATCTGATCATTCTTCCACATTTACCTTCCCTTGTTTATTTTGTTCCGATGAAACATATTCTTTTACGTATGTGATGTTATTTGTTTTTGGGAAATGTATAGTTTTATGATAACGTTTTTTACAAAAGCTCGTGTACTTTGATGGACATTTTGCAACTGAATGTAAATTTAAACAATTAAATCATAACTTGTTACTTTTTATAACGTTCACAGATAATTTTAAATAATGCGGGCATTTTGAAAGAGTGTGGTGTTCGTGGCAAAAAATACAATTTAATGTTTTAACATCTGATAAAAATACTTTAGATACACTTTTGGCGTTAGTGTATTTACGATTAACACTAAAATTCTCAGTAAGAGATTTTCTGCGTGATGTGAAATATAAATCAATCTCTCGTCCCAATTCTTCTGGTAAAAACCATTTATCTCCTTGTCTCACACTAATGAGGGAAGCTGTTTCTTTATATAATGTTTGATATAATTTATCCGATACTATAAGTTGTTTTAGACTCTCGAAATTGGATACATTTCTTAAATTTAAATAATATTCCCAGTTTGTCGTTAGACGTGAATCAAACTGTACATGAGACGCATTTGGTTTTTAAGGGCTTTTCTAAATTGCTCTAAGCAAAAATAAGGTGTATGTTGAAATTCTTTTAACACCAATTCTTTTATTTTTGCGTAATTCTCGATACCGCTATCACGTAAGTAAGTTATTATGTTAGATGATTTGTCCCCTAATAAATTTAACAGAATTTATGCTTTATATTGTTCTGGAACATTTTTAGTCTTAAAAGCTCGTTCTAAAGAAGAAAAGAAAAAACCCCATCCTTCAGGACGTATCGGAATTCTTACAGTCAAATCTCGAATACTTTTTATCAATTGAACAAACGATTCTAATTTTATTTCACTCTCACTAATATTAGATTTAGATTCAGATTTAATTATAGCCAGTTCTATTTCAAGTTTCATTTTTTCCAGATCATATTGCTTTTTCTTCTTATCAATTCGCCTTTGTTCCTGCTCCTCATCAATTCGCCTTTGCTCCTGCTCCTCATCAATTCGCCTCTGCTCCTCATGTTTACGATTTTCAATTATATCCTTTGCTATATCTTTCACAAAACCTGGTTTATTTTTATACATTTCACTGTCTTCAATAATAACGTTTAAATCAGCAATTGTCATTTATTTCATTAACATTTAGATTTATTTCAGTGGCTATAAGGCTTAAATCCTCTTTTTTGCGCCTCTAAACATTGTTTAATACATGTATAAACAGTAAAGATAAGAAATATCACATTCACTTACTTTTCGAATAAGTTTTTGACGAATTTCGTTGCACAGGGCTCTGTCGGCACTTATCATTCATGTCGGCGTTTCACTCAACTTAAATTCGATTGATTTTAGAAGCTCGTTGGATTTAATCCCAGGCTGCTTCTTCGTTGCTCGACAGACCATAGTGTTAGCTCATATTAAAGACTCACTAATACTCAAAATAACAAAACTGCAGTGCACTGTTTTTTATTAAATAATATCACAAAAAGAGCCGCTCATGGCTACCTCTTTCACAACAAAACATTCTATGAACTCGTATAAACAAACGCAGATGATAAAAGTCATTGCCAATAATACAAAGCATAAATATGACCGAACATAACCAATGGTTTAAAAATAACTGAATTTAAAAAAACTCTCAACAATTTAAAATTTTTTTCCAATCTGTACAATAAATTAATTTGTTAAATCCAACAAGTCAAAACTATATATATATACCAGGTGTCCCAAAAATGACTGATGGATTTTAAAATTCAATAACTTGCAAACGGTGACAGATATTTAAAAAATTCTTGCAGGAGGGTGATGTATGATGTCAGGAGTTTTTACTGTGATTCTTGATTTTAGTTCAAATCGCAAACAATAGATGGCTCTCAGAGCGTTAGGTGCTCAGTCCAGACCCGATTTTTGGTACTTCGGGATCCATTCAATACATTTTAAGCTCCTTTTTTTCGCATGGAAGAAGAGAGAGGCCGAAAAATCGAGCCTGGACTTAGCGGTTATTGCTTGTAGTGCCATTTATCAATGCTATTTGTAACTAAAACTGAGAAGCGCAGCATAAAAACTCCTGACATCTTACATAACACTCCTGCAAGAATTTTTTTTTTAATATCTGTCACTGTTTGTAAGTTATTGAATTTTAAAATCCATCAGTTATTTTTGGGACACCCGGTATATATATATATATATATATATAATATGACAAACTGGAAGTTATAAAAAATTACTTATTTAAGTTACACATTTAAACTGGTTCAGCGTGCAGTGTAAGAAAGGTTTTTAAAGTGAGTATTACCTAACGCGTCGAATGAAAGCTTAGCGTTCAAAAATAGAATTTTTACTATATTGAAGTGTGTTTCCACACATCAAAGTATATCTTTTTACGTCATTTATCTTAATTCTCTGACGTATTATTTTGTTTTGTTTTATATTAAAATAATACTAATATTAAAATAAATAATTTCACTTTTTGAGTAAGTTATAGCAATGCCCACTGCTTATTCTGCCATCCCGCTACTTTGAGAATGATAAGGACCAATGAAAGATGGTTAGATGTTCCACTGTTTAGAAACATTTTTAACTCAAAAATATTAAACTGATTGTTATCACAAACAATATTTTCTGGAATTCCAAATCTGGAAATAATCTCCAGAACTGCAATGATATCACCCACTGTTTCGCTATTAACCTTTTCCACATCAATCCCCTTTGAAAAGTAATCAACAATAATGGTATAATTTACTCCATTAAAAAACATCAAAATCTATTTTTTAAAAGGGCCTATCAGGAATTCTATGGGGAAGAAATGGTTCATTACATAGTGTTTTACGAAGCTCTATTTTTGCATTTTCCCATACCTAAATGCGATTAATGAATTAAAAGCAACATTTCAGGTCTTAGTGTTTTAGCGAAAATAATTTTGTCATTCAAAAATAACAAACTTTCAATGAGAAACAAATCATTTTGTAATTTGTAATATTTTCTTAAATTACTTGCAATATTCTTTTTTATCAGGTCATCCTTCCTTACAAAACTCATAACTTCTTTAAGCTCCTCGTCCTCCCCAAGTACTTTTTTGAAATGTTTTCCTCTGCAAATACTCATTGGAAGGTACTTTGCAAATGAATGTACTGTTTGTAACATATCTGCGTCATTTTGAACTGCATCTTTAATAAAAGTTCGAGATAATGTGCCTGCAAGATGCATACATTTACCTGGTTAGTAGTTAGCCTCATAGGTACTTCAATTATTTAAGAAGCATTTTCTGGAGACGATTAGAAATTTTGCTGATTGGATTTTCAACATTTTATGTTAAATCCCTTTGGACTACCAATTTATGTTCGTACACAAAATTATGGTGCTTTTCAAAAGTAAAACATACAGCTAAGAGCACTTTCTCAATTTATGCGCAGTTTTCTTCAGTATCTGCAAGGCTTCTAGAAGCAAAAGATTTAGGGTAGCTTTCTTGTAATAGACAGACATATAGCCTATCCTTAGAACTCTCATACTGTAGCGTTATTTTTTTCAAGCTATTAAAACTATTGAAGCTATATCAAGTTATTAGAACAGGAGCTGAACTAACCAGTCTCTTAATAGTATCAAATGCCTGTTCTTGTTCATAAGACCAATAAAAATCAACATTATTTTTAGTATTTCTCTCAAAGGAGCTGTAATTTCAGGAACATTTGGAATAAATTTTCATAAAAAAATGATCATGCTTAAAAATCCCCTTATATATTTCTTATTTTGAGGTTGATCCAATTCATTAATTTCCCTAACCACTATCAGCCATAATACCCTCTGCTGAAATTATTAAGCCTATATATTTTGCTTCCCGCACTCGCACCTGAAATTTATCAGGATTAAACTTAACGTTATTGGCTTTGGCCCTCTGTAAGACTTCAATTAATCTCTTACCATATTCGGCTTTAGTTTTACCTATTACTATGAAATAGTCAAAATAAATTTCTACACCCAGAATGCCACTAAATAATTTTTGACTAAGTTTTTGAAAACCTCCGGAGCTGATGAAAATCCAAAAGGCAGTAGACTAAATTTAAAACGCCCAAACTGAGAGTTGAATGTTCATAAATAAGAATTCTTTTTCACTGAAAAAATCTAGCAAAAAACCTTCTGTTAAATCTAGAACGGTGAAATGCCCATTTACTTTTAATTGACTAGTGATTTCCTCACTTGAGGAGATTGTAAAATGCTCTCTTTTAATAGTTTTGTTTAAATTTCTTGGATCTAACAAAATGCGCAACTTCCCATTAGACTTTTCTACTATACAATTAAATTATTTACCCAATCAGTTGTTTTGTTTACCCGCAATATAATGCCTCTTATTTGTAAATCAGTTGAAATATCTTTTAACTCGTTAATTATAGCTAGAGAGGGATCAATAACAAGCGTAACATTTTAAGTCTATATGATAAGAGTCACCTGAAAATTTGCCAAGACCTTTGAACACTACATTATACTTAGTCAAAATATAATCTTTATAAGAACTTTTAAAATTATCAATTCTCTGAATTAATTTTAACGGTTTACAATCATTTAATCCTAAAAATGCGTTTAGAATCAACATAAATAATAATAAAATGTAATTTAACATTTTTTATACCTTTCTGTAGATCATAATAATCTAGATTTCTGGCTTTAGTTTAAAGTTACCATTAGATAATAACACAATTTTAATTTCAATTAAATCAGACCATTCATATAATTTCAAATTACTAAATACACAAACAGTTAGTATATTAGCTTCTTGTCTAGTATCTAAATTAAAATTAATCAGTTTGTTGTGAATAGAAATTTTTTACACCATCAAGTCTCATTAAAATTTTTCTTACTTATTGACACAGAGTATATATATATAAATTCAACAGTTCTTGTGTGCATTCTATAGCATTATTATGAATCTCAACAACTTTTCAGTGTTTGCTGTTATTGCCAAATATTTCCTTCGCAATAATGGCACATTAATGCCGAAATTATGTTTTTCTTTGCATAAATTACGCAACTTATTAAAAGCAGGACATTCCCGTTTTTTATGAGGCATGCCGCATTTGGAACAATTAAATAAACCACTTTTCGAAGACTGAAAACTTGAGTACTACTCTGTCGATTATTTTTTATTCTTACAGCATCTACTTCAAATTTGGGTTTTGGACATGTAATGGATTCAATTTGTTTTTTGCTCGCTTCTGATGCTCAAACAAACTCAGTAGATATTTGAAGAGAATGTTGAGATTCTCTAAGAAGTATTTAGTGGATGGATTTATCCGGCATGCCAAGGACAACTCTGGCTCAGATGAGCTAAGACTCCTCCCTGCTTTCCAAACTCGCAGGAAGAAGCCTGCGTCTTCAGTTGGTTCAGTAGACATCCACAGTTTGACACTCTAACTGTGCACAACTGAGAAACCTGTAGCGTTCAAAGACGATTTTTTTTTCTGGTGAACACAATGATAAGGATCCTCAAATTTTTTTCATAGCTTTATCAAATTGCTTTCTGTCACCATGATCATCAAATTTGAACAGAGATACTCTCATCGACAATGAATGTTTCGTTGCATCATCTTTGCCGGACTTTTCTTAAGTGATAAAAAAAACATGAACTTCTGGTACCATTTCATCCAATTGCCCGCAATATAAAAAAATATTAAAATTATTTTCGCCAGGTGGCTTAAAAATCTCCATGATTTCGTTGATATTGAACACAAGTTCCACGCTTTATGAACACGATAGTTCTATTTTTGTCACAATCAACTCTTGACACCATGTTTTGTTTTGTTTTATATAAGATTACTACAGTTCGTTATTACTTAAGTTTTTTTTTAAATATAAGAAAATTAAAATAGAATATACATAGTAAACTACATCACTCTTGATCTACAGCTCATATTCAAATATTAGAATAATTGAGAAAAACTAATAAGAAAAAATTATTTTTCATTTATTTATTTTTGATACTAAGTAAATGCAATTAAATTTCTTATAAATTAAATCTGGAATGTTTAAATAAGATTTTAACATTTACAAAATATAAAATACAGTACAATAAATTAGGTATACAGCTTTCTGAACTGCACCAAAATATTAGAATAAAATTTAGATTGGTTCAAAATATTATAATACTCTCCAAACTCACAGAAAGAAGCCTGCGTCTTCAGTTGGTTCAGTAGACATCCACAGTTTGACACTCTAACTGTGCACAACTGAGAAACCTGTAGCGTTCAAAGACGACTTTTTTCCGGTGAACACAGTGATGAGGATCCTCAAATTTTTTTCATAGCTTTATCGAATTGCTTTCTGTCACCATGTTCATCAGATTTGAAGGTGTTGGAAACAGAGATACCCTTATCGACAAGAAGATTTAGAGGAATGAATTTTTCGTTGCATCATCTTTGCCGGACTTTTCTTAAGTGATAAAAAAAAAACATGAACTTCTGGTACCATTTCGTTCAATTGCCCGCAATATAAAAAAATAGTAAAATTATTTTCGCCAGGTGGCTTAAAAATCTCCATGATTTCGTTGATATTGAACACAAGTTCCACGCTCTATGAACACGATAGTTCTATTTTTGTCACAATCAACTCTTGACACCATGTTTTGTTTTGTTTTATATAAGATTACTACAGTTCGTTATTACTTAAGTTTTTTTTTAATATAAGAAAATTAAAATAGAATATACATAGTAAACTACATCACTCTTGATCTACAACTCATATTCAAATATTAGAATAATTGAGAAAAACTAATAAGAAAAAATTATTTTTCATTTATTTATTTTTGATACTAAGTAAATGCAATTAAATTTCTTATAAATTAAATCTGGAATGTTTAGATAAGATTTTAACATTTACAAAATATAAAATACAGTACAATAAATTAGGTATACAGCTTTCTGAACCACATCAAAATATTAGAATAAAATTTAGATTGGTTCAAAATATTAGAATATTTTATTTTACGCAACAATATTACCTTATGAATATGAAGTAAATGGTAGTTAATATTTTGTAACATCCCCTTTAGCTTTCATAAGAGCGTACAATCGATCTTGCATACTATATATAAGCTGTTTACAAACATTTCTATCAATTTTAGCCAAAATTTACTTTATACGTGCCACTAACTCAGTTTTACTAGCAGGAGGATTTTCTTGGAGCTTTTTCTTCATTATACATCATACGTTTTTGTTGTGATTAAGGTCTGGTGAGTTTGGTGGCCAAGGAAGTACCTTAATGTTGCGTTGGCGGAACCAATACTTAGTTGACATCGAGGTATGTGGTGACGCTAAATCTTGTTGAAAGATGAAATCATCTTCAAATAAATCTTCTGATGATGGAATAATGTGCCGCTGGGTGGGGCTTGTGAGTGCTTAAGCCATTTGGTAGGCCTCCCCACCTAGCTGACCCTATGATGGAATAATGTGATATTCCAAAATTTCTTGATATCTGGGAGTTAACCTTGTCGTAGACGATGCATAACTTTCCAGGTCCTCATGCAACCCCTAACCATGACACTAGCAGCAAATTTTACGGAACATTTAAAACATTCTTTATCAAATGCTTCTTGCTTCATTCTCAAAACTCCAATACCTTGATTACCATATAAAACACAAAACATACTTTCATCACTAAATAATATATTTTTCCAATCTTCTTCGGTCCATAAGCGTCTTGATTTACATCAATTCAATTTTATACGCTTTTGTTTTGCAGTCATGAGAGGTTTTGTTTTCGGTACACGAGAATCAAATTTAATTTATGGAGACGTCTGAATGCTGTCGATGTAGAAACTAAAACTCCTTCTTCTTTCCATTTTTGCAACAAGAATAGCACACTTTTAAAACGGTTTTTCTTAACTATACGCTTCAGTTCCCTGTCATCTCTAGCAGATGTTTTTGGTTTTCGGTCGCCATTTCGGTGATTATCATGAAATTTTCATTTTTTTTAACATTGTGTTAGTGATTTACTAACGCTTGATTGCGAACAATGTAAATAATTCGCTATATAACATTGATTTTGACCGTGCCGATGCAAATCAAACATACGAAGATCAATAGATTCAGGAATATCATTCACACGACCCATTTTAAGACGCAAAAGAGAACAAACTGCAAAAAGAATAGTGATTTTAAATAAAATCGTCTGAATTTAATCAATGATGACACCAGTTAAGAATTGGTAATAATTAAAGGAGAATTAATGTGAAATATTCTAATATTTTGAACCACTTGAATAAATATTCTAATATTTTGACATTTCAAAATAATTTTTTTTTCAATTAATCTTTTCAAAAAGGATATTAATTTTAAGATAATAAATAAGTTTAATCAGCGATAAGTTCTTAATAAAAATATCGTTCGCATATTTGCATTAAAAGACATTAAATTACCAAACGATATTTTCAGTTTGTAAAAAAAGTAATTATTCTAATAGTTTGAATATGAGCTGTATATCCAAAATACAAAGCAACCATCTCAAGCTTCATTTCAATCATTAACAACTCTGCTCTGCTGTTGCAGCTTACATGTAACATAATACTGAAACGATTATGATTATGGATACATGGATAATGATATATCACGTGTATTAACCCCTACCCCTCATTGATTGTTTAAGGTACTTTTGTATTACATTGAATATTTACACTTCTCTATAATTTTACAACGAAATTAATTAAAAATATTTTAAATCAGTTTCAATAAATACATTTTCTTCGTCTCAAAGTTTATTTTATTTCCTACTGCACTGAAATTATACCCTTGGTTACTTTTCTGTCCCATGATTTCTTAAAGTTCAACGGTTCCATGGCTTAAGTAAATTTTACATATCGCTCACCTGCAAGAAAAGTGGCACATCTCCACAAATGTAAGTTTAACCGGAGAGGCAAAGGGGGGAAAATTTCCATGATATTATTGTAACATGGAATTATAGCACTTAGCTCTGTATGCAGGAATAAAAACGTACATAAAAGCTTAAAACCCTTAAGAATGAAAGCGTATGATGAGGTTTGGAGGGCTGAATAATTTTACCTCCCCAAACAATCCACCCCTCTTTTGTGGTCACGAATGAACATATAGCGTAAAAAAGTGATTTTCCGTATAACTACACTTATGAAACTCTTTTGTAGCAAGACGCACCTATGACAGACCTATTAGTGGAATGATTAAGTGAATTAGCAAAATGATTTTTTGCGAGATGTGTCACTTTTCTTTCCTGTGAGCGATATGTTTTAAAATTCATTTTGAGTTCCAAAAATTTTTAAATGACTTAACCTTTAACTGGTGTGACTAAAATTTGTCACACAACTGATGTGATCCGGTCCCCCAGACCCCTCGAATAAAATGAATAAAAAAAATAACTCAAATGGTTGAATTTACTTAAATTTTGTCCTAACAATATCGTTGTACTTCTCTTAGGAGCATGTGAATTAAATTGCATGAAAAAAGTATTTTATTCATATTATTTAACTTCAGTACGGAAAAGTAAAAAGCTGTAAAAGTGTTTACAGCTGGGAGTCGCGGGGTCTGGGAGACCGCGTGACATCAGTTAAAGGTTATCTTGTCTTCTAAATTGTACAGTAGGATAGTTAATCTTTAGCAAAACAAAAGAGTCATATATTTTCAAAATTAATTGATGAAAATGCATTTGTTTACGTATTAAAATTGTACAGCGTGCAGAATAGATACATTTCTTGGGTACATTTTACCTAACCTGTGGAATGGAAGGTCAATGATCACAAAATGACAAAACAGCAGTTTTTTATATTTCATTGTGTCGCCAATCAGCGATAAACCTCCAAACAGGGAGATTTTCACTATTATTTTACGGGCGTGTAATTGAGATTTTGCACATATATATATATATATATAGTATATACACACTGGTGTCCAAAATTAAGGACCAGTCACAAAATGCTAATTTTTACGTAAGCGAATACTCAAAATCAAATAATATAATTCAAATAATTACTATCTTTAGAGCACAGCTAGTCCATATAGCATCTTATTCATGCCACACATGGTCACAAGTGTCACAGTCACTACGGTGAAACAAAAAATAGGAAATTCCACACGTCTCATTATGGGTCTCAAATGATCACTGTATGTAACTCCATTTAGACGTCAATGTAACTGCTGCTTTGTGACGAGTCACCAGGTGACTTTACAATGTAGTTACATTGTGACTCTCATGTGGCTGTCATTTTTAGACTCAATTTCAAAGTCATCATGAACATTGCATTATGATAAGTCACCAAATAATATCACATTATAGTCACAAGGTGACTTTTCACAAAAGAGCACAATGGTGACATCACAGTAGTCTCTCTGTCACCTGAAAGTCATCATGTGACTTTAATGTGACATTATTTGGTAACTTATCACAATGCAGCGTTCACGATGACTTTGAAGTGGAGTCTACAGATGACAGTCACATGAGAGTCACAATATAACTACATTGTAAAGTCACATGGGTACTTTTCACAAAGCAGTAGTCACAGTGACGTCTCAGTGGAGTCACATATAGTGATAATTTGAAACTCATGATGAGATGAATGGAATTTCCTATTTTTTGGTTCACCGCAATGACTGTGACACTTGTGACCATGTGTAACATGAATGAGATGTTATATGGACTAGCTGTGCTGTAGAGAGAGTAATTATTCGAATTATATTTCCTTTTGAGTATTCGCGTACTTGAAAATGAGCATTTTGTGATTGGTCCTTAATTTTGGACACCAGTGTATAAACAGGTTTACCCTCATAAGAAAAAAATTCCTAATTTAAAAAGAAGTTTTTCAATACGTGCTTATTTGGACCTCCCTTATGAGAGGAAATCATTTCCCTGCTATTATGAAAGAAATAATTCTAGTTCCGAGCGGTATGAGAAAATCTAAATGGTAAATTTTAATCTCTTTTTCCACCACTTTGAGCCTTCGTTTCCGCCACATAACCTTCCGTTTTTTTCTTGAAAATCCCTGTTTTGTTTTGTGTTCATCAAACATACTTATTATCCCCCATCTTCGTTTCGAGTAACCAAGTTACCTCCCCTAAAAGGTTATTGCTCTAGAGATCTGCACGGGCCGGGCTCGGTCCGATTTTCATTCATGGCACTCGGGCCGGGCCGGGTCGGGCCCCGGCCATACTTTATTGTGAAGGCTTGGCAGGGCCGGGCCTAACTTATTTTTTTCTGTACAGAGCCCGGCCTGGTTTCATTCCTAGTCTTCACGGCCCAAAATTTTCAGACCTAGTTTTGAGCCAGCCCATATGAAAATCATTGTCTCAGCGTGGCCTGGTCGATTTATAGGTCAGTTAAATTAGGCCTGGGTCAAAAATTTTTAAAAAATGCATACATTTTTGAATCGCCATAATTCTACACTTAAACACTAAAGTTTATTATTTTTAAAGAATAGTAGATTTCTACGTATATTAAAATATAGTAAAATGTGTAAAAAGGAACCTGCCTATGACGGAACCCTGTTTTAAACTGTAAAACGTGTTGATCCATTTAAAATTAACATACTAATAAATAATAAAAGAATATATAATGCATTTACACTTTCTAAGAAGGGAACTTGTCTATAACGCATTTTTTTTTCTTTTCTATGCAATTCCGTCTCAGAAGATTTTACTGTATATAGCATTTTTCAGATTTTTAACACTTCTACACATGGAATATGGATTAACAATATTAATAATAGCTGAAATATTTGCAAACAAGAAATACAGATACATTAAAAAAATAAATATCACAGCCTGCGTCACTTCTAATAAAAATGAAGATTATAAACATGAAAAAAAAGTTAAGATAAATATTTTCGGTCAGAACTCCTCGTATGAAACAAATTTTTAACCAATTCGACGTAAAAATCAATGTTTTGTAGAAATTCACTCGGACCGAACATTTAATTTTTTTTATCGGTCCGGGCACGGGCCGAACTTTTAATTTTTGTGCCGGGCCGCGCCGAATTTTTTTCTCTATGAGTCGGGCCGGGATCGGGCCTGGATATGTCGGCCCGTGCAGACCTCTGTATTGCTCTACCTCGCATTTCTCTAACTCCTCCTTTGCTTTGACATCAGTTGCCAGAGATCCCTTATGTCCTTAATTTGCTAAATCTCCGCCTCTCTTCGCAGCTACATTTTCCATTTAAGGTCGGTTTATTGCCGAAACGTCAGTGAAGGCTTACTGTGGAGACACGAAAAGTTTTGATTTCCGTTTGTCTGTCTGTCCGTCTGTCTGTCTGTCTGTCTGTTCCGCGATAACTGCCGCAAAAAGCACCCGATCAGCTTGAAATTAATTGGGCATATTCGTGAGATACTCGGACGTAGCTGTATAGTTTTTGGTTAAATTTGGTTCATTCGTTCGGAAAATATGGAAGATTTTATTTTTCTTTATAATGCTTTTCTACGGCAAGTCAGACGATTTTCAAATTTCGATTTGTTGAAAGAAAATGGCACGTTTGATTAATGGATTTAAATGTCAAATTATGGATACTAAAATTCCAAATAAGGGTTTTAAATTATTCCTATTATATTGATGTTTTATCAATATATCTATCAGATTTTTTTATTTACGTGTATAATGTTTTGCGGACATTTATACATGTATTCCAATAATATAAAGAATTTTTAAATTAATTTTCTTGTTTTACATGATACATATTTCTTTTTTTTTTCCTTTTCTTCGTTGCCTAGCGACTGTTATTCGTAGCCTATCATTGCGTCAAATATGAATGAAGTTAGTAGATTACGTTAATTTTGTTGCAGGTACTATTAAAAGGCTATCACAAAAAATATTTTATCGCGCCAAATCGATGCAATTTATGCAATTAACAGTGGGCACGATAATGAATTATTTTCAAGTAGATTTATAGATCTCCAGATATGCATATTTTGGGGGGCTTTTAATACGTTATTGCTATCGCATGGATTAGGATGTTTAAACTAATGTTTAACCATGCTATAAGTGAAAAAAAAGTACAGTTAAAGGCATGTAAATCCTTTTTAACACTTTCCAACATGGATGAAAATTATTTATGACTTCAGTTTTTCTATCTGTCGCCTGCCGTGTTTCTCTACGTGCTCTAACTCGCGTAAATATAGTCGGGATTACATGTAATTGATATACGTTATTGAGGTTTGCCAAAGTATGTTTGGTATTAAAAATGAAGAGTGTAGCATTCATAGCTTAATTACAGGGGCACTCAAAACTATTCCGTTACATTATAGTCTTTGGGAAAAATCGTCTGCGGTGTATGATAATAATGTTACACAATTTTAAACGTAATGAAATTTATATACTTTATTAAGGTGCTGGTTACTATAAAATATGTTATGTGTAGCACTTACAGCATGCGTACAGGGAACTCAAAAGTATTCATAATATTACAATCTTTGAAGAAAATCCTTTTGTGGCGTTTTTTAATGATGTTATTCTGTTACAAAATAATAAAATTGATATGTATTTTTGAAACATTTTTGTAGTATATGGGGTGCAAAGCATATGTTTTTTTCAGGGTCACACAAAAGTGGTCGATTAAAATGTAATCTACGGGGGAAAAAAAACTCTTCACAGCTTATTTTAACACATTAGCGACGGGAAACGAGAATTCTCGTTTTTATTCAGAATACATCATTGGCTAAGGGAGGGACTTCTACCTTACAGAAAAGACATTTATATTGTGTTGTCCATATTTTTTATAGATTCTAAGACATTATATATTACATCCGTACATTGAAAGATATTTACTGCTGCATAAACATGAAAAACATATCTCAGAAACCAATTTCCGTGACACTTTCAGAAGAGGGAGGAGCTTCTACTGTTTTTAAACCCAGATTTAATTAAATTGCCTGTCGTCAGTGTGTTAATTGTGTTGCACTAATTCAAACATTATGAAATTAAATTACATTACTGTGGTTGACTACAAGAAGCTTGAATATGATTTGTATCGTATTTATCGTTCATTTATAGGGTCACATAAAAAATTTCGGATACAGTTCTGGTCTATTAGGGATGATTGCTGAAGAGCATTTTCGATTATGGTGTGCGTTTTAACATTAAGTAAATTTGTGCTTAATAAGTAGTGCTTAAATATTGTATAGACCATGTACAGGGATACACAAATGAATTCGTAAGTATAAATGAAAATGAGCGCGAATTGCTTCAGTGTGTGATTTTTTTTTCTTTTTTTTTTTTTTGAGTTATGTATTTCCCAGTCCAATTACATTTAGTATACTAACAAATGTTTGCAGAATTTAAATAGAACCATATACAGGACTCCGCAGAAACTGGATATATGGTGCACACTATGCATACTAATCCCCGGAAATGTGATATGAGCAGTTTTAAGAGGGTTTTTTGTCTGCATTAAATTTAAATGTTATAGACGACGCGTAAAAATCTTCACGTAATATACAGGGCTGTAGAAAAGAATTCATGTACGTTTCCGTCTATTGGTAGAATTTACTAAAGGACATTAACACAATTAATTGATAATTACAAATGTAAATTAAATTACACTACGAAGGGGTTCAGGAGGACAGAGCCCCCCTGAAGAAATCTACTTTATTATCTAAAAATTACCAGAATAAGTAGCTCATGAGATTTTCAGAATACCATTACATAACAAGGGGTTTAATTTAACGCTTCTAATGTCAGAAACCTTCGAAATATTTTTTCGTTTTATAAATGTTTATGTAATTTCAAAACTTTAAATTTCGTTTTTTGTAGAAAGATTAATATTACTCAAAGGGTGCTAAACACAATGAATTGTAGAGCTGACGTTGAGGCTCCTGATCTGCAGATTTACTAGTTTGCTTTGCCCGACGAAAAACCATAAATATTTGAACTGACCTTTCTTTTACTACCATTCTGTGGTCATCAACAAAAGAAAGAGACGAAATGGACATGTCAACGACGTTCACTGGCAACCTCTGACCTCCCGACGAAAGTCATAAAACATGAAAGGGACCACATGACCACAAGAAAAATTCCGCGGTCAAGAAAAGGGATATGTTTGGACTTTATGGTGCAAGAAAACACCAGTGCCTGATTATGCAAAAGGCACATGAAGTATTAGATTCATCCCTCAAATTTAAGAAGGGCTCCAAAAGGAAGGACAATAAAATTATAGGACCTCTAATTCCCATTTTTATTTTTTTACATTGCATTTTTAATTTTTTTTTTTTTTGGTGGTGGAAAGTTTGCCTAATGCAAAAGAATAGCCATACTACTCCACGAAACTTATTATTTAACCGGAAAATTTAATTGTGATCAATAGGCTCTGTTAATCAATCGCATGGCATCCTCATGGGCTGAGAAACCACATGGTAACTGAACATACAAAACTACACGTTTCGTACGCACCAGGGGATTCAGGGAGTTTTAGGTGTTTTAGTACCAGAAATTTCGTAAAGTACTGATCGCTATATATGAAGATAGAATTTTTTTTTATTAAATAAGGCAAATATTACTTTACGAAAATTCTGGTAAGAAGTCCTTGAAAGACCTTGAAGCGTACGAACCCTGAACTATATATGCTATAAATATTTTCTTTCTAAAGAATATATAGGAAACATAAAAAAAAAACTAATAAATGTCAATTCGGCTAGACCACTTCCGGAAATAATATTTATAGAATTGATGAGCTTCTAATGCATGTGTAACTTAGTAAACTTTTCCTAAATGTAAAGGGTCTCAGATATAATGCTGTATACATACTCTAAATTCAGAGTTTAACCGGGCCTGAAAACAACGCAAATTCATAAAATTCAAAGTATCATCATTTAGCTAGTTACGAAGGGCAGAATATTTACTGTTTTACTATTGTTATAGAATAGAGGAAAGCCCTATGAGTGTAAATTATAGAAACCAGGGATCATATACAAATTAAATTTCGTAACTTTTAAAATAAATGACTATTTTAATGCAAATACATCTAATATTCAAAATATTAGAATAATTATTTTTTTTTTTTTACAAATTGCAAATATCATTTGGTAATTAAATGTCTTTTAATGCAAATGTGCAAACGATATTTTTATTAAGAACTTATTGTTGAATAAACTTATTTATTATTTTAAAATTAATATCATTTTTGAAGAGATTAATTGAAAAAAAAATTATTTTGAAAAGTCAAAATATTAGAATATTTATTGAAGTACTTGAATAAATATAATATTCTAATATTCTAATATTCAAAATATTAGAATATTTCACATTAATTCTCCTTTAATTATCACCAATTCATAACTGGTGGCATCATTGATTAAATTCAGACGATTTTATTTAAAATCAGTATTCTTTTTGCAGTTTATTTGCTTTTTCATCTTAAAATGGGTCATGCGAGTGATATTCCTGAATCTATTAAACTTCGTATGGTTGATTTGTATCTGCACGGTAAAAATGAATGTTATGTAGCGAATTATTTACATTGTTCGCAATCAAGCGTTAGTAAAATACTAACACAATATTAAAAATGTCCTTCCGTCCAGTATCGGGAGGAAGAGGTAGCTTTCAAATTCCTTATTTTTAAAAAGTCAACTTATATTATTCAAACACACGAAGCTCAATTTAATGGAAACCGAATATAGGAGATTCAATACTAATTTTTATCAATACTAATATCATTATGAATGAGAATTTCGCGAAATTAGTCAGCTTTATCCAAGCTGCTTTTATTTAAAGTAACTTATATTTGGCTGCCAAATTCGGCGATTTCTTAAAGTGCCTGCCATTTTAAGACAACATGGTGGATGAGGCTAACCAGTGAACTTGGTCGAGACCTTAGTAATTGCTGTGCACTTGCTCACTCACATCGGAATCGGTTGATACATACGAGTGCTGTCGCAGGCAAAAAATCAGATTTTTCAAAATGTCACCCACATTAGAAATTGAAACTGCTATATCTGAGCCATTTTTTAAGATAAAGACAAACAAAAAAGGCTCCTGAATCCTTATATCAAGGTCAAATACTTAAGAAAAAAAGCTTTTTCGATTTCTAATTTTTTTGCACCTCACTTTAAATAGAATTTTTTTTAATTTAATAGCCGCCATTTTGAAACAAGATGGCGGATGAAGCTGGCCAGCGTACTTGGTCGAGATATTGATGTATACTATCCACGTGCCTTCTTACATGGAAATAGGCGAATACGTGTGTTATCGCGTGACAAATACAAGATCGTTTCAAAATGTTAGCCATACTAGAAATTCAAAGTGCTATAATTCAACCATTTTTTAAGATATAAACAAAAGAACAAATTTCAAAGAAAGAAAGAAAAGAAGAAAGAAACAAAATCTGCTCCGGAATCTTTGTATCAAGGACAAACACATAAAAAAGAACCTTTTCCATTTTCCAATTTTTTAATACCTCATTTTAAATTTTAAATTTAATTTTTTTTAAGTGGCAACCCTTTTGAAACAAAATGGCGAATGAAGCTGGCCAACGAACTCGGTCGAGACATTGGTATGTACTATGTACAGACCAAGTAACATCCAAATCGGTTCATAAATACGCCTGTTATTGCGTGACAAAAATCAGATCGTTTTAAAATGTCAGCCACAATAGAAATTCAAAATGTTATAACTCAGCCATTTTTTTAGATATAGACAAAACAAAAACTGTTCCGGAATCTTTGTATTACGGTCAAACACATACAAAAAAAATCTTTTCATTTTCCAATTTTTTGGAATCTCATTTTAAATTTAAAATTTTTTTTAATGGACGCCAATTTGAAACAAGATGGCGGATGAAGCTGGCCAACGAACTCGGTCGAGATATTTGTATGTACTATGTACACACCAAGGTACATCCAAATCGGTTCATAAATACGCCTGTTATCACGTTACAAATATCAGGAAGTTTCAAAATGTCAGCCACGCTAGAAATTCAAAATGCTATAACTCAGCCATTTTTTAAGATATAGACGAAACAAAAACTGCTCCCGAATCTTTGTATCAAGGTGAAACACATAAGAAAAAATATTTTTTCAATTTTTTGGTACCACATTTCAAATTAAAATTTTTCTTAAAAATTTAAATGGCTGCCATTTTTAAACAAGATGGCAGATGAAGATGTCCAACGGACTCGGTCGAGACATTGGTATGTACTATGTACAAACGAAGTTACATCCAAGTCGGTTCATAAATACGCCTTTTATCGCATGACAAAATTCAGGACGTTTCAAAATGTCAGCCACGCTCGAAATTCAAAATGCTATAACTCAGCCATTTTTTTAAGATATAGACGAAACAAAAACTGCTCCGGAATCTTTGTATAAAGGTCAAATACATAAGAAAAAAATATTTTTCCATTTTCAATTTTTTGGTACCACATTTCAAATTAAAATTTTTATTTTAAATTTTAAATGGCCGCCATTTTGAAACAAAATGGCGGATGAAGCTGGTCAACGAACTCGGTCGAGACATTGATATGTACTATGTACATACCGAATTACATCCAAATCGGTTCATAAATTCGAGAGTTACAGTGTGACAAATGTCAAAAAAGTCCTTCCGGCCAGTGCCGGGAGGAAGAGGTAGCTTTCATAATCCTTATTTTAAAAAAGCCAACTTATATCATTCAAACACACGAAGCTCAATTTAGTGGAAACCGAATTTAGGAGATTCAATACTAATTTTTATCAATATAATGAATGAGAATTTCGCGAAATTAGCCAGCTTTATCCAAGCTGCTTTTCTTTAAAGTAACTTATATTTGGCTGCCAAATTCGGCAATTTCTTAAAGTGCCTGTCATTTTAAGACAACATGGTGGATGAGGCTAAGCAGTGAACTTGGTCGAGACCTTAGTAATTGCTGTGCACTTGCTCACTCACATCGGAATCGGTTAATATATAGGAGTGCTCTCGCATGCAAAAAATCAGATTTTTCAAAATGTCACCCACAATAGAAATTGAAACTGCTATATCTGAGCCATTTTTTAAGGTAAAGACAAACAAAAATGTTCCTGAATCCTTATATCAAGGTCAAATACTTAAGAAAGAAACCTTTTTCAATTTCTAATTTTTTTGCACCTCACTTTAAATATATATATATTTTTTAATTTAATGGTCGCCATTTTGAAACAAGAGGGCTGATGAATCTGGCCAGCGAACTTGGTCGAGGTGTTGATGTATACTATCCACATGCCTTCTTACATCGAAATAGGCGAATACGTGTGTTATCGCGTGACAAATACAAGATAGTTTCAAAATGTTAGCCATGCTAGAAATTCAAATTGCTATAAATCAACCATTTTTTAAGATATAAACAAAAGAACAAATTTTCAGAAACAAAAACTGCTCCGGAATCTTTGTATCAAGGCCAAACACATAAAAAAAAAACTTTTTCATTTTCCAAGTTTTTAATACCTCATTTTGAATTTTAAATTTAATTTTCTTTAAATGACAACCCTTTTGAAACAAGATGGCGAATGAAGCTGGCCAACGAACTCGGTCGAGACATTGGTATGTACTATGTACACACCGAATTACATCGAAATCGGTTCATAATTACGGGAGTTACAGTGTGACATAAATCAGATATATATATATATATATATATATATATATATAAATTTTGAACGGAGGGTGGTTTCGGGGTCTGGGGGTCATGATCGATGAAAATATGCCAAAATTTTTTGAAATCGCTTTCCTCCGAACGGCTGCAATAGGTAGCTTTTTGTAAAGAAAGCTACCTAACAATATATATATGTATATATATATATATATATATATCAATTTTGAACGGAGGGTGGTTTCGGGGTCTGGGGGTCATGATCGATGAAAATATACAAAAAATTTTTGAAATCGCTTTCCTCCGAACGGCTGCAATAGGTAGCTTTTTGTAATGAAAGCTACCTAAAAATGGAAAATTTCAAAATAATCGCCGAAATGGCGGCCGAAAACCAAAAACGTCTACTAGAGATGACAGGAAACTGAAGCGTATAGTTAAGAAAAACCGTTTTAAAAGTGTGCGATTCTTGCTGCGAAAATGGAAAGAAGGAGTTTTAGTTTCTACATCGACAACCTTAAGACGTCTCCATAAATTTAAGTTTGAATCTCGTGTACCGAAAACAAAACCTCTCATGACTGCAAAACAAAAGCGTGTACGATTGAATTGGTGTAAATCAAGACGTTTAGGGAGCGAAGATTGGAAAAATATATTATTTAGTGATGAAAGTATGTTTTGTGTTTCATATTGTAATCAAGATATTCGCGTTTGGAGAATGAAGCAAGAAGCATTTGATAAAGAATGCCTTAAACGTTCCGTAAAATTTGCTGCTAGTGTCATGGTTTGGGGTTGTATGAGTGCAGAAGGACCTGGAAAGTTATGCATCGTCTACGAAAAGGTTAACTCTCAGATATATCACGAAATTTTGGAATATTACATGATTCCATCATCAGAAGATTTATTTGAAGATGATTTCATCTTTAAACAAGATTTAGCGTCATCGCATACTTCGGTGTCGACTAAGAACTGGTTCCACCAATGCAACATTAAGGTCCTTCCTTAGCCACCAAACTCACCAGACCTTAATCCCATCGGACACTTTTGGTGTATAATGAAGAAAAAACTCAAAGAAAATCATCCTTCAAGTAAAACTGAGTTAGTGGCACGTATAAAGTCTATTTGGGCTAATATTCATAGAAATGTTTGTAAACACCTTGTATATAGTATGCAAGATCGATTGGACGCTATTATGAAAGCTAAAGGAGATGCTACAAAATATTAACTACCATTTACTTCATATTCATAAGGTAATATTGTTGCGTAAAGTAAAATATTCTTACATTTTGAACCAATCTAAATTTTATTCTAATATTTTGATGTGTTTTAGAAAGCTGTATACCTAATTTATTGTACTGTATTTTATATTTTGTAAATGTTAAAATCTTATCTAAACATTCGAGATTTAATTTATAAGAAATTTAATTGCATCTACTTAGTATCAAAAATAAATAAATGAAAAAATGTTTTCTTGTTACTTTTTCTCAATTATTCTAATATTTTGAATATGAGCTGTAGGTCTTTTATACGATGAATGACATTTGGAGCGTTTTTCGCGCAATTGTGAATAATTATTGGGTCATTTAATAACAAGGAGCGCACCGACACAGTGTGCAATGAGTGCGATCATCATATATTTTGGCGTATATCTTTCGGCTTTTGATTCAAGAAAATTCATAAAATTTACAGGAGCACATTATATGGCGGATATAATAATTAAAGATTAAATATTAAGAAAAGATGAGCCGAAGAATTGGTATTTTTACATTGATAAACGTTGTACGGGGTCCAGAGATTTTAGTCGAGGCGGAAATACCTGAAAATTTTTTTAATTTAATTTTATTAAAATGTATTACATTTTGACATCTTAATTACAGTCAATCAGGGTAACTTTGATCCGCATTTTCTCTATTTTCATATGCCACACTCTTATTTGAAGAATATTGTCGCAACTAGGGGCATAAAAGAGAATAAATGATCCTAAATTATTGTTTGACTATAAAAAATTAAGGAATAATAAGGATAAAAACAATAAAAAATGGATGTTTAGCCTGGTTCAAAGTTACCCAGCCATTTAGGGTAACTTTTCACCATATGATAAATTTTTATATAAAATAATTAATTGTAAAAATGTATTGTAGTCAGGACAACTTTAAACACCAAAAAATGTTTCCAGATATGTAAAGACTGAGAATTTACATTTCCCAACATCACAAGATTTGTATAATTTATGATATTACAACAAATATCACGCATAAGAAAACTGGAAGAAGAGAACCACGAACATTTAGAAACAAAAAAAAACCTGTTTATTGTTCATATAAAACATAAAAATGCAGTGAAATACAATTTTCAATGTTTTAACTGTATAATATATCCATAGTTACAGTAATACATACAAGTACTAGTATTATTCAAACAAGAATAAAAAACGTCGAACGTATGAAATGTCAAATTTGAGTAGCTCCGCCCTTAATCACGCCTCTAAATGAATTTTATGTATTTTACACATATTTGTAAAAATATTTACATGTCATATCTAATGCACACTTTCGGCATTTATATAAAATATACGTGCAAATATGGGAAATTTTCGACAGTAGCATCTATAATCAGTAAATTATAAGCATCTGTGTAACTTTGAGACGGCTCAAAGTTACCCTGAAAATGCGGTAAAATGCTAGTGCCTTCTTATTTTACATTTTATTAACTATTAATAAATAAATAATCACAAAATATTAACACATTTACAACATTTAGATAATAATATGTCTGATAAATGAGTATATTGTTACTTACTATGCAAATTTAATTGGATTACAACAACTTCAAAACAGCATTCAAAATTAACTTGAAAACAGTACTTCACAAAAATAGTTAGATGATGCAATTAATTGCACTTAATGTTGCTAATTTATTTTCTAAAATAAAGAGTAGAAATCCCAGTTTAGAACCTTGCCAACACAGCACAGTTCTGGAGTTTATTTAGTCTTTTAGAGTCAAAAATATTGAAAAGTAGGAGGTGGTGCAAAGTTAAACCCTGTGACCCTGATTACCCTGTGACCCTGTTACCCTGATTGACTGTATCTTTTAAGATTTACCCGAAACAAATTTCTTATAATCACATAATTGTCTAAAAAAAATCATTTTATTTTTGTCATACTTCTGAAACGTCTTCACTCTCAGAAATAAAACTCACTTTTGACGATTCAGCAATCCTTGAGCTGTATTTCGTCGCTTTTGACGATCACTTCCTATCAACATCACGTGGATTTCAACGAAACGTAAACTCTCAAATATTTGACGAAAGCTTTGCCTCAATCACGGTCAGACTCATTGTATTTTAAGGAAACAGTTGCTGTACCTCCTCATATCCTGCGATTTTAGCAAGCAGATATTTGCGTGCACTTCACAATTCGTTATTTGTGAGCAACAAATTAACCAGACCATATTCTAACCATTCATTGAGCAAAGAAAATTTCACTAATAAATTATTTAATCAAGCCATATTATAATTATTCATTGAACACGAGAAACCCATAATAATAAATTAGCCTTACTTAAAACTTTCAGAAATTATAGCAGCACCGATAAAATTACGATGTACCTTATAAAAATATAAATACGAAGCAGAATTCATTACATCAATCTAAAAGCGCACATATACAAGTCCCCGATAGCAAGGTCGGAAGAGCAACGGTCTCCCACGCCAAAGGCCGCGGGTTCGAATCACCCCGAGGAAAACGAGAAGTGATTTTTTCTTCCCCCTGTCAATAAATACAGGAGTTTCCAAACTGTTCGATAGATGGCACCACCAGCCCTCTTTTGACGAAATTTATATCGTCAAACAAGTGAAGAAAGTAATTTCATCAATTTGACGAAATATTCGCTCGGAGTATCTCCCAGGAAACGGTTTCTTCAAAAACAAAGAAAATTTCGTGAAATCTGAGTATTCATTTCTGAGTGTCAACGACAGCAACTCAAGTTCTATAGATAACAGCCTATCTAGATGTAATCCTTCAATTTTCACAGTTTCAATTTCACCCCCTCCGAAGACATGGATCTCTCTGCAGATGATCATGATGAAGCATGTTTTTATTATAATAATTTATTCATTCACTCGAAACCGAAGAAAAATTGGACAAAATGTGTTAAATGTTCAAAATGGTCACATAGTGAATGTGCCAATGTTTCTTGGTGTACAAAAGAATGTAATTGTGATGTAGGCAAGTACAATTAATAGCAACTTATGGGTGTGTCATTTTAGGACACCACTGCAGATAAAATGACATAGTGCAGCATTTTATATAAATCGTTATTATGACGTTGTGACTTTATTTGTTACTTTTTAAAAGATAATATTGCATTTTGTATACTTTTCAAAGTCAGTTTGTAAAAAATAAAGGTAATGGGAAAACAGTTGTATGAATAAAAGCATTTTTTCCTTAGGTATATCATTTTAGAACAGATTCCCGTATAATATTCCTCAGGATCTCTAATCCAAGGTAAGCTCTCTAACCATTTGAGAGATAGTAGCTGTTTTCTTTTACAGCTTCTAGCTGATAGATCTGCTGGATTAATTTCACTAGGTGTATGTTTCAATAAAGAAGGATCACTGAAATTTCTGATCTCTTGAACTCGGTTTCTAACAAAAAAAAGACCAATTCTCTACTCTAGATATCTATGCAAGTACTGTGATGGAATCGCTCCAAAAATATTTTCCCATGTTCCCCAGCCTAATGCGCCAGTTACTGATTCAGCTAATCAAATCAGCTAAAAGTTCAATTATAGGTGTAGTTGCTCATTCTAAAGGACCTATGTGGGATCTCACCGAAAGAAGGAATAATTCTACTTGATCCTTACTTGCTACCCTAAAAAAATATAACAGCAGCAAACGCATCGTGACTTGCATCCCAAAATTCGCGAAAAGTATAACCCTTTAAATTATGTGGTGTGAACTAAACATATCTAGAAATATGAATTTCCGGTAAAATATTTAATTCATGAAACTATCCAATAAACTTATCTTTTAGATTACTTCTTTTAATTTCTTCATCCCATATAATACCCCTTTTCCATGTTTTCTGTAACATCTTGGGGAAAATGATAACCGGAGAAGCAAAACCAGCTGGATTAAAAACTTTATACGCAACTGATAGTGTGATTTGTTTAATTATTTTTTCTAAATTTATTTATTTTGTCTTACTGACATTAAACTTTAAAGCACCTTGAGATCTATTCCATTGCAATCCATACTACCGCAGTTATTTTTGCTGTATTCAATATTATTTCTGTCTGCTGTTTCTGGGCCTCTTTAGCATAAAATAATAAAATTTTAAGATATTTATACAAAGCTTTTACAATAAATTATGTCATTTTCTGTCTCTGAATAGAATTAAAAACTCAGTGTGAAAAACAAAATAAAGTCAATGATAATTAAAGTTATGCTTGAAAGGCTTAAAGTTATGACTTGTCTAGAAATGTTATGAAAGTTATGAAAGTGTCTAGTGCCCACCTTTTGAGAATCGCCCTAAAATACCAAAAAGTGAGAAGGAAACCAGGGTTGCAATCCATTTGTTCAATCAAAAATACGGGGTGTTTCACTCCAAGCCGAACACTAATTTTTGTCAATAAATTTAACAATAATGAATCTATTTCAACGAAATTCTCAACAGACTTTATGACATATGTAACGATATCGCAAAAATTAGTGGAAGTTATCATCATCCGAGTCTAAACAGTGCTGAACTCAGCGCTCCATATTTCGGAATGAAGTTGAAATTCCATACGATTTCACTGATTGAATTACCGTGTATTTCTAGCATTCTTCATCTATATACTGAACAATGTAAGTCTGTTAAAAATTTCGTTAAAATATCTTCGTTACTATTAAACGTCTGCGTAAGTATCAAGCTTCGGCTTGAATTAGGTACCCTATATTTTTCTTTGATTAAATTGATCGTGACCTTTGATTTTCAAGGCAAAAATTGTTTGTTGTAATTTACTCTACCATCTCTTACAGTTTGTTCTATCTGCTTCCCTTACAGTCTGTACTGTGATTTCAATATTTCTGTGTTATTTTTTAGAACAAACTTAATTTCTAAAGATTTTTTAAACAAATGTAAGATATCATTATTATTTTTACACAAAAATTACTACCACGACTCAAGATCACGCATTCTTTTTTTCATTAGTCTCGACTCGGGTCTTAAAAGAATGAAGTCCCGTTTCACACCGGCCCAAGACTGCAGAAAAATGTAAGAACCAATTCTGGCCCAAATCTATAGAAGAAAAAGTAAGCTAAGATCCAGCCGGAAGGAAAATTTGCCCCAGACCAAACTACACTCATGTTTGTGAAAATTGCAACTCCATGAAGGAACGACGCGATTAAGCTGAAAATTTCAGAGAATGCAAAGTATAGTGTCTTATGCAAATGATTCCAATTTGAGAGTCACCACTCATGTGTGGGCTGAGCAGCGTCCTTTGAAGTGCTGCTGAAACCGTATAAATAGAGGGCTGTAGCGAGACGTTGAGAATTGTCTATGGTTATTTGCTAATGGTAAACGTTAGGTGAGACGTAAGTATGCCTCTTCCACGAAGAGGGTGGCATTTCAACAATTGCTGGTGTTTGGATGGGGGAGAATCATCGACCTTCGTGAAGAAGGATTTTCCTATCGTGCAATAGCAGCTCGTATGCAGCGTAACAGCTGCAGAGTGATGCGAGTTTGGAAGCAGTGGACCGACGAGGATCGGACAACTCGCACAACTGATAGTGGATCCCGAACAGTGACGTCAACGCGCGATGATAGACACATGGTCCGCATGGAGCTGACTGACCGTACAGTTTTATCTAGACAGTTGGAAGCACATTGGCCAACTGCTACAGGTGTATCACTGTCTGCATCATCAATTCGTCGAAGTCTGCTGCACCGTGAACTGCGTGCAAGACCTCCTTTATACAAGTTCTCCCTCCTGCAAAACCATCTACGCCTGCGGCAGCTATGTGCTCATGAACATAGAGACTGGCATGCAGGTTGTCAACAAGTTGCTTTATTTGACGAATCCCGCTTTAATTGGCTGTACCATCGTGATCGCATTCGTGTTAAACGCTATGCCGGTGAAAGCTGCCTTCCGGAGTGCATTATCGAACATCATAGTGGACGAACACCGGGAGTTACGGTCTGGATGGACGATCGCAGCTGCTACGAAATGGGTAATGTGAACAGCAACAGGTACATCAATGAAGTGAAGGAGCTCGAAGTCGTTCCTTTCCTTCAAGGCATTCCTGGAGCTATCTTTCAAAAGGATATTTCTCGCCCACATGTTGCAAGGTATGTTTAACCACTTAACTGCCACATATTTTTTGACACCATAAACTGAAAACAGGGAGCCAATGCCACTTTTTAAGTACAAAAATATTTGCTTTAAATAATCGAGAAAAAGTCTGCCATTTAATGAACCGAAGATTTCAGGTAAAAATTAGTGGTGTGGAAAAGCTTTTAGTAACGAAACAAGCTTACTTTTCTTGCGCGAACTTTGTTCGGGCAAAACAGTTAAGTGGTTAAGACTTCTTGTCGGCAGAGCGCATTCAACTTTTTCTGTGGCCTGCGTATTCGCCAGATATGTCGCCCATTGGACATGTGGGGATTTTGTTGATCGGCGCCTCGCTCGTTATCATCCTCCTATAGCTTCTACAGATGAACTTTGAGTACGCATACAAAGAATGCTCTTCCCCAGGCAGACATTCAAAATCTGTTTGACTCTATGCCACATCGTATAGCAGCACTTATTGCAACGCGTGGTGATTACACGAAATACTGATTTCGGACCCTTAATATTGCTTTTTTTTAATTTGAAAATGTAATCATTTGTTTGTACCAATACCAGCCGTTTATATATTAAATTTCGTTTAATTCTGATGATTCCTTCATGGTGTTGCAATTTTCACAAACGTGAGTGTATAATACCGATTTAATATTTATTTAAACCCGTGAAAACAGAATTGATTGGGACCGCGAAAAATATGTTGTAAAGAAAGTTTCTTCCTTAGCTTCTGAAACATATAATTGTAGGTCTTCTTTCCGTCGGGACTATGAATTATTTATATTTAAATCAGGAGTCCGTTTTCACAGGTTTCACTGTATTTAGAGCAACTTTCCCCTGCTTATAAAGTAAAACATTTCAAATTCCATTTCTGCACATCCAAACTTTATCATATATTTTTTTGTGGAATTCGATGGTTTAGTCTCATTCTGGAAAAAGAATTGAAGAAAAAAAAATCATTTCAGACTCTCCACTGTACAGTAGTGCGGCAGGAAATTATCTTTCATATAGCCTAGAAATTATTCGGGGTAATGCGAACACTGCTCTTTTACGAAATAAATGACCAGTTTTAACAGGTATCTATTATACGTTTTTTACATTTTTAAGTACGATAACCACCGTTTTAATGAACAACGTTATTTGAATATAATTTGATTAAAAAAGCGGTGCATTCCGACTAAATACTAATACTGATTTTGCTTTGATTGAATCATAAAAGCGGCTTATTTGATAAACCAATGATTCATATGAGCGACAATAACTGTAGCTTTTTTAGATAAACTTAATCTTTTTTAGCTCTGTGAAGGGTTTTAACACCAACCCCCTCCTCTTCGATGTTTCACTGGAATGTAAAAACTGATTCAACCGTGGATCGCTCTGGATTCTTACTGATGCTTGAAACACTGAAGGAATGGGAGAAGTACCATTTTCTTTCATCACTGGATGAGGTAAATAGTTTCCATAAAGATTCATTTCACGTTCAGGAATTTCCTCAATAATTTTATCATCAATATGCCTTAAACGATCTTTTTAATATTCTTGATAAAGGTTATTTGGCAGCAGTTTGTTTCTAACATTAGTTAATCTTTTCTTAACTAAACTCAAATTATCGGGTAAAGGTTGTGTATCTTCTGTAAATGGCAAAGAAACTTCATAAAGATTATCTCCATTCATTTTTACTGTCTGTAAAAAATTATCCTTTACCTGATGACCAATCTCCATTTTAGGCTGTTTTTCAAATTGATTAGTTGTTCCAAATAAATCTAATCTCCATAATGCAGTAATCGCTGCTTCTTTCACGAAGATAAAAGTCACTGATAAAGAGAAATTTTCTTTTGATACGTCATCTTCAGAAAATATTTTATATTCTATGCAAATTTTTTGGCAGAACTTTTACCTGCAATGCATTTCTTCCCATGTTCGCTAAGTCTATAAATGAAACAGCTGATGATTAGGCCAAAGCAGCACTAATGGTGTAGAGGTAGACGATATAGACCTTTGTCCTGATGACCTTTTTGTGTATGACACTTAATAAAGTATTTTCCAATAGAAAAATCCTGATTCATAAGACCTGACTTAAATCTCCTTCTCACCCACGGTATTTTAGAAATGCTAGAGTCAGGTTTTGCTATCTTTGGGAGATAGCTTACACCAAACAGCATTTTCTCTCTCACAAGTGGCCACCTTAAACCTACTAGTACCATTGGCGTCTTATGTGACACCAGTTATTTTCTATTTTGAAATTTTTAATATTTCAAACCGCAAAAAATGAATAGTCTATGCTTAATAATAAGAAATTAAATTGACACCTCCTATGAAGAAGTTACATATAAGAAAATAAAATTTCTGTTTCAAATGATGTAAAATTAAGAATGCTCAGAAAATATTAAAACCTGGTACTAGGAGAGTTAAATGGCTGTCACAGGAAGAGAGTTGTTAGCAATTGCGCAAAATGTAACACCGATGCATTTTCTTCACAGCATTTATGTAGATTTCGTATGAAATACTATATATTACATTCTCCCCTATGTTGGAATTTCTGAAAAAGTTTGGCAGATCTACACCGATCATGACTTCTAGAACCCAAAACCACCCTCAGTAAAAAACTTTATCTATCTATCTATCTATCTATCTATCTATCTATATATATATATATATATATATATATATCTTATACTATAATGCGAGCAAAAATTATGTGTGTATGTATGTGTGTGTGTGTGTGTGTATGTAAATTTTATCTTAAAAACGGCCCTAACGATTTTGACGAAATTTTGCATTTTACCATTTTCGGGCACGATAAGACCACTGGGCTAGGTCACGTGTTCGAGAAAATTCGATTAGTGGGTCATTTTGGGTAATAATGGGTCAAGGTCAAGCTAATTATATGTAAAAAACGGCTCAATCGATTTTGACTAAATTTTATATCCAACCGTTTTTCAACACGAGAAAACTATTGGGCAACGTCACATGTTCGAGAAATTTTGATTAGTGGGTCATTTTTGGGTCACTATGGGTCAAGCCAATTTTATCTAAAAACGGCTCTAACGATTTTGACTAAATTTTGTATTCTGTCGTTTTGGATTACGAGAAGATCAATGGGCTAAGTCACATATTAGAGAAAATTCGATTAGTGGGTCATTTTTGGGTCACTGTGGGTCAAGCAAAGTTTATCTAGAAAACGGCGCTAACGATTTGGACGAAATTTTGTATTTTACCATTTTCGGGCACGAGAATACCATTGGGCTAGGTCACATGTTCGAGAAAATTCGATTAGTGTGTAATTTTGGGTCACAATGGGTCAGGGTCAAGCTAACTGGATCCAAAAAAAGGCCCAAAACATTTCAACAAAATTTTGTAATATACCATTTCCGGGCATGAGGTGACCATTGACTAAGTCACATGTATGAGAAAAATCGATTAGTGGGTCATTTTGGGTCAAATGGGTCAAGGTCAAGCTAATGATATCTAAAAAACGGCTCAATCGACTTTGACTAAATTTTATACCCAATCGTTTTTCGGCACCAGAAAACTGTTGGGCTAGGTCACATATTCGAGAAATTTCGATTAGTGGGTCATTTTTGGTCCCTTATGGGTCAAGCCAATTTTATCTAAAAAACGGCTCTAACGATTTTGACTAAATTTTGTATTTTGTCGTTTCGGACTACGAGAACACCAATGAGCTAAGTCACATATTAGAGAAATTTGATTAGTGGGCCATTTTTGGGTCACTGTGGGTCAAGCAAAGTTTATCTAGAAAACGGCTCTAGCGCTTTTGACGAAATTTTGTATTCTATCGTTTTCGGGCGCGAGAATATCATTGGGCTTGGTCGCATGTTCAAGAAAATTCCATTAGTGGGTCATTTTGGGTCACAATGGGTCATAATCAAGCTAATTGAATCTAAAAAAATGCCCAAAACATTTTGACAAAATATTGTATTTCACCGTTTCCGGGCATGAGATGATCATTGGGCTAAGTCACATGTTCGAGAAAAATCTATTAGTGGGTCATTTTTGGGTCACTGTTGGTCAAGCTATTTGTATCCAAGAAAACGACTCAAACGATTTTGTCAAAATTTTGTATTATACAGTTTCTGGGCATGAGAAGACCATTGGACTAAGTCACGTGTTCGAGAAAATTCAATTAGTGGGTCATTTCTGGGCCACTCTGGGTCAAGCTAAGTGTATCTAAAATAACGGCTCAAAAAATTATGGCAAAATTTTGTATTATATCGTTTCAGAGCATGAGAATACCATCGAGCTAAGTCACATGTCAGAGAAATTCGATTAGGGTCATTTTTGGGTCAAGCTAATTGTATCTTAAAAAAGGTTCAAGCGATTTTGACAAAATTTTGTATTATACTGTTTCCAGGCACGAGAAGATCATTGGGTTAGGTCACATGTTCGAGAAAATTCGATTAATGGGTTATTTTTGGGTCACTGTGGGTCAAGTTAATTTTATCTAGAAAAGATCTTTAATGATTTTGATTAAATTTTGTTTTCTATCGTTTTCGGGTTCAAGAAGACCATTGGTCTAGGTCGCATGCTCAAGAAAATTCGATTAACCAGTCATTTTGGGTCACTATGGGTCAAGGTTTAGCTAATTTTATCTAAAAAATGGCTCAAACGATTTTGACAAAAATTCTTATTACACCGTTTCCTAGCACCAGAAGACCATTAGGATAGCTCACATGTTCGATAAATTTAGATTAGTAGGTCCTTTTTGGGTTACCGAGGGTCAAGCTAATTTTATCTATAAAATGGCTTTAGCGATTTTGACTAAATTTTGTATTCTATCGTTTTCGGGTTCGAGAAGAGCATTGGTTGGGTCGTGTGTTCGAAAAATTTCGGTTAGTGGGTCCCTATGGCTTAGGATCATGCCAATATTATCTAAACAGCAAGAATTATACAGTTAGAATGAAATATCGGATTTAACACAAGGCTAATTTTGACCGAGCTTAGCTCGGTCATGCCTGCTAGTATATATATATAAATATATATATATATATAACCATTATATAATTACAAATCATAATCTATATTTCCAATTACTAAAATTAAATTAATAAATTTAGCTACAATTCATAACACTGACATTATACAAAATAAAGATGGAACCTTTAACTAGTAATACAGAATCAAGCACAATACCACTAATTCACTAGCACATTGCGGAAGATTAATCCATACACACTCACACACACACACACACACATATATATATATATCACTTACTTCTGGACAAAATAACTTCCCTAATTCTGCACAAATCTTTTCCATACTGATACAAAAAATCATGGAGTATAAAATCTCGGTCAAGTTCGTTAATGGACAAAATCGGACCAAGGGGATGGAAATAGGGAGGGGTTTTGTAAAAACCGAAAAACCTCCATAACTTCTTAATCTTTGTACATATCAAATCAGTTTAAAGTTTTTATTACTTCTAAAAATTGGGCCAAAAATTTATGTATCACAGATTTTTGATAAAATTAAAAATGGGCTCAAGGGGCGCAAAAAATAGGGTTTTTGGGAGAAAAAATTAATAACTTCGTCAAATCTTAAGATATGAAATCCAGTTAAATTTATTATAAATCTTCTTAATATTATCTACAACTTTTATATTGACAAGTTTTTGATAGGATCAATTCGTAGCGCAAAAAAATTTTAAAAACGAAAACAAAAAGGGAAAGTTGAAGAAGAAAAAATCCATAACTTCGTCAATTCACAAGATGTAAAATCCGCATGAATTTATTATATATCTTCTTAATAGTATCTACAACATTTACATTGACAAGTTTTTGATAAGACCAATTCTTACAGCAAAAACAAATTAAAAATACATAGCGGTTGAAGAAAAAAAAATCATCGTATTAAGAGTGTATTCTAATCCAAACTGCTTATTTTCTGACTCATTTTTAAATTCATTTCTGCTCCCAAACGCATTCAATTGGTAGATTCTCTTATTCAGAAACTATATAATGTACCGTAATGATCGATTTTTTGATAGAAGCAGAATATATTTCAAAAAATGATGTCAAAGTGGGCATTTTGAACCGAATTTCCCGAAGCGATTGTGTTGGAAACGAAAAATATTGTCCTACTGAGAAAATAATTGTTTATAAATCAAGTTTTAATTAATTGAAAGAAAAATAAAAACACAGGTCACTTATAAATCTCTTCAAATATCACGTGAGCAAGTTTCATATTTTTTCTATTAAAAATAAATCTGAAAATGTGCCAGAAAATTTCGAGTTGTTGAGCATGGAAATGTATTTTTTTAATACCGCCTTAACATGATTCTGATAAAACCAGCTCTTATTTAACAAGTTGGAAATTGCTCGTCAAACGTGGCAAATGAGGTGCATTCGTACTATAACTAGTTTTATAATTATTTTTTGCACCCCATATTGTACTGAATGTATAATTTTTTGCACTCCATAAAGCGCATAGTCTGATACATCATTAAAATGCACTTCCAATATTTTTTTTCCCATTCCCCGTAATGTAACGGAACACTTTTGACTGTCCCTGTAATTAAACTATACATCCGATTTTCCTAAAATTTGAAATAGCTCAACAAAATTTTGCAACAATTATATCTTTAAAATTTCAGACCATTCGGAAGGCTGTAATATCATTAAAATGCACTTGCAATAATTTTTCCCATTGGCCGTAATGTAAAGAAAAACTTTTGACTGTCCCTGTAATTAAACTATACATCCGATTTTTCTAAAATTTGAAAGGGCTCGACAAAATTTTGCAACAATTATATCTTTAAAATTTCAGATCATTCGGAAGGCTCTCATATCATTAAAATGCACTTGCAATAATTTTTCCCATTGGCCGTAATGTAAAGAAAAACTTTTGACTGTCCCTGTAATTAAACTATACATCCGATTTTCCTAGAATTGGAAAGGGCTCGGCAAAATTTTGCAACAGTTATATCTTTAAAATTTCAGATCATTCGGAAGGCTCTAATATCATTAAAATGCACTTGCAATAATTTTTCCCATTGGCCGTAATGTAAGGAAAAACTTTTGACTGTCCCTGTAATTAAACTATACATCCGATTTTCCTAGAATTGGAAAGGGCTCGGCAAAATTTTGCAACAGTTATATCTTTAAAATTTCAGATCATTCGGAAGGCTCTAATATCATTAAAATGCACTTGCAATAATTTTTCCCATTGGCCGTAATGTAAGGAAAAACTTTTGACTGTCCCTGTAATTAAACTATACATCCGATTTTCCTAAAATTTGAAAGGGCTCGACAAAAT
Organism: Maratus speciosus; assembly: GCA_963932465.1. Taxonomy (NCBI): domain Eukaryota; kingdom Metazoa; phylum Arthropoda; class Arachnida; order Araneae; family Salticidae; genus Maratus; species Maratus speciosus. Next base: position 534,517,976 of record OZ010796.1, read on the forward strand.
TTTGCAACAGTTATATCTTTAAAATTTCAGATCATTCGGAAGGCTGTAATATCATTAAAATGCACTTGCAATAATTTTTCCCATTGGCCGTAATGTAAAGAAAAACTTTTGACTGTCCCTGTAATTAAACTATACATCCGATTTTCATAAAATTTGAAATGGCTCGACAAAATTTTGCAACAATCATATATTTGAAATTTCAGACCATTCGGTTGGGTAGTTTTTGCTCTGTTACATGCGGACAGACAGACGGACGGACAGACGGACGGACAGACGGACAGACGGACGGACTGAACGACGACTATAGGTGCTACGTATTTATATAATTACGAACGCACCTAAAAATGAAATAAAAGCTCGTCAAATGCGGCCAGATAAAATTGTTAATGTGGGTTTATCTCTGATCATGATACTATTTTTTGTTGGTGAATTTTAGTATACTTAACTTCAAAATCTACCTTCGCCTGTAAGCCGGGTCGGCCCGTTTTTTATAATGTATTGGTTTTTCGTTAGAAGATGATTTTGACAACAACCTTGTGTTTTTAGACTTTATAAACGTTCATGGAAGTATAATTAGTACCACCACCGATGCTACAAGAACCTGTAATCTTCAGTGCGCCGAAAATCACTTACAGAAGTGAACTGTCATACTGACTTCGGAGAAAGAGAAAATATATAAAGAAACAGCATACGGAGTCGTTAGTAATTGCGCAAAATGTAACACCGATGCATTTTCTTCACAGCATTTCTTTGGTTTTTCGTTAGAAGATGCTTTTGGCAACACCTAGTGTTTTTAGACTTTATAAATGTTCATGGAAGTGTAATTAGTACCGCCACCAATACTACAAGAACCTGTAAACTTCAGTGCGCCGAAAATCATTTACGGAATTGAACTGTTATATTGACTTCGAAGAAAGAGAAAATATATAAAGAAACAGCACAAAATAGAGAGAATATAGAAAGAATAGAAATAGAAAGCTGTGGTGAATGATTAAAGTTGTTCTTTTTCCGATAGATCTTAAATATGAGTGATCTTTGGTTAAAGAATAATTCTGATCGTCACATATACTCTCCTGTAAGTTCATTAATGATTTTGCTGCAAAATCTCAAGAAATTTAACTAATTCACAGAGAGAAAGAAAACACATGCAGAGCACTGTGCTATTGGTGGAGCACGAAAGGAGGCTAAAAGTTTAACGTGAACAGACTGAAAAAAGGCCGTGGAAAATGTTGATATTTCAAAATATCAAAATGTTCTGAAGAAAAGTTGGAAGTCATTAACACTGTCTCGTTCGTAAGTATGTTAGTAAGGGAAAAATAAGAGTCCGGCCTTAGGTGGAACCAAGGGCGGCGCCAGAGGGGGGACCGGGTGGGCATACCTGCCCCCCCCCCCCCCGTCGGGGTCAAGTTTAATCGTTGTCGGGGAAATTTTTTTGTCATGTCGGGGATTTTTCTTTTTCCTACACACGACCCGAGTCGGGTGCAGGTTAGTTATAAAAAAAAAGATCTTATGTTAGTTTATAGAAAACCCGTCCCAAGGATAAGCTTTCCGCTGATTTCTTTTTCTTTTTTTTTTTTTTTTTTTTTTGAAGTCGAATTGTCTTGGTTATAATTATTTCGGTTTCGAGATGAGTTTTGATTCTTACGCGTTGGTTTTGTTTAAGCTGATTTTTCAGAAAAGTGCTCAGAATTATATCTCAGATTAGAGTCCTGCATCGATTCAGATTATCCAATTTTATTTACACCCGACACGACCCACGGCTCGTATTGAGAGATAACTTTTTTCGTTGTGGTTGGGTCCGGTTTCGTGTTCGGATGGGTTTCGGGTTGAGTTTTAATACTTGCGAGTAGTGTAGCCTGGTGCCCAATTTACGTGGAACATTCCGATTTGTCGTTTATTTGATTCCCAAACGTCGAATTTTTACGAGTTTAAATTAAAATTTTATTCCTTTAGTCTGCGACGAGAAAACTTAAGAATTTAACCACATGTCGGTTACAGTCTGTCGTCACAACGGCCGGATATTACCGAAAACCTTATACGTTTTGTCTAGAACTCATGCACACTCCTGTTCAATGTTTATTCAATTGACCGCAAAGTTACAGGCGCTTATATAAGAAATGAGATTTCAAGAAGAGACAGGACGTGGGAATTCATCTGCTCATTGCGATCTTCTTATTAAAAAAGCGTAGGGTAAGTATTTTTATTTGAGTGAGTAAATAAAAAGAATTTTGTATAATTATTCAAGCTAAATTAGTTTCAAACTGAAAAATTCTTCTTTGTTCATTAATTTCAATATACAGTAGAGTCTCATTTTATAATAATTTGTATATTAAGCTCTATTTAATATATATAGAAGAGAAATGGAAGGTATAAATGAGAAAATTATTATATACATACATAACTTCATTGTAGACTGCGGGAAGATGCATATATAGCAACAACAAAAATCTTGAATCGGGTCAGATAACCCGATTCTACCCAAACGTGTTGGTCAATTGGCTCTAAAATTTTGCTGCGGGTCTGGTTGATTAGTGTGATTGCAGACAATTTTCCTGAATTGTTTTAAATTATGGATTTTTTTTTTCAATTCATGCTTAGGATCAAATTGCAGGTTCGACAAAAAATATTTTTTCGATTTCGGTTAAGGCATAACTCGAACCGTGCAGGTTGTAATTAACAATTCGTGTTTAGGGTCGTAGGTTCGTATTTTGGAGTTTTAAAAAATCATGTACCGACTTAGTTGATAATTTAAACTTGCTTGTATTATTAGACGGAACAATTTTAATTACTAACTTAGTTATACTTTGTAAAAGTCTGTACGCGCCGAAATTTCCGGGCCCGGCCCGGTATAAAAGTTAAAATTTCGGCCCGAGCTCGGCTCGGGCCGTACAAAAAAAAATCAATGGCTCGGCTTGGAAAAAAGTTAAAATCTCGCCCGAGTCCGACCCAGCCCGACGGAATTTCTACAAATCATGACTTTTTACGTCGATTTTATTAAAAGGAGGAGTTTTGACTAAAAATACTTATTTTAGCTTTTTTTATGTGTTTATAATCTTCATTTTTTAAGAAGCATCGTAGGTTGTATATACGTTTTTTAATGAATCTCTATTTGTACGTAAATATTTCAGCTATAATTAATATCGTTAATCAATATATTATGCATTGGAAACTGAAAAATCTGAAAAATGCTATACAGTAAAATCTTCTAAGACGGAATCGCATAGGAAAGAAAAAAAATGTGTTATAAACAAGTTCCCTTCGTAGCAGGTGTAAATGTATTATATTCTTTTCTCACGTATTATATATTCATTTTGCATGGATCAATAAATTTTTCCGCATAAGACAGGATTCCGTCATAGGACTTTTCTTTTTCACACGTTTTACTGTATTTTAATATTATTGCCTAGAAATCCACTATTTGTAGAACTAATAAATTTTAATGTTTAATTGTAGAATAATGTCGATTTAAAAATATGTACACTTTTTGCAAAAATTTTTGTACCGGGCCAAATTTTACTGATTTTTGCACGGACCAGACCATGCCGAGACAATGATTTTCATACAGGCTGGATCGAGACCGGGACTGAAAATACCGACTTATGAAGACCTAGGAAGAATGAAACCTGACCCGTTTCGGAACGTAAAAAAGAAGTTAGGCCCGGCCCAGCCCAGCCCGATCCTTCAGAAAAGAGTAAGGCCCGACGCCGACCCAACCCGACCCGGCCCGAGTGCCATGAATGAAAATAGGCTCGAGCCCGGCCCGTGCAGACCACCTCTAAACTTTGGCTATTTCGAAATAAGCATGAATTTAAAGATTTTTTTTAAAAGATCAACAAGACTTTGTTTTATGAATGAGCTGATATTAAAATAATGAACATTCTAAGCTATTTTATAAGTTTTCTTTTAACTTACATTTTTCTTGAGAATTTTGTATTTCAGTTTTAGTCTCAGATTTAAATTCTGTATCTTATCAGAAGTTAGAGGACCACGCTGTCTCGTTTCGATCAATATATACTCTAAAAAAAAATATGTGAGTTGAAGGTGTTTCTTCAACTGCTTTTATTGTTATTATTAAAACACGAAAATTGCTATTTTGATTTGCCCATTTCCCCCCAAAATACAGAAAATTCATTAATCTAACGTAAAAATTTCTTGAAGTTGCATTTTCGCCAAATCACAGGGGTGCTCCCGTAACTGTGCTGCATGTTACTTTTTTATGTATTAGAAACTGCTTTTTTATGTATTTCTCTTTCACGAAAAGTTTGCGAACCGAAGCTTATTTTTTTTTTAATTCTCCAATCAAAAGACGAATATTTCTTCAAATAATAGAAAAATCTATTCCAACCACAGGTGCGTTCCGGTAACTTGCTGCCTTTGCTTTTTACGTTTGACGAAATTTTGTTTTTTTAAGTGTACGTAATAGTAATTGTGCTTTTTCAAAAATGGCTGAAATGCAGAATAATGAAAAGAATAAAACGCAGTACTATTTATAAAGTCAGCATTATTGTCATAAAATTACTGTTAATTATTTAAAAAACTCTAGTTCGACTAATTAATTTCACACTATTCCTTCATGGATAAAGTATAATTCACTTATATTCAAAACGAAGAAAGGAAGTTTTTTAATACAGCAACCTGTTAAGATGGAATGGAACGACAAAGAATCTGAATAACTTTCCAATTTAGACAGGTTTTGATCTTAGCAAATATACTTTTTCCTTTATAATTTTATAGTACTGTTTTAGCCGCAATTGCGAAATTTTTCAGTTTAAAGCGTTACTCCGTTACACTAATTCCGTTTTAACAGGTTGTATTGTAGTGCTTAGGATGTCCCAATTTTCAAACGCCTGTTCGACTTTTTTTCTCTCTGTCCCGCTTTTTGCAATACATAGATCAGACAACACTACTTACGAGCCAAGTTACAGTTAGCTCAATTTTACAAAAAGAAAGTCTAAACTATTGTTTTAGATGAAAAATTATATTATTAAATACAAATGAGTCGCTTTACATGTTTCTTTTCTACATAAGAGATAGAATTGGTAATAGAGATATGATTGCAGGCTATTTTTTCATAACTGTATTAAATTATAGATATTTTTTGTATCGAGTTGGGTTCAGGTTGAAATGTTCCGGTTTAGGGTCAATAGAAAAATTGTTGTCGGATTTTGAGTCAACAGAAATTTTTTGGTAGGTTTCGGATTGACTTTAAGTTGAAATGTTGGGTCGGGTATAACCCAACCAGCGCAGGAATCTATTTAAGATGAAAACTAATTGAATATGAATGACTGCTTACATGCTTATTTTTCTACATAAAAGATAACATTAATATTGGAGATATGATTACAGACTATTTTTCTATAATTACATTATATTTTGAATAAATTTTCTCGGGTTCCAAGTTTCTGGTTGGGATTGGAATTAAGTATTTCGTTTTCGATCGGGTTCAGGGTAGACGGAATATTTTTGGTTGAGTTCGGTTCGGGTTGAAGCTTGGTTTTAAATAAAATTTGCAGAGCTGCAAATTTTATTTATTACCAAGGCAGAACCCTAGTTAGGTGTAACGTCTAACTGCTAGTTTTCTCGAAGACATTTTCACTAACAAATTTAAATAATTTTAAATTAAAATAATTTTTGGTCACTTCATGCTTCGATTGAGATTCGTCAACTGATTTTTTTCAGTGACCTCCGACATTAAAATACATGATCAACCCAGCCTGAACACGAATCGCGTTTCGAAAAAAAATGGTTAACCACTATACCTGATGCGGGACTCTTGCTTCTAGGCCTTTGCATTTTCTTAAGGGGCGGGGTGCTCCGCAGTGGTTTGACTCATAACCGGAGAACTATTCCTTACTTTGTCGCTCACACACTGCTGTGTATGTTCCATATATATGTGCACGTAAAATCTGTAATATTTAATGACCTCTTATTGGGAGATTGCTGGGTACGAAGCAGAGTTTTTCCTTTCGGGTAATGCTCAAAAGTGTGGAAACTTTTTCTTTTGTGGATTCGTCCGCCTGTAAAGATTAGGTGACTAGTGAGGTGTTTCAAAAGTAACCTTAAGAGCTTTTTTTCACTTTATTTATTTACAATATTCTTTGACAAGCTTCGAAATTTGTTTCGAATAAAAATTGTTTGGCCCTCTGCAATTAATCTCTAATTTAAATAGCAGTGTGAGTGTTAGAGTGTTAATTCTGGATATACCAAATCAGGACGCGAAAATTTTATGTTTTTCACCTGATTAACCAACACATTCCGCCTGTTATTTAAAAGACGGAAAAAAAATAACAAAGAAATGTTTTATTGTTCATATACTCCACTAATAAAGGAGAAAAGTCACTACGATATTACCGTGGGAAAAAAAATTCTGAAGTATAAATAAAGTCCCGGTACGGTCCGAATCTGCAGAAAAAATGTAAGACCCTGACGTCTGCAAGGAAGAATGAAGTTTAGGCCCAGACCAACTTTTCAAAAGCTGAAATTTAGCGCGAGCCCGTGCTGAGTTTTCAGATAAAGTTAAGCCCGACCCGAGTTTAATGAAAGAAATTTTTACCGAGCTCGGGCTTCGGGACAGGGCCGGGTTAGTGGAGACCTCTAATATATATTATTAATTCGGCACCCCTGTCGGGTATACTGTGCCCCCCCCCCCCCCCCCCCCGTCGGGCAAGTTCTGCCGCCGCCCCTGGGAGGAACTGAAGCGCCGGAGAAATGAAGAGAGGTGGCGGCTCCTCCTCAGTCTGTTCTCACAAGGAAGGTCTCCATACGGACATATTCAGAAAAATCTGAAAAAATTACAGAGTATTTTTCTCATGTGTATATATATGTTTATAAAATTTTTTTTGGCGGAACCTCGATAGAACGTTCGTAAAAAATAATGAAAATTTCGTTTATTTGGCGATTTATCATCGGTTGGCGATGAAATGAAATTTCGAAAAATACTTTTATATGTCGACTACTCTTTAAGATAAAAATGTTCCGTATTGAACCTGTTTAAATATATTTAATGTAAATAACTTTAGTTTTGTCAGTTTTACTTTCATTTAACTATAGTTTTGTCATATATATATATATATATATATATATATATGTATGAAAATTAAATATCAAATTTTATGAATTAAAACAAAATTAAAATAAATTAAAATTGTTTTAATATCTCAAAATTAAGTCCAATTGAGCACTGTCCATTTAATTTTGTTGCTATGGAAACGACGAATTTTTCGATACTGAAAGGAATAACTGGTAAATGAATTTTGCTTTTATTTTGGAATACGCTTAAATATATGAAAGTATTTTTTATATATGAAATTGTTTTTAAAGTAATAAAATTAAATAGCAAGCAACATAAATATGTAATACGAAAAAATGTATTTATTAAACTCTCTCATTGTTTATGTTTAAATTCATTAAATACTTTTTACACGCATTCTAAAAATCAATTAACAAGCAATTTTCAGGTTCATTAATATTGTTTGCTTTGGCGAGGAAAAGGACTGCTCGTCAAATCGCGTGACGCTTTCATCTTTTCGCGCCAAATACTCGAAAGTATTTTATTTTTTTACAGCCTTTCTACTGTAATTCCGCCGCTAAATTTGATTGATCCTTTATTATATACGTAAGTCGTTTAATTGGTATTTTTTCAAAATATTATGAGTATGCCCAGTAAGGAGACCTTCCTTGTCAGAGGTGTTCCTCCACCCAAGAGTTTAATCTAACATAATTTTTATCTAAGATAAGGAGAAGATAAGGATTTTTTTGAAAAAAGAAAAGATTGGAAATTTTTGAGAATTTTTATTTTGTGCTGCAATCTGCATGTTATAGACAAATTAAATTTATTTTAGTGGTTAGCATTTGAATTAAATTTATTTTAAAAGTGAAATGTTGTTCTAAAAGTTTATGTGGGTGTTCGAACTTGGTAAAATAGTCTCATAGCTGAATAATACTCCAATTCTCTATCCATTCAGCTATGAGACTATGCATATGTAAGAGTATTTAAAAAAAGATTGGTGGGGTGCGCATTCATTCCTTGTGATGGCGTCATGTGAGAAAGTGTTAATGAAACCGGAAATTGAAGATGATGCGTTTCCGAATTCATGTGACGAACAATCAAACTTTAAGCTGCAATGAAGGCGATTTATCCGGTTCCAAATCACGGAGCTTTTTTTGTGATGTAAATGCTTTCTATCGTGCTACTAAAGACAAAGTAACGAAGAAGACGATTCAGAAATGTTGAGCAACATCGATTCGTATACGCTTCACAAACAGATTCGGAGAAACTTCCCGAGAAAACGAGTGATCATGTATTCCATGGATCAACAATGGCAGACCAACCTGTTGGATCTCAAGAGTTTATAGACGCACAATGAAGTATTTCCATATCTCCTAACGTGTATAGATATTCTGTCGAAATATGCATGGGCGATTCCATTGAAAACGGAATGAGGCGAGGAAATTGTAAAAGCCTTTCGATCTATTTTCTCAACGAGAAAGCCCAAGTCTGTTCCATGCTATGCGAAATGCAATTTAACCCTTAAATGCCTGGTGTTGCTTTTCGGCAACACACCCAATTTAGGCTCTAAAATACCATTAGAATAATATTGAAGCTATAATGCCTAATGTTGCCAATAAAATACATTCTGAACATATTATTAAATCGATTTTTAACATGTAAATGGCAACATTTGTACTGTTTAAGAATAAAGATAAATTTATTTTTTCAATTGTTGCTACTTGTTGTTTTTGTTTTGTTTGGAAGCTTGCGAAATACCCTATTTTGACCTGCAGCGAGCAAGTAAAATTTATTTTTTATTATAGCTCCTAACATTCTTGTGTGTTTAATATTATAGAATTTTATGAAGGAAAATTATTTTTTCAATTAAACACCAGTATTGCCGATTAGTAACAAACTGTTTTTTAGCCGTAAACTATACATAAAACAAAATATGATTTCTTTAAGTATTTTTTCCATGATTTATTTAAAAAAATGAAAGCCGAAAAACATTATTACAATAATTTTTGAAAAATCAGGCATTTAAGGGTTAAGAAATGACTCCCAAAGGTTTTTAAAACAAGAAGAGATTCCATTTTTCACGAACAAATAATACTACCAAAGCCTCAGTGGTAGATTGATTTAATCACACCCTGAAAACTAAAATGTGGAAATATTTCACCCGCAATCATACATATCATTATATTGATGTGTTGGATCCATTATTACAAAGTTAAAATCCTGCCTATCATTCAAGTATTAAGAGGGCTGGTCACTCAGATTCGGAATTCTCCTCCGTAATGTTAAGTCTATGGGCATTTGATGCATTCGTGTATTTAAAATATCTCCTGTGGAAATTAATTTTTTAACTTCTATTTTTTGTGTACACTTCTTAAAACATGTCTCATTTTTTCTTAGTTCTCAAAATATTTCTAAAGTATAAACTTAATTTTATATGAAGCGTTAAAATCTTGGTTACAGTTCGCCCGCTTTTAACACATAAAATATTAAATTCAGCGTAGATTTTAGAAATATTTTGAAAACTAAGCAAAAAAGAGACATCCTTTAAGAAGAGTACACAGAAAAAAGATGTCAAAAATAGGAATTTCCCGGGAAGATATTTTAAATATACGAATGCATCAAAAGTCCATAGACTTAACATTACGGAGGAGAATTCCGAATCTGAGTGACCAGCCCTCTTAAGAGACCCTCAGTCAAAGTGACGTGTGGCGAACCTTATATGAAGATAAGGAGAATGTGAAAAGAAAAAGTCTGTGTTAACCGACAGATATCTTACGTGTGTCAAAACGGAAATTAACATCTGAAAATAGCTATGAAACGAACTGTACCGAAGAATTGTGGTGACGGAGTGTATATCGAAAGACCCCTCCTGTGTATCGAATTAAGGACTTGTTGGACGAACCCATTAAAGGAAGCTTCTACCAGCAAGAACTTAAAAAATTACAACTGGAAGAAAAATATACGATTGAAAAAGTTTTAGAGAAACGTATGGGAAAAAGTCTGTCGAATATCATGTGAAGTTTAACCCTTTATCTACTGACGGTACTTATAAGTACCATTAAAATAACGTGTTATAAAATTCATTTAATACATCGATTAGTAATAATTCAGTTTAGAATGAGTTATAGATGCATTACTTTATCTTGTTCCTAAAGCATTACTGGCTACACAAAACAAAAATATTTTTAAAAGGATAATTTCTTTTGCCTTTGCATCTTTTCAGCTTTCTTGGCGATTGGGGGGGTGGGGGTGGGGGGGGGGGATTTTTCAATTCGGAAATATTTCTATTGTAAGAACATTATATTTGTACATTTCCTAATTCTGGGGTTATAAATATTGCACAAAAACTCTATAAATTTAAATTTAATCCTTCTAAATCCTTCAATCCTTCTAAAATCCCTCTAAAATTTATTAAATGATTATGTAAATCTTCTAATGTAGTTTCAAAATTCACGAAAAATACTTTCATGAATTCATAATTCGGTACATAAAGGGTTAAGGGGTATTCTATCAAAGTCAATCAACAGATTCCCTCGTCTGATTTATCTTCCTTATAAGACCACGTGAGAATGTACGAAGATAATTTACCAATATATCACTCTGACTCTACCTGACATTATCCTCGGACAATTCCAGAAATTATTTTTCTGAGAATAAAATTTCCCATTTCATTACTTGATTTATCACGTTTATCGAAATCAAAGTAGAAGGGGAAGAAGGGCTCATTTAATTCATTTATCTGCATACCTGGTAAACTGTGAATCATAAGACTGACTTAATTGGATTTGACCTGGATTATGGAAAGATAACTGGTAGGCAAATCCCCCCTGGATATTACGAGACGGTACCGGATGTTTCGAAAGCAATCGCTATCAAAGACATTGAATAAAATTCGTTCGCTTGCAATACCATTTTGAAAAGAGTCACTGTCAATGGGCGAGATAAAGCCAAAGTGATATTGGAAAGCATCCTAGTTCAGATGTTTGAGTTCGAACCGTGTGAAATTGAATCCTTAGACAGCAATATAGAACAAACAGTTGATAGTCAGAGACGGATTACCAATCAGGCTGAGTAGGCTTCAGCCTAGGAGCCCAGAGAAAAAGAGGCCCCCGGAATTAAGATTTTCTTTCGGGTTTTATCTTTATATTGGGCTAAAATTTAATGAAAAAGAGATATGATGTGCAATATTCTTTATTGCACTCATTTATAGAATTTTGCAAGTTATTAACACGCAGATTGTATTCGAAACACTACTCCATTTTTAATTTTTTCTATTTCCATAAAAAGACTTGAACTGTTTCGGCTTCCAATTAGAGATAGATTTGGGGCATTCTCAAAATCTTTTGACTTTTGGGGGAAAAAATCTGGCGAAATTAAACTTGCTAAAATAACATTTTAATCTGATAGGCGAATGCCTTAATGATTCAAAATAAAGAAAAAATGGTCAGCAGCGAAAATTTTTTTATTTAACTGAGGTTTAGGTTAAACTTGCGAGTTTAATTTTCCTTACCATTTTACCCCTATAACTTTTTATTTTCTTCTAAATTTTTACTTATAATGAATTTGCATAGTACCCACAGGACATTCAAATAAGAAATAATACAAATGTAGTACTTTTAATACAGAATTTTTGTATAACATTGTCTTAAAGGGGTGTTAAAGAAGGGACGGTAAGGATGGAACGGTAAGGAAAATTACCACCTATTTTTAGGAAAATCATGTTAAGACTATGTGATAGCCACAATGTTCATTGATTTTTCGAAACAGTTGTTAACATTGTATTAAATTAATTTTTTTTTTAAATTTACCTCGAAAAGTGCAGCAATAAACCTTGAGGACGGTAAGACTACCAATAAAGCCACGGTGCTTGAAATTGATATTTAAATGCTGATTTGTATTCTGCAATAAATTTCCTGTCAAAGAATTTTAGATATTCTTTCTCTAGCATACTTCTGCATAAGCAAAAACTTGAAAAAAATTCTGTCGCTACATCTGAAGTGATTTTCTGTATTACTTTAGAAGAGGGATGGTAAAAAATCTAAAACCCAAGGACAGAGTTAAAAAAATAATATCAATCCTAAAAATGTGTCCAGGTTAATTTTTAGCTACATATTTATACAAAACAATAGTTCCAGTTTCAGAAAAAAAAAATACATCGAATTATTTTTCATTGAAACAATTTTATCCAGACAGCTCCAAACTTCAAAATCAGCATCAGGGACACGGGACGGTAGATGAGTTTTCCATGTGTCTGGACCCCCCAACATCGTCCAAAACTTATTTATCTCGTTAATATTGTTGTGCAATCATGCAGTGGGATGTTCCGAAGTATATGAAATTAAAAAAAACACAAAAAAGTGTATTAAATAAAAAATTATTATTCAGGGGCATGAAAGTTAAAAGATTGTGAGAATGCCCCATTTCTAGAGAGCAGCGGCAAGATTTTGTAAGCAACTCTACAAGTAATATCTTTAAAAAAATCTTCTATATTTTAATCAAGCATTTTGTATATTTCCGCCCCTTAGCTTTTAACACCCTGGTCTTCACTTGAACATGATTTCCCTCCCTCCCTCCCCCCCTTCTTTAAAGCCAGTCTTGGGTTTACACATTTCGGGATATCCTAAATATGATTTTGACTGCTTTTTAGAACGATTTCTGTCTCGGTGTTAAAAGTTTGAGTGCTACTATAATGCAAGAACTATTCCACAAAATTCAAAGAAACTTTATATTTTGTTAGACTCAGTCAAATGTTAGTGATTAGACTCTGATACTTATTAGATTTTGCTGATAATCCAGATAAAAAGGTAATTCTTGTCATGAGGGAGAAGTTTTCGAAGTAAAATGGAATTCCTGAGGTGCGCGATATTTTGTATCATTTGCAATTCAGTACTGAAACGATTTAAATGTAGGGACAAAACTCTTAGATCTTTATATCAATTCTCATCAGAGCTTTATTTTAACGTTTTTTTTTTTTTTTTTTTTTTTTTTTTTTTTTTTTTTTTTTTTTTTTTTTCAGGATTTTCAAGTATAAGAAATTTCAATCTGGCACTCCATCATAGAAAGAACAAAGAAAACGTAAAATAATATGCTATAATGAAAATACAGAAAAAATCAAATTCACACATTTTAATAATGTCTAAATAAATTGTTATATGTGGATTTTAGATAATTTCTTGATACAAATAAACAATAGCCTGATAGAATGCGAATCTTTATGCAGTTTCTTTAGATTTCTATCCCACCTTTTTTATATGAATGTACAGAAAGTGGAAAAGTTTGCCCTGAGGACTTCGATGATTCACTTTCTGAAATACACCCAAGAAGGAAATATTTTGTGTTTTAGCGCAAAGAAAACTTTTTTTTATACCTAAAATGTTCCACTCAAACGTAAGGGAGAGAAAACTAAAAATTCCAGAAATAATCTGCAATAAAGCACAGTTGCAGTTAAGGCAGCTCGTAAATTCCCTGCTCAACAGCAGAAACTTTTTGACACATGTTCTTATTTATTTTCAAATGTAAACTATAAAATTCACAAGCCTGAGTATTGGAGCAATTTGAGATCGAATGTCATTTTCTAACTATTTATATATAAATAATGACTTGTCTAGCTATAGCCGGTTTTTCTCCTTTCTCGCGGTGTCGCGTCTGCAAATTCGGTTTCAAAACGTCAACTTTAATAGTATTTTCTGAAATATTTTCTGCCTTTACCCAAAAATGAAAACACCACTCGATCATATAGTTTCTGAATAAGAATATACCTGTGTTTCGGAACAAAAATAAATTCGGAAATGTGTCAGAAAGTAGCTTCTTTATATTTGAGAACAGTGACATTTACTCTAGTAAAATTTATCGTTAAACTAAGAAAGTTCTTTTGAAGTTAGAGACATAAATGTTTATATGAAAATACTACATTAATTTGAAAGTTTTTCTTACTGTAAATTCATTCTTAAAAAAAAAATGTAAAAGATTAAAACTAATGTTTGAATTGTAGTACTACATCGGTTGATTCCAAATAGATATCTGCTCGATTATCTTTTACATACATGATGACAGAAGCATATTTCCAGTTGCAAAATGCATATAAAGGAAGTATAGGTTTTAGATAGAACATTTGTTTTAAAAGGGGCTATATAGATATTAACATATGAAATTTATTTTTTATATGGTTCCTTGTTCCTAAAAACTGTTCTCCAACTAGTAAGGACATTTTTAAAAAGTTCCATTCTTTTACGGTCAAAACTTAAAGAATTACATTTTTAGTGCCGTTTTTAATGAGCAGTCCTTATAAGAATCAACTGAGCTTGGAAAATTATGTATGCTGTTTGATTGTAAATCTTATTTTATTTCATTATGTATTGACATAATTAGTTTTATATCCTTTATTTTCCCGATAAAAAACATTTTACAATTATCTTTAAATGAAGGGTCATTTTGCCCTTTGGGCGACGATAAAATGATCCTTTGGACACTTTTTCAAAAATCCATTTTTTTCATTACTCAGTTTGAGTTTAAAATATTATTAAAATATGTTTATAATGCAAAATATAGTATAAAACATACTAGCATTAGGCCAAAGTTTTATTTAAACAGTTATATTATTTTGCACAAGTTTTCTCCTTAAGGGGATCATTTTAGGCTACCTCCCCTACCATTATTTAGTAGAGGTTATTACTATTCGATTGGTACCAGTCATATTTTTAAATGCCGTAGGAAAGATCCCACACGGACAAGAGTGTAATACTCTTTGGATTATCTACCTTTCTATGAACATTTTTCTAATTTACATTATTTATCTATCTCTTAAAACTTACAGAAATAAACCCTATAACCACACTTTTTGTACGACCTTATATATCAGCATTAACGGGTACAATATTACTTGGATTTTATTTAAGAATAGGTAAAAAAAAAAAATGAGTGACAAATGTTACGGAAGAGGAAACTAAATTAAAACATTATATTGCCTACATTTTAAATCTATATTATGTAGTACAAACCATGTTAATGTACGTGAAGAATATAAAGAAGCTTTGGATATTGTCGAGCAAAGTTACTGATTCAGAAAATTATTATAAAATGCCAATGAAAGAATTAAGGAAGGGGAGTCACATCTCTTAATAAAGTATTTTTTCAATAGGAATATGCATTTCTATATACAACGAAATGTGTTGTATATGTATATTTCACATACTGGCACATAATACAAGGATATATTTTACGATATCAAAATAATCCTCATTGTTTTTAGGGTTTCGTTCACCTGACGAAACCCTATTCGTCTCGTTCCTCTGTCTATCTGTCCGTCACAGAGCCCGTTATCAGAAACTATGTATGTTGGAGACTTGAAATTTTGCATACATATAGCTGAACACCTCACATCAAGCGACAAATCATAAAATTTTGAAAAAGTCTTATATTTAACCCTCTGGGCTCTAACTTGTGTATTTTAAGCTTTTTTTTCCTAACTGATCCCCTAATTAAGTTGAAGACTTGAAATTTTGAATACATATAGCTGAATACCTCACATCAAACGACAAATCATAAAATTTTCAAAAAGTCTTATATTTAACCCTCTGGGCTCTAACTTGTATATTTTAAGCTTTTTTTTCTAACTGAGTCCCTATTTAAGTTGAAGACTTGAAATTTTGCATATGTATAGCAGAACACTTGCGATCACACGAAAAATCAGAAAATTTTCAAAAAGTCTTATATTATTTACCCACCAGGCTCTAACTTGTGTACTTTAAGCAATTTTTCTAACCTCCCCCCACTGCACCCGGTGGATACTTTTCTAACTTTTGCCGTCACTCTTTCATAATATGTACATAGCCTTACATCTTTCAGTTCCACTTTTTACCGCCAGGTTGCGCCTACCTATCTCGGGTGCTATGGGCCCGACCCACT
Source organism: Maratus speciosus (assembly GCA_963932465.1). Taxonomy (NCBI): domain Eukaryota; kingdom Metazoa; phylum Arthropoda; class Arachnida; order Araneae; family Salticidae; genus Maratus; species Maratus speciosus. The sequence goes on from OZ010796.1 coordinate 534,533,889, forward strand.
CGACTAATATATCTACGGATAGGTTGTAAAACGGAGTTTCGTTCGGATAGAGATTTGTGTAGAATAGAGTGCACCCCCTGGTTGCGAAATGTGGAACTAACAGATTTTGCAAAAGGATAAAATGTTTTGAAAGGAATATTAAACGAAACCCTCTGTATGATCTGTGATCACACTTACCCCCTTGTTTAAATGTTATTTATGTACTCAATTTTTATTTTATAATATTTGCTTTAAAATAGTTCATTTAATCAATGCCCTTTTATTTATTTATTTATTTATTTATTTATTTTATATTTAATCAGTACTTATTAATTTTATTCCTATTTTTTTTCATTCTACTTTAAATAAATGTTAATTTAAGTCATTTCTTGATTTCTTAAATTAATTTATTCTTTTTTATGGGTATAGATGGCAGCACTAAACATTTTTGTTAAAAATCTAGTTACAATATACCTTTTTCACACCAGATGGCAGCAATGTTTTGGTTTTCAGTGACTAACTGCTGGCCACATGTTTTAATAGTTTTAAATCTGATTGCATACTCACATGTTATAATATAGTGGGTCAACTTTCTGAAGTTTTGGATTCTAGTATATAATTGAGGTATTGTGCTCTAATCGTTTTTCAATATTTAATAACCTGTGTGAAGTGTATCTTTCTTTAGATCTCTTGGTTATTTATCATTTATTTTGCTTTATGATGCACTATTAGGAGCTAAATTTTGTCCTTTTAGGCTTAATGCCGACAAAATTGGATGAAATAACGCATCTTTACTATGATTTAAACCTGCAAGCTCCTCTGATTTTGTGGGTTATTCATAGTTTATTTTACATACTGGTATCCTATGTTCATATCTTGTTCATCTTTAGAATCTTACCAATTTGTTCATATATTTGCGATTTCATCTTTATTATATATATATTCATCATTTATGGGCCATCGTCCTCATGCTTGAAATCATCTTCAGTGAACGGGGCAAAGTGATATCGTCCATTCTATATACAGTGTGTCCGTAAAGTCATGGTGCAATTTTCGGTCACAGGAAATCAACGAAACAAGATGGAAATGTGAAAGCTTCACCAAATACAAGAAAAACTCTCCATACCTGTTCGTATCTGTTCAGTGCAGCTCGATGTGGTCTCCATTTGTTGCCCTACACATATCTAAAGGATCGTCAAGTTCTTCCCACACGCAGTTAAGGACGTCTGGTGTAACAAAGTGAATAACGTCTGTGATTCTCTGTTTCAAACGGAGGCCACATCGAACTGCACTAAATAGGTATGAAATTTGGAGGGTTTTTTTTTATTATTTGGTGAAAATTTCGCATTTCCATCTTGTTTCGTTGATTTCCTGTGACCGGTAAAAAATGCACCTTGACTTTACGGACACACTGTATATTTGCAGGTAAACTAATTAAAAATATTATTTAAATTAAATAAAATCGCTTTTCCGTGGCAAAATTTTATTTTAAATCCGATTTAATTGATATTCTATTTGTTTAATCTTCAATTGTAAAGTTTTACTTTTATGTAAATTTAACCTGTTAGCTCATATTAAAGACTCACTAATACTCAAAATAACAAAATTGCAGTGCACTGTTTTTATTAAATACTATCACAAGAAGAGCCGCTCATGGCTACCTCTTCTATGAACTCGTATAAACAAACGCAGACGATAAAAGTCTTTGCCAATAATACAAAACGTAAATATGACTGAACATACCGGTCCCCGTTGAATGATTTTCATTCAACCACAATTATAATACATTATTACATTTTAAATTTTAAACAAATAATACAGCATGTACTAGTAATCAATAAATTGACAAATTACAAAAGATAACAATCATTTTTCCATGGGTAACAGACAAATTTTTGAAATTGGTCTCTTGAAAACACCTCTTTGTGTTTTTATGCTTACCTACTCTAATGATTCCGCATTCATTATGTAATGATGTACACTCATTACATCTAACATTCAAATTAAGTTTGTTTTAAATGCTGCAAGAATTTATTTCTTTTCTCATATTTTATTTCAAAAAATAACTCAGAAATACTTTATTTTAAAAGTATTTAAAGGTTAGCACACTCGATTTTATCAAAATAAACTCAATCCTTCTGGATAAAATGGATGTCATTTAAATAACTCAAAACACCTTTTTGTATAAATATTTTCTTTGATAAACACATAATACATTCAATCAAACAGAAAATAGCTTAATCTTACATATTTACACTCAAAATATCTTATAAAACCTACTGCTTTAAGAAGGATGAAAACTATTTGCAATATTTATAACATGAAACTCGCAACAATTATGAATTGTTTTTTTTACATATTGCACGACCATTTACAGGCCAAAACTTCTGCCTTAACTGAAAAAGTAAGCTTGTGGACCTAAATGTAAATACCGTTTATGAAAATATTCTACTATCATTTGAGTAAGTTTACTTTTATTATGTAATAATATTGGAAATTTTTGGTTGGCATTTAAGTTACTGTTCGCTGATTTACCTTGTACTATTAGAAGACTTTCTTTATCAAGAAATGGATGGAGGTTTTTTACCTGACTATTATGATTAATATTACCTGATTTTTGCAAGGATTTCATTTCCTTGTCAAAAATCTCACGTTGAACACTTTTTAACAAAAAACTTTCTGCTTTGTTGAGCTCTTCGAGGTCCAGAGGACCCTCCTATTTTCCTTTTTTACAATTTCTATGAAACCTGAAAATAAATCCTAAAATACGAATGATTTTACTATAATTATTACTTAAATCAATTATATCATGCACAAAAGAATTAATAGAAACTTTAAAACAGATATGCTTTTAAAATCACTTATGTTAATATTTTAAAGTTCGTTTGAAAAGTCATTGGAATTAACTGCTACAAAAATGTTTGTATTTGGATAGTCTTTTTCCTTTAGGAACAATGGACCACTCCACCATAACTCATTTGAGAATAGCTTATCAGGATTAATTCCTCTCGTTAGTAGGTCAGCAGGGTTATGCTGAGATGGAACACTGTTAAAAATCTGAGCAATTTGCTGCATCGTCACTCCATCGCTTTTACAGAAAACGGCTACTTCACTGTATCATGGAGCATTCTCATTGGTCAGAATAGAGATATTCTATAAAAGCGGTGGAGTGACGATGCAGAAAATTGCTCAGATTTTTAACAGTGAACCACTACCAGTGATGAGTGAACCAGTGAATGTAGCCACTGCATTCCCTCAGTTAGTTCTCGAATTGTAGAAATCCTATTCGCAACAAACGTTTTTAGAACGCATGGTCCTTTTTAAATGCAGGATAATACTATCATGGAATCGGACCACAAGAATATTTTGCGTACACTAATCTTGAGCGCAAAAATCACTCGTTTAATAAGCTTTGTCAATAAAACTGCTGCACAAAGCTCAAGTTTTGGAACAGTTAATTGCTTTAAGGGAGAAACTCTGGATTTACCTGTCACTAATTTTATAGACACTTGACCTGATTCTGTCACTGATTTGCAGTAAATTACCGCACCATAGGCTGTTTCAGACACGTCGCTGAAACCATGTAACTCGATTATAATTGCATCTTTCAATAAAATACACTTACTAATCTCAAATTTATTAATTAATTATAGGGTATCAGAAAATCTCTCCATTCCTTAGCCTCTTTCTCCTATAGCAAATCATCCCAATTTAATTGTAATAACAATATCTTCTGCATAAATATTTTTGCTTTAATTATAAAAAGATATACCAAACCTAAGGGATCGAATATACTTGATATAGTTGATAACACTTGTCTCTCAGTGACATTTACATCATTATGAACTTTAACATTGAAAGTTAAACAATTTTTTTTCAATTTGCACAAAACTCCTAACGCTTTAGATTCTTCTGAATTACCAAAGGGGTATATCTTGTCATTTGTTTGACAAAGTTGTGGGGCATTACTGCACCATTTATGTAATAACGTTCCTGCACTGTTTAAAATTTCTATTAGTTTATTTTGGAGTTCTAATGCAAAACTTAATGAATCAGCTCCAGATAGAATGTCATGCATATACATGTCTTCTCTCAGTACGGGTGCTACTAAAGGAAACATACTTCCTTCAACCTTAGGCAATTGAAGTAGTGTTCTCATGGCCAAAAAAGATGCGCTAACAATTCCATAAGAAACTGTCGTTAATTCAAAATTTTTAATTGGCTAGTTAAGACCTTTCTCCCATAAAACTTTTTCAGCTTCCTCTGATCTGGATGAACAGAGATTGCTCTATACATTTTATTAATGTCTGCAGTGAAAGCGACGATATATTTTCTAAATCTCACCATAATTGAGAATAAGTCATCTTGTATTACACCTCCGTTATATTGAATAGAATTAAGTGAGTTTCCCTTAGTTGTTAAGGAAGACGCGTTGAATACAACTCTCAAAGACGTTGATATACTTTTTTCTATTCCTCTATACACTCCAAGATGGGGAATGTAATAGAATCAATTTTCTTCCTCGCTTTTGTTAAATTCAACCATGTATGTGGCCAAACTGTTGATATTCTTTTAAAAAAAATCTTAATATAATCTTAAGTACTCAGGATCTTTTGCTAGACGATTCCATAAAGAATTTAATTTTTTCGTTGCGATTTGTTTTGAGTTTCCTAAAATAGTTGGATTCTCTTTTAAGGGCATTTTAACAACATATTTACCGTTTTTTTCTCGTGTATAATTTTCTACGAAATGTTTCTCACAAATTAAAATCTCTTTACTTTTTGGTTTTTCAACCTCGATATTCTCTATCTCCCAGAATTTTCTAAGTGTCTTGTCTAGATTAGTTTCTTTCTTAATAAACCCACAATGAACTCTATTTTCATTCTCTGTCGGAAAACTTCCCGATACAACAAAACCGAAAACTGTGTCTTGCAAAATAAGATCAGTATTATTAACACGAATTTGTCCCGATCTCAAAAAGCTCATAAAAAATTTCTTCTCCTAAGAGCATATCTAAATGTTCTGGGATATGGAAACTATCATCTACTAGTTTTGCATTAAGTAAATCTTGTATTGAGATTTCAATTGGACGCGAAGGCGTTAAATCTGCAGTTGTTTTTGGAACTATCAAGAAATCTAAATTTTTCACAAAACATTCATCTCTATTGCATATTGATGCATTAACTTTATGGTTTATTACCAAGGTAGCATCATTTAGACCTGGCACTAAGATGTTTGTTCTCTCTTTTTTTAGATGCATTAGCTCGATTAAATGGCGGGATAAAGAATTAGACTTACTGCCTACATCTAATAAACACTTTACTCTATGTTTACATCCCGATTCCTCAATTAGAAAACATATTACAGTTGAAAGTAAAACTTTGCTCTTTTTATTCGAATAGTTACTAATAAAGGATTTTCTGAACGAACTCTTCTGCATTTGCATTCAAGATTGATGTTCCATGATTTGTTTGCCTAGAATCTGAACATTCTTCCACATTTACCGTCCCTTGTTTATTTTGTTCCGATGAAACATATTCTTTTACGTATGTGATGTTATTTGTTTTGGGGAAATGTATAGTTTTATGATAACGTTTTTTACAAAAGCACGTGTACTTTGATGGACAATTTGCAACTGAATGTAAATTTAAACAATTAAAGCATAACTTGTTACTTTTTATAACGTTCACAGATAATTTTAAATAATGCGGGCATTTTGAAAGAGTGTGTTGTTCGTGGCAAAAAATACAATTTAATGTTTTAACATCTGATAAAAATACTTTAGATACACTTTTGGCGTTAGTGTATTTACGATTAACACTAAAATTCTGAGTAAGAGATTTTCTGCGTGATGTGAAATATAAATCAATCTCTCGTCCCAATTCTTCTGGTAAAAACCATTTATCTCCTTGTCTCACACTAATGAGGTAAGCTGTTTCTTTATATAATGTTTGATATAATTTATCCGATACTATAAGTTGTTTTAGACTCTCGAAATTGGATACATTTCTTAAATTTAAATAATATTCCCAGTTTGTTGTTTGACGTGAAGCAAACTGTACATGAGTCGCATTTGGTTTTTAAGGGCTTTTCTAAATTGCTCTAAGCAAAAATAAGGTGTAGGTTGAAATTCTTTTAACACCAATTCTTTTATTTTTGCGTAATTCTCGATACCGCTATCACGTAAGTAAGTTATTATGTTAGATGCTTTGTCCCCTAATAAATTTAACAGAATTTATGCTTTATATTGTTCTGGAACATTTTTGGTCTTAAAAGCTCGTTCTAAAGAAGAAAAGAAAAAACCCCATCCTTCAGGACGTATCGGAATTCTTACAGTCAAAGCTCGAATACTTTTTATCAATTGATCAAACGATTCTAATTTTATTTCACTCTCACTAATATTAGATTGAGATTCAGATTTAATTATAGCCAGTTCTATTTCAAGTTTCATTTTTTCCAGATCACATTGCTTTTGCTTCTTATCAATTCGCCTTTGTTCCTGCTCCTCATCAATTCGCCTTTGCTCCTGCTCCTCATCAATTCGCCTCTGCTCCTCATGTTTACGATTTTCAATTATATCCTTTGCTATATCTTTCACAAAACCTGGTTTATTTTTATACATTTCACTCTCTTCAATAATAACGTTTAAATCAGCAATTGTCATTTTTTTCATTAACATTTAGATTTATTTCAGTGGCTATAAGGCTTAAATCCTTTTTTTTTTTGCGCCTCTAAACATTGTTTAATACATGTATAAACAGTAAAGATAAGAAATATCACATTCACTTACTTTTCGAATAAGTTTTTGACGAATTTCGTTGCACAGGGCTCTGTCGGCACTTATCATTCATGTCGGCGTTTCACTCAACTTAAATTCGATTGATTTTAGAAGCTCGTTGGATTTAATCCCAGGCTGCTTCTTCGTTGCTCGACAGACCATAGTGTTAGCTCATATTAAAGACTCACTAATACTCAAAATAACAAAACTGCAGTGCACTGTTTTTTATTAAATAATATCACAAAAAGAGCCACTCATGGCTACCTCTTTCACAACAAAACATTCTATGAACTCGTATAAACAAACGCAGATGATAAAAGTCATTGCCAATAATACAAAGCATAAATATGACCGAACATAACCAATGGTTTAAAAATAACTGAATTTCAAAAAACTCTCAACAATTTAAAATTTTTTTCCAATCTGTACAATAAATTAATTTGTTAAATCCAACAAGTCAAAACTATATATATATACCAGGTGTCCCAAAAATGACTGATGGATTTTAAAATTCAATAAGTTGCAAACGGTGACAGATATTTAAAAAATTCTTGCAGGAGGGTGATGTATGATGTCAGGAGTTTTTACTGTGATTCTTGATTTTAGTTCAAATCGCAAACAATAGATGGCTCTCAGAGCGTTAGGTGCTCAGTCCAGACCCGATTTTTGGTACTTCGGGATCCATTCAATACATTTTAAGCTCCTTTTTTTCGCATGGAAGAAGAGAGAGGCCGAAAAATCGAGCCTGGATTCAGCGGTTATTGCTTGCAGTGCCATTTATCGATGCTATTTGTAACTAAAACTGAGAATCGCAGCATAAAAACTCCTGACATCTTACATAACACTCCTGCAAGAATTTTTTTTTTAATATCTGTCACTGTTTGTAAGTTATTGAATTTTAAAATCCATCAGTTATTTTTGGGACACCCGGTATATATATATATATAATATGACAAACTGGAAGTTATAAAAAATTACTTATTTAAGTTACACATTTAAACTGGTTCAGCGTGCAGTGTAAGAAAGGTTTTTAAAGTGAGTATTACCTAATGCGTCGAATGAAAGCTTAGCGTTCAAAAATAGAATTTTTACTATATTGAAGTGTGTTTCCACACATCAAAGTATATCTTTTTACGTCATTTATCTTAATTCTCTGACGTATTATTTTGTTTTGTTTTATATTAAAATACTACAGTTCATTTTTACTTAAGTAATTTATTAAAATATAAGAAAATTAAATAAATTAATTAAATTTTAATTTTAGGATTTAGTAATTTTTTACTAATTGGCAACTTAGTTCTTAATTTGCAGTTAAATAGTAGTTGAGCAGGTGATAAACCTAAGCCTGTGATCGATGTCCGTACTCAAGCCGAGCTGCTACTTTCTTTTTTCCTCATTTCACTTTTTGAGTAAGTTTTAGCAATGCCCACTGCTTATTCTGCCATCCCGCTACTTTGAGAATGATAAGGACTAATGAAAGATGGTTAGATGTTCCACTGTTTAGAAACATTTTTAACTCAAAAATATTAAACTGATTGTTATCACAAACAATATTTTCTTGAATTCCAAATCTGGAAATAATCTCCAGAACTGCAATGATATCACCCACTGTTTCGCTATTAACCTTTTCCACATCAACCCCTTTGAAAAGTAATCAACAATAATGGTATAATTTACTCCATTAAAAAACATCAAAATCTATTTTTTAAAAGGGCCTATCAGGAATTCTATGGGGAAGAAATGGTTCATTACATAGTGTTTTACGAAGCTCTATTTTTGCATTTTCCCATACCTAAATGCGATTAATGAATTAAAAGCAACATTTCAGGTCTTAGTGTTTTAGCGAAAATAATTTTCTCATTCAAAAATAACAAACTTTCAATAAGAAACAAATCATTTTGTAATTTGTAATATTTTCTTAAATTACTTGCAATATTCTTTTTTATCAGGTCATCCTTCCTTACAAAACTCATAACTTCTTTAAGCTCCTCGTCCTCCCCAAGTACTTTTTTGAAATGTTTTCCTCTGCAAATACTCATTGGAAGGTACTTTGCAAATGAATGTACTGTTTGTAACATATCTGCGTCATTTTGAACTGCATCTTTAATAAAAGTTCGAGATAATGTGCCTGCAAGATGCATACATTTACCTGGTTAGTAGTTAGCCTCATAGGTACTTCAATTATTTAAGAAGCATTTTCTGGAGACGATTAGAAATTTTGCTGATTGGATTTTCAACATTTGTTGTTAAATCCCTTTGGACTACCAATTTATGTTCGTACACAAAATTATGGTGCTTTTCAAAAGCAAAACATACAGCTAAGAGCACTTTCTCAATTTATGCGCAGTTTTTTCAGAATCTGCAAGGCTTCTAGAAGCAAAAGATTTAGGGTAGCTTTCTTGTAATAGACAGACATATAGCCTATCCTTAGAACTCTCATACTGTAGCGTTATTTTTTTCAAGCTATTAAAACTATTGAAGCTATATCAAGTTATTAGAACAGGAGCTGAACTAACCAATCTCTTAATAGTATCAAATGCCTGTTCTTGTTCATAAGACCAATAAAAATCAACATTATTTTTAAGTAATTCTCTCAAAGGAGCTGTAATTTCAGGAACATTTGGAATAATTTTCATAAAAAAATGATCATGCTTAAAAGTCCCCTTATATATTTCTTATTTTGAGGTTGATCCAATTCATTAATTTCCCTAACCACTATCAGCCATAATACCCTCTGCTGAAATTATTAAGCCTATATATTTTGCTTCCCGCACTCGAAACTGAAATTTATCAGTATTAAACTTAACGTTATTGGCTTTGGCCCTCTGTAAGACTTCAATTAATCTCTTACCATATTCGGCTTTAGTTTTACCTATTACTATGAAATAGTCAAAATAAATTTCTACACCCAGAATGCCACTAAATAATTTTTGACTAAGTTTTTGAAAACCTCCGGAGCTGATGAAAATCCAAAAGGCAGTAGATTAAATTTAAAACGCCCAAACTGAGAGTTGAATGTTCATAAATAAGAATTCTTTTTCACTGAAAAAATCTAGCAAAAAACCTTCTGTTAAATCTAGAACGGTGAAATGCCCATTTACTTTTAATTGACTAGTGATTTCCTCACTTGACGAGATTGTAAAATGCTCTCTTTTAATAGTTTTGTTTAAAATTCTTGGATCTAACAAAATGCGCAACTTCCCATTAGGCTTTTCTACTATACAATTAAATTATTTACCCAATCAGTTGTTTTGTTTACCCGCAATATAATGCCTCTTATTTGTAAATCAGTTGAAATATCTTTTAACTCGTTAATTATAGCTAGAGAGGGATCAATAACAAGCGTAACATTTTAAGTCTATATGATAAGAGTCACCTGAAAATTTGCCAAGACCTTTGAACACTACATTATACTTAGTCAAAATATAATCTTTATAAGACCTTTTAAAATTATCAATTCTCTGAATTAATTTTAACGGTTTACAATCATTTAATCCTAAAAATGCGTTTAGAATCAACATAAACAATAATAAAATGTAATTTAACATTTTTTATACCTTTCTGTAGATCATAATAATCTAGATTTCTGGCTTTAGTTTAAAGTTACCATTAGATAATAACACAATTTTAATTTCAATTAAATCAGACCATTCATATAATTTCAAATTACTAAATACACATACAGTTAGTATATTAGCTTCTTGTCTAGTATCTAAATTAAAATTAATCAGTTTGTTGTGAATAGAAATTTTTTACACCATCAAGTCTCATTAAAATTTTTCTTACTTGTTGACACAGAGTATATATATATAAATTCAACAGTTCTTGTGTGCATTCTATAGCATTATGATGAATCTGAACAACTTTTTGGTGTTTGCTGTTATTGCCAAATGTTTTCTTCGCAATAATGGCACATTAATGTGGAAATTATGTTTTTCTTTGCATAAATTACGCAACTTATTAAAAGCAGGGCATTCCCGTTTTTTATGAGACATGCCGCATTTGGAACAATTAAATAAACCACTTTTCGAATACTGAAAAACTTGAGTACTGCTCTGTCGATTATTTTTTATTCTTACAGCATCTACTTCAAATTTGGGTTTTGGACATGTAATGGATTCAATTTGTTTTTTGCTCGCTTCTGATGCTCAAACAAACTCAGTAGATCTTTGAAGAGAATGTTGAGAATCTCTAAGAAGTATTTAGTGGAGAGATTTATCCGGCATGCCAAGGACAATTCTGGCTCAGATGAACTGAGACTCCCTGCTCTCCAAACTCGCAGGAAGAAGCCTGCGTCTTCAGTTGGTTCAGTAGACATCCACAGTTTGACACTCTAACTGTGCACAACTGAGAAACCTCTAGCGTTCAAAGAGGACTTTTTTCCGGTGAACACAATGATAATGACCCCCAATTTTTTTTCATAGCTTTATCAAATTGCTTTCTGTTACCATGTTCATCAAATTTGAAGGTGTTGAAAACAGAGACACTCTCATCGGCAAGAAGATTTAGAAGAATGAATTTTTCGTTACATCATCTTTGCCGGACTTTTCTTAAGTGATTAAATAAAAACATTTAGTGCAATTGCCCGCAATATAAAAAAATAGTAAAATTATTTTCGCCAGGTGGCTTAAAAATCTCCATGATTTCGTTGATATTGAACACAAGTTCCACGCCTTATGAACACGATAGCTCTATTTTTGTCACAATCAACTCTTGACACCATGTTTTGTTTTGTTTTATATAAGATTACTACAGTTCGTTATTACTTAAGTTTTTTTTTTTAATATAAGAAAATTAAAATAGAATATACATAGTAAACTACACCACTCTTGATCTACAGCTCATATTCAAATATTAGAATAATTGAGAAAAACTAATAAGAAAAAATTATTTTAAATTTACTTATTTTTATACTAAGTAAATGCAATTAAATTTCTTACAAATTAAATCTGGAATGTTTAGATAAGATTTTAACATTTACAAAATATAAAATACAGTACAATAAATTAAGTATACATCTTTCTGAACTACATCAAAATATTAGAATAAAATTTAGATTGGTTCAAAATATTAGAATATTTTATTTTACGCAACAATATTACCTTATGAATATGAAGTAAATGGTAGTTAATATTTTGTAGCATCCCCTTTAGCTTTCATAATAGCGTACAATCGATCTTGCACACTATATATAAGCTGTTTACAAACATTTCTATCAATTTTAGCCAAAATTTATTTCATACGTGCCACTAACTCAGTTTTACTTGAAGGAGGATTTTTTTGGAGCTTTTTCTTCATTATACATCATAAGTTTTTGTTGTGATTAAGGTCTGGTGAGTTTGGTGGCCAAGGAAGTATCTTAATGTTGCGTTGGTGAACCAATACTTAGTTGACATCGAGGTATGTGGTGACGCTAAATCTTGTTGAAAGATGAAATGATCTTCAAATAAATCTTCTGATGATGGAATCATGTAATATTCCAAAATTTCTTGATATATCTGAGAGTTAAACTTGTCGTAGACGATGCATAACTTTCCAGGTCCTCATGCAACACTGCAAGCAACGCAAGCAACCATGACACTAGCAGCAAATTTTAAGGAACATTTAAAACATTGTTTATCAAATGCTTCATTCTCAAAACTCCAATACCTTGATTACCATATAAAACACAAAACATACTTTCATCACTAAATAAAATATTTTTCCAATCTTTGCTCCATAAACTCCTTGATTTACACCAATTCAATCTTATACGCTTTTGTTTTTCAGTCATGAGAGGTTTTGTTTTCGGTACAACAGATTCAAACTTAAATTTATGGAGACGCCTTAAGGTTGTCGATGTAGAAACTTCAATTCCTTCTTCCTTCCATTTTCGCAGCAAGAATAGCACACTTTTAAAACGGTTTTTCTTAACTATACGCTTCAGTTTCCTGTCATCTCTAGTAGATGATTTTGGTTTTCGGCCGCCATTTCGGCGATTATTTCGAAATTTTCCATTTTTTGAATATTGTGTTAGTATTTTACTAACTCTTGATTGCGAACAATGTAAATAATTCGCTATATAACATTGCTTTTTTACCGTGCCGATGCAAATCAAACATACGAAGTTTAATAGATTCAGGAATATCAATCACACGACCCATTTTAAGACGCAAAAGCAAACAAACTGCAAAAAGAATACTGATTTTAAATAAAATCGTCTGAATTTAATCAATGATGCCACCAGTTAAGAATTTGTATTAATTAAAGGAGAATTAATGTGAAATATTCTAATATTTTGAACCACTTGAATAAATATTCTAATATTTTGACTTTTCAAAATAATTTTTTTTTTTCAATTAATCTTTTCAAAAGGGATATTAATTTTAAGATAATAAATAAGTTTAATCAACAATAAGCTCTTAAAAAATATATCATTTGCATTAAATACATTAAATTACCAAACGATATTTTCAATTTGTAAAAAAAGTAATTATTCTAATAGTTTGAATATGAGCTGTATATCCAAAATACAAAGCAACCATCTCAAGCTACATTTCAATCCTTAACAACTGTGCTCTTCTGTTGCAGCTGACATGTAACATAATACTGAAACGATTATGATTATGGATACATGGATAATGATATATCACGCGTATTATCTCCTACCCCTCTTAGATTGTTTAAGTTACTTTTGTTTTACATTGCATATTTACACTTCTCTATAATTTTATAACGAAATTAATTAAAAATATTTTAAATCAGTTTCAATAAATACATTTTCTTCGTCTCAAAGTTTATTTTATTTCCTACTGCACTGAAATTATACCCTTGGTTACTGTTCTGTCCCATGATTTCTTAAAGTTCAACGGTTCCATGGCTTAAGTAAATTTTACATATCGCTCACCCGCAAGAAAAGGGACACATCTGCACAAATGTAAATTTAACCAGAGAGGCAAGAGGGGAAAAATTTCCATGATTTTATTGTAACATGAAATTATAGCACTTAGCTCTGCATGCAGGAGTAAAAACGTACATAAAAGCTTAAAACCCTTAAGAATGAAAGCGTATGATGAGGTTTGGAGGGCTGAATAATTTTACGTCCCCACACAATCCGCCCCTCTTTTGTGGTCACGAATGAACATATATCGTAAAAAAGTGATTTTCCGTATAACTACACTTATGAAACTCTTTTGTAGCAAGACGCACCTATGACAGTCCTATTAGTGGAATGATTAAGTGAATTAGCAAAATGATTTTTTGCGAGATGTGTCACTTTTCTTTCCGGTGAGCGATATGTTTTAAAATTCATTTTGAGTTCCAAAAATTTTTAAGTGACTTAACCTTTAACTGGTGTGACTAAAATTTGTCACACAACTGATGTGATCCGGTCCCCTAGACCCCTCGAATAAAATGAATAAAAAAAATAACTCAAATGGTTGAATTTACTTAAATTTTGTCCTAACAATATCGTTGTACTTCTCTTAGGAGCATGTGAATTAAATTGCATGAAAAAAGTATTTTATTCATATTATTTAACTTCAGTACGGAAAAGTAAAAAGCTGTAAAAGTGTTTACAGCTGGGAGTCGCGGGGTCTGGGAGACCGCGTGACATCAGTTAAAGGTTAACTTGTCATCTAAATTGTACTGTAGGATATTTAATCTTTAGCAAAACAAAAGAGTCATATATTTTCAAAATTAATTGATGAAAATGCATTTGTTTAAGTATTAAAATTGTACTGCGTGCAGAATAGATACATTTCTTGGGTACATTTTACCTAACCTGTGGAATGGAAGGTCAATGATCACAAAATGACAAAACAGCAGTTTTTTATATTTCATTGTGTCGCCAATCAGCGATAAATCTCCAAACAGGGAGATTTTCACTATTATTTTACGGGCGTGTAATTGAGATTCTGCATATATATATATATATTAACGGGTTTACCCTCATAAGAAAAAAATTCCTAATTTAACAAAGAAGTTTTTCAATACGTGCTTATTTGGACCTCCCTTACGAGAGGAAATCATTGCACTGCTATTATGAAAGAAATAATTCTCCTTCCCAGCGGTATGAGAAAATCTAAATGGTAAATTTTAATCACTTTTTCCACCACTTTGAGCCTTCGTTTCCGCCACATAACCTTCCGTTTTTTTCTTGAAAATCCCTGTTTTATTTTGTGTTCATTAAACATACTTATTATCCCCCATCTTCATTTCGATTAACCAAGTTACCTCCCCTAAAAGGTTATTGCTCTAGAGATCTGCACGGGCCGGGCTCGGGCCGGGCGCGGGCCATACTTTTTTCGGAAGGCTCGGCCAGGCCGGGCCTAACTTTATTTTTCTCTAATGAACCGGGCCTGGTTTTATTCCTAGTCTTCACGACCCAAAATTTTCAGTCCTAGTTTTGAGCCAGCGCATATGAAAATCATTGTCTCAGCGTGGCCTGATCGATTTATAGGTCAGTTAAATTAGGCTGGCCCAAAAATTTTTGAATCGCCATTATTCTACACTTAAACATTAAAGTTTATTATTTTTAAAGAATAGTAGTTTTCTACGCATATTAAAATATAGTAAAATGTGTGAAAAGGAACCTGCTTATGACGGAACCCTGTTTTAAACTGAAAAAAGTGTTGATCCATGCAAAATTAATATACTAATAAGTAAGAAAATAATATATAATACATTTACACTTGCTAAGAAGGGAACTTGTCTATAACGCATTTTTTTTCTTTTCTATGCAATTCCGTCTTAGAAGATTTTACTGTATATCATTTTTCAGATTTTTAACACTTCTATACATGGAATATGGATTAACAATATTAATAATAGCTGAAATATTTACAAACAAGAAATACTGATTCATTAAAAGAATAAATATCACAGCCTGTGTCACTTCTATAAAAATGAAGATTATAAACATGAAAAAAAGTTAAGATAAATATTTTTGGTCAGAACTCCTCGTATGAGATAAATTTTTAACCAATTCGACGTAAAAATCAATGTTTTGTAGAAATTCACTCGGACCGAACATTTTTTTTTTTATCGGGCCGGGCCGAGCCCGGGTCGAACTTTTAATTTTTGTGCTGGGCCGGGGCGAATTTTTTTCTCTATGAGTCGGACCGGGCCCGGTCCTGGATATGTCGGCCCGTGCAGACCTCTGTATTACTCTACCTCGCATTTCTCAAACTCCTCCTTTGCTTTGACATCAGTTGCCAGAGATCCCATTATGTTCTTAATTTGCTAAAACTCCGCCTCTCTTCTCAACTACTTTTCCATTTAAGGTCGGTTTAGTTTCTTTCCCCGACTTCGCCCGAAATATTTGAGCTGACCTTTCTTTTACTACCGTTCTGTGGTCATCAACAAAAGAAAGAGGCGAAATGGACATGTCAACGACGTTCACTGGCAACCTCTGACCTCGCGACGAAAGTCATAAAACATGAAAGGGACCACATGACCACAAGAAAAATTCCGCGGTCAAGAAAAGGGATATGTTTGGACTTTATGGTGCAAGAAAACACCAGTGCCTGATTACGCAAAAGGTACATGAAGTATTAGATTCACCGCTAAAATTTGAGAAGGGCTCCAAAAGGAAGGACAATAAAATTATAGGACCTCTAATTCCCATTTTATTTTTTTACATTGCATTTTTAATTTTTTTTTTTTTTTTTTTTTTTTTTTTTGGTGGGGGAAAGTTTGCCTAATGCAAAAGAATAGCCATACTACTCCACGAAACTTATTATTTAACCGGAAAATTTAATTGTGATCAATAGGCTCTGTTAATCAATCGCATGGCATCCTCATGGGCTGAGAAACCACATGGTAACAGAACATACAAAACTACACGGTTCGTACGCACCAGGGGATTCAGGGAATTTTAGGTGTTTTAGTACCAGAAATTTCGTAAAGTACTATATAGATCTACTATACTATATAAAGTACTATATAGATATATAAAGATCGCTATATATGAAGATAGAATTTTTTTTTCATTAAATAAATCAAATATTACTTTACGAAAATTCTGGTAAGAAGTCCTTGAAAGTCCTTGAAGCGTACGAACCCTGAACTATATATGCTACAAATATTCTCTTTCTAAAGTATATACAGGAAACAAAAAAAACTAATACATGTCAATTTGGCTAAGTCACTTCTGGAAATAATATTTATAGAATTGATGAGCTTCTAATGCATGTATAACTTAGTAAACTTTTCCTAAATGTAAAGGGTCTCAGATATGATACTGTATACTTACTCTAAATTCAGAGTTTAATCGGGCCTGAAAACAATGCAAATTCATAAAATTCAAAGTATCATCATTTAGCTAGTTATGAAGGGCAGAATATTTACTGTTTTACTATTGTTATAAAATAGAGGAAAGCCCTACGAGTGTAAATTATAGAAACCAGAGATCATATACAAATTAAATTTCGTAACTTTTAAAATAAATGACTATTTTAATGCAAATACAGCTAATATTCAAAATATTAGAATAATTATTTTTTTTTTTTTTACAAATTGCAAATACCATTTGGTAATTAAATGTCTTTTAATGCAAATGTTCAAACGATATTTTATTAAGAACTTACTGTTGATTAAACTTATTTATTATCTTAAAATTAATATCATTTTTGAAAAGATTAATTGAAAAAAAAATTATTTTGAAAAGTCAAAATATTAGAATACTTATTCAAGAGTTTAAACTATTAGAATATTTCACATTAATTCTCCTTTAATTATCACCAATTCATAACTGGTGGCATCATTGATTAAATTCAGACGATTTTATTTAAAATCAGTATTATTTTTGCAGTTTGTTTGCTTTTTCGTCTTAAAATGGGTCGTGTGAGTGATATTGCTGAATCTATTAAACTTCGTGTGGTTGATTTGTATCGGCACGGTAAAAATCAATGTTATATAGCGAATTATTTACATTGTTCGCAATCAAGCGTTAGTAAAATACTAACACAATATTCAAAAAATGGAAAATTTCAAAATAATCGCCGAAATGGCGGCCGAAAACCAAAAACATCTGCTAGAGATGACAGGAAACTGAAGCGTATAGTTAAGAAAAACCGTTTTAAAAGTGTGCGATTCTTGCTGCGAAAATGGATTGAAGAAGGATTTGAAGTTTCTACATCAATAACCTTAAGACGTCTCCATAAATTTAAATTTGAATCTCGTGTACCGAAAATAAAACCTCTCATGACTGCAAAACAAAAGCGTATAAAATTGAATTGGTGTAAATTAAGACGTTTATGGAGCGAAGATTGGAAAAATATATTATTTAGTGATGAAAGTATGTTTTGTGTTTCATATTGTAATCAAGGCATTCGAGTTTGGAGAATGAAGAAAGAAGTATTTGATAAAGAATGCTTTAAACGTTCCGTAAAATTTGCTGCTAGTGTCATGGTTTGTAGTTGCATGAGTGCAGAAGGACGTGGAAAATTATGCATCGTCTACGAAAAGGTTACCTCTCAGATATATCACGAAATTTTGGAATATTACATGATTCCATCATCAGAAGTTTTATTTGAAGATGATTTCATCTTTGAACAATATTTAGCGTCACCGCATACTTTGGTGTCAACTAAGAACTGGTTCCGCCAACGCAACATTAAGATACTTCCTTGGCCACCAAACTCACCAGACCTTAATCACAACAAAAACTTATGATGTATAATGAAGAAAAAGCTCCAAGAAAATCCTCCTTCAAGTAAAACTGAGTTAGTGGCACGTATGAAGTAAATTTTGGCTAAAATTGATAGAAATGTTTGTAAACAGCTTATATATAGTATGCAAGATCGATTGTACGCTATTATGAAAGCTAAAGGAGATGCTACAAAATATTAACTACCATTTACTTCATATTCATAAGGTAATATTGTTGCGTAAAATAAAATATTCTTACATTTTGAACCAATCTAAATTTTATTCTAATATTTTGATGTGTTTTAGAAAGCTGTATACCTAATTTATTGTACTGTATTTTATATTTTGTAAATGTTAAAATCTTATCTAAACATTCCAGATTTAATTTATAAGAAATTTAATTGCATCTACTTAGTATCAAAAATAAATAAATGAAAAAATGTTTTCTTGTTACTTTTTCTCAATTATTCTAATATTTTGAATATGAGCTGTAGGTTTTTTATACGATGAATGACATTTGGAGCGTTTTTCGCGCAATTGTGAATAATTATTGGGTTATTTAATAACAAGGATCGCACCGACACAGTGTGCAATGAGTCCGATCATCATATATTTTGGCGTATATCTTTCGGCTTTTGATTCAAGAAAATGCATAAAATTTCCAGGAGTACGTTATATGGCGGATATAATAATGAAAGATTAAAAATTAAGAAAAGATGAGCCGAAGAATTGGTCTTTTTACTTTGATAAACGTTGTACAGGGTCCAGAGATTTTAGTCGCTGGCGGAAATACCTGAAAAAATTCTTTAATTTAAATTTATTAACATGTATTACATTTTCTTGACATGTTAATTATCTTTTAAGATTTACCTGAAACAAAATTCTTATAATCACATAATTCTCATTAAAAAAAAAAAAAATCATTTTATTTTTCTCATACTTCTGAAACGTCTTCACTCTCAGAAATAAAACTCACTTTTGACGATTCAGGAATCCTTGAGCTGTATTTCGTCGTTTTTGACGATCATTTTCTATTAACATCACGTGACTTTTGACGAAACGTAAACTCTCAAATATTTGACGAAAGCTTTGCCTCAATCACGGTCAGACTCATTGCATTTTAAGGAAACAGTTGCTGTACCTCCTCAAATCCTGCGATTTTAGCAAGCAGATATTTGCTTGTTTATGTTAGTCCTGTAATAATTTATTTTAAAATATCATTTTTAGTGCTTTTCAGAAAATACTGAAATATAGGTAGTTATTGTTTCTTCATTAGTTATTTTTTGTGCTGTTAAAATTTTTAGAAATGCTTATTATTAATTTTATTTATTTATTTATATGTTGTTGTTAGCTATGTTTTCATTCGAAAAGAGTAAGTTTCCTGTGTTCTTCAAAACAATTCAAAAAGAAATTTGGTCAATAATATTTCAATCTTCCAGGATATATATTTTTAAATTTATTTAAGAAGTATATTCTGTTTTCAATCAACTTAAAAGTAAACATAATTGATCCCTCCCCCCTTTATAAACAGCAAAGTGTTAATATCTTATCCACCTACTCAAAGTGATAAAATCTCTCGCAATATGCACTTCACAATTCGTTATTTGTGAGCAACAAATTAACCAGACCATATTCTAACCATTGAATGAGCAAACAAAATTTCACTAATAAATTATTTAATCAAGCCATATTATAATTATTCATTGACCACGAGAAACTCATAATGATAAATTAGCCTTACTTAAAACTTTCAGAAATTATAGCAGCACCGATAAAATTACGATCTACCTTATAAAAATATAAACACGCAGCAGAATTCATTACACCAATCTAAAAGCGCATCTATACAAGTCCCCAATAGCAAGGTCGTAAGAGAAACGGTCTCCCACGCCAAAAGCCACGGGTTCGAATCACAACGAGGAAAACGAGAAGTGAATTTTTTCTTCCACCTGTTAATAAATACAGAAGTTTGCAAGCTGTTCGATAGATGGCACCACCAGCCCTCTTATGACGAAATTTTGACGAAATTTATATCGTCAAGCAAGTGAAGAAAGTAATTTCATCAATTTGACGAAATATTAGCTCGGAGCATTTCCCAGGAAACGGTTTCTTGAAAAACAAAGAAAATTTCGTGAAATCTGAGTATTCATATCTGAGTGTGCAACGACAGCAACTCAAGTTCTATAGATAACAGCCTATCTAGATGTAATCCTTCAATTTTCACAGTTTCAATTTCACCCCCTCCGAAGACATTGATCTCTCTGCAGGTGATCATGATGAAGCGTGTCTTTATTATAATAATTTATTCAGCCACTCAAAACCGAAGAAAAAGTGGATAAAATGTGTTAAATGTTCAAAATGGTCACATAGTGAATGTGCCAATGTTTCTTGGTGTACAAAAGAATGTAATTGTGATGTAGGCAAGTACAATTAATAGCAACTTGTGGATGGCCATTTTAGGACACCATTGTAGATAAAAGGTCATAGTACAGCATTTTATGTAAATCGTTATTATGACGTTGTGACTTTATTTGTTACTTTTTAAAAGATACCATTGCATTTTGTATACTTTTCAAAGTCAGTTTGCTAAAAAATAAAGGTCATGGGAAAAGAGTTGTATGAATAAAAGCAATTTTTCCTTAGGTATGTCATTTTAGAACAGTTTCCCGTATGATATTCCTCAGGGATCGCTATGCCAAGGTAAGACCTCTAACCATTTGAGAGAGAAGTTGTTTTCCTTTACAGCTTCTGGCTGATAGATCTGCTAGATTAATTTCACCAGGTGTATGTTTCAATAAAGAGAGATCACTGAAATTTCTGATCTCTTGAACTCAGTTTCTAAGAAAAACCGACCAGTTCTCTACTGTAGATATTTATGCAAGCACTTTGATGGAATCGCTCCAAAAATATCTTTCCATGTTCCCCAGCCCAATGCGTCAGTTACTGATTCAGCTAATCAAATCAGCTAAAAGTTCAATTATAGGTGTAGTTGCTCATTCTAAAGGACCTATGCGGGATCTCACCGAAAGAAGGAATAATTCTACTTGATCCTTACTTGCTACCCTAAAAAATATAACAGCAGCAAAGGCATCGTGACTTGCATCCCAAAATTCGCGAAAAGTATAACCCTTTAAATTATGTGGTGTGAACTAAACATATCTAGAAATATGAATTTCCGGTAAAATATTTAATTCATGAAACTATCCAATAAACTTATCTTTTAGATTACTTCTTTTAATTTCTTCATCCCATATAATACCCCTTTTCCATGTTTTCTGTAACATCTTGGGGAAAATGATAACCGGAGAAGCAAAACCAGCTGGATTAAAAACTTTATACGCAACTGATACGAACTTTTCTAAACTTATTTATTTTGCCTTACTGACATTAACCTTTACAGCACCTCGAGATCTATTCCATTGCAATCCATACTACAACAGTTATTTTTGCTGTATTCAATATTATTTCTGTGTGCTGTTTGTTCCGATCCATTCAATTCATGTCCACCTTTAGCCATAAGATACTTAGTACCATAAATAAAACTGATCAATTCTTTCTGAGTATGGACACTAGCAACAACATTGTCAACATAAAAGCTTCTCAGTAGAGGAGACCGGGGCTCATTTTTCATAGCAGCAAGTTTTCCAACTCGCTTTAGTTTTTAAATGAGCTACTAGATGATGCCAGCAGATGAATTGGCTGAAGTAGAAACCCTGCACGTACAGTCGTGGAAAAAAAAAGTAAACACCCCCTACTAACTCCTCAACAAATCATCGTAGAAGAAAGTTACTGGTACCGAACGATTGGAAATAAAGTCTACTTTTAAATGATGTATATAAAATTTTCTTAGGGGTCATCTACATATTAAAACGAATCCAAACTTCATTTTTTTTCAATGGCAATACCCAATTTTAACGAGCTATTTCAAATCTTCGGTTCAAACTATGCCTAGACACCAAATTTCAAGTCATTTGAATGATAAGTTTTTGAATTATAAACATTCAAAATTTAGTGCTTCTAATGTTAAATTACATTTTCATATTTTTATTTATATCTCCCGAAATTATGCTCCTAATGTGCTAAATATTTTTGTAGTAATAATACTAATATACCCAAACATAAATAAGCTGAATTTGCAATTTTTATAATTTTATGATATGAATTATGAATTATGAAATTAATATTCGAAAAAATTATGAATTGCAACCTACAATTTTTTTGATGGATTTAGATTTATTATGTCCTGCTTTATGGAAATTCAAAAATTTCACATTTTTATTCCAAGTAATTTTCAAATTATGCTTAAAAAACGGCAAAATGATGGTTTAAGGGGCCGTCTATGATGGAAGTGAGTAGACATTTTGAAATTTATTCTGCTGTAATGTAATCTAACACGCTTCATTGACTCCTTGAGTGGCGCTTAAGGTGCCCTGATCAAGGAAGGGGCTCTCTCGGTTAACAATCCAGTACGGAACTTCAATTTAGATACAGCCCTTAAAATACGCTCGTTTTAAAATAATTAATTTCTCGGAAACTTATGGTACGAATTGCATAAAAATTCGTTTTTAGGCTAATTGAAGGGTGTAGAGTTCATTTATGCTGTCAGAATTGGGTACTGCGATTGAAAAAAAACAAAGTTATGGTTCGTTTTAATATGTAGATGGCCCCTTAAGCAAATTTTATATACATCGTTTAAAAGTAGACTTTATTTACAATCGTTCGGTACCAGTAACTTTCTTCTACGATAATTTGTTGAGGAGTTAGTAGGGGGTGTTTACTTTTTTTTTTCCACGACTGTACCTTCTACAAAATGTATAGTTTAATAGCTGCAGTCAATTCGTCAGGAGAGCTGTTTTTCGTTTTTTCAATGGTGAGTTAAATTTCAGGTATTTATTAAAACGCAAGATAAACGTACTAGCGCTAACTTACAGTTTTGACATTGCTTGTACTAAAAAAGGTTTTCTTTCTCATTGTAACAATGCTTTTGTTTTGCAAATAACTTGCATTGCTATTCGTCGAGGTAGTGTAAAAGTACCAATATGGCGACGGGGTAGATTTTCCAACAGCATACGGGGCATGTATTCCAACATGTGTCTCGTTGGAAAACGTGCCCTGTTCTAAAACAGCTAGTCTTATTTTATAAAAAAATGTGTTTTTTGTATAATAAAATCGGCCAAATAACCATATATGAAACGAACCCATTTGATCATTTTGTCATTTAAGTAAAACTTCCAATATAAAAACCAAGGTAAATTCAAATATATAATTTTCTTAAACTATTTTATAAAATGGGTTAATTTAATGAATCCATTTTATGTTAGTTATGTCTTTGTTGTCATTCCCACCTAACTGTAGTCATAAGTTACAACCATTAGATCGCAGTGGGCATGGGCCCCTCAAAAAGCAAATTAGCACTGCTTGTGATGCCTGGGTATGCACAAATAAAAGGTCTATAGCAATTAACGACATCCCGTCTGTTTTGGTTAGAGCTGCTGCACAAGTGTTAACCCTCTGTCTACCAGAAGGGTCCAATGGGCCCGACATGTACATTCAAAATATTTATTCAAACCAGAAATTTCTTCAAAACAAACTAAATGTATAAATCAGACAATAATAAGTTAAATAAACAAATTAAATAGTTTTAAGTAAAAATTCTGGTGTAGAATGTTTTTATAAAATTTGAGTAAAATTTCCGGTAGTTCTAGGGTTAATGCCAGTCAATATTATGGCGGGTTTTAAACTTTCGGGAATTTTCCCACCTGATATATTTACAGACTCGGATTTTATGCCATCCTACTTTTGTGATAGGATAGCTCCTTCGTACCAAATCTTGAAAGCACCAACAATCCTGAACAGACTTCAAGCTTGCCAGAAAAATCAACTGTTCATTGCCTTAATTCAAACTCACCGAAAGCATCAAATCCGGAAGAATCTGTTCCTTGAAGTTCCACTCAAACTTTCCATATTCCTTATGAAGAAGGCGTTCCTTCTACATCCAAACAAACTTTCCCTAAGCCGGAAGAAGTTAGGGTTTTTGAGAAGGCTGTACATAGGAGGCAAGTACGGCGTGGAAAGGAAAAAAAAGTCATCTATACTGATTGATTCTTCCGATAAATATCAGCTGAAAATAGAAAAAGATTTATCTAAAAAAGGAAACTACAAAAAGAATCAGATAAAAGTCGCGAGAAAAACAAAACCCAATCCCGGCCAGGAAGCTGTTTGGACCTTCGTCTTCAAATGTGAAATGCATTCAGGCGGTTCTCAAATGATCATTTATAAAAATTGTCCCAACAAAGATCAGACAAACTTTAAGGAGTGGAAGAACTCACTACAGAAAATAATTTTTGCGTTGGAAACCAGGGCTGGTTGGTTGTATGAAGTTTTATGGCGCAGAATTTCTTAAGGGATATGCTGCGCCAAAATAAAAACTAAAACCACCAAAATGTGAGAAAGAAAACAGGGTTCCAATCCATTTGTTCAATCAAAAATACGGGGTATTTCACTCCAAGCCGAACACTAATTTTTGAAAATAAATTTAGCAATAAAGAATCTATTTCAACAAAATTCTCAATAGACTTTATGACATACGTAACAATATCACAAAAATTAGTGGAAGTTACCATCGTCCGAGTCTAAACAGTGCTGAACTCAGCGCACCATATTTCGGAATGAAGTTGAAATTCCATACGATTTCACTGATTGAATTACTGTGTATTTCTAGCATTTTTCATCTATATACTGAGCAAGGTAAGTCTGTTAAAAATTTCGTTAAAATATTTTCGTTATTGTTAAACGTCTTCGTAAGTATCAAGCTTCGGCTTGAATTAGGCACCATATATTTTTCTTTGATTAAATTGATCGTGACCTTTGGTTTTCTAGGCAAAAATTGTTTGTCGTAATTTACTCTACCATCTCTTACAGTTTGTTCTGTCTGCTTCTCTTACAGTCTGTACTGTGATTTATATATTTCTCTGTTATTTATTACAACAAACTCAATTTCTAAAGCTTTTTTAAACAAATGTAAGATATCATTATTACTTTTACACGGAAATTACCACCACGACACAAGGTCACGCATTCTTTCTTTTATTAGACTCGACTCGGGTCTTAAAAGAATGAAGTCCCGTTTCAGACCGGCCCAAGGCTGCAGAAAAATGTAAGTACCAGTTCTGGCCCAAATCTATATAAGAAAAATTAAGCTAAGATCCAGCCGGTCCGAGTCTAATGAAAGAAAATTTGCTTCAGAACAAACTACACTCATGTTTGTGAAAATTGCAACTCCATGAAGGAATGACGCTTTTAAGCTGAAAATTTCAGAATATGTAAAGTATAGTGTGTTATGCAAATGATTCTAATTTCAGAGTCACCCCGCATGCGTGGGCTGAGCAGCGCCCTTTGAGATGCTGCTGAAACCGTATAAATAGAGGGCTGTAGCGAGACGTTGGGAATTATCTATGGTTATTTGCTAATGATAAACGTTAGGTGAGACGTAACTATGCGTCTTCGACGAAGAGGGTGGCATTTCAACAATTGCCGGTGTTTGAATGAGGGAGAATCATCGACTTTCGTGAAGAAGGTTTTTCCTATCGTGCAATAGCAGCTCGTGTGCAGCGTAACAGTGGCAGAGTGATGGAAGCAGTGGACCAACGAGGATCGGACAACTCGCAAATCTGATAGTGAACCCCGAACGGTGACGTCAACGCGCGATGATAGACACATGGTCCGCATGGTGCTGACTGACCGTACAGCTTCATCTAGACAGTTGGAAGCACATTGGTCAACTGCTACAGGTGTATCACTGTCTCCATCATCAATTCGTCGACGTCTGCTGCACCGTGGACTGCGTGCAAGACCTCCTTTTTACAAGACCTCCCGCCTGCAAAACTGTCTACGCCTGCGGCAGCAATGTGCTCATGAACATAGAGACTGGCATGCAGATTGTCAACAAGTTGCTTTATCTGACGAATCCCGCTTTAATTGGTTGTACCATCGTGGTCGCATTCGTGTTAAACGCTATGCCGGTGAACGCTGCTTTTCGGAGTGCATTATCGAACGTCATAGTGGACGAACACCGGGAGTTATGGTCTCGGATGCGATTGCGCATCATGGACGATCGCAGCTGCTACGAATTATAATCTGAACAGCAACAGGTACATCAGTGAAATGCAGCGCCCGAAGTTGTTCTTTTCCTTCAAGGCATTCCTGGAGCTATCTTTCAAAAGGATATTGCCCGCCCACATGCTGCAAGGTACGTTTAACCACTTAACTGTCACATTTTTTTGACACAACTAAAAACAGGAACCAATACCATTTTTTAAGTACAAAAATATTTACTTTAAATAATCGAGAAAAAGTCTGCCATTTAATGAACCGAAGATTTCAGGTTAAAATTAGTGGTGTGGAAAAGCTTTTAGCAAAGTAACAAGCTAACTTTTCTTGCACGAACTCTGTTCGGGCAAAACAGTTAAGTGGTTAAGAATTCTTGTCAGCAGAACGCATACAGCTTTTTCTGTGGCCTGCGTATTCGCCAGATATGTCGCCCATTGACCATGTGGGGGATTTTGTTGATCGGTGTCTCGCTCGTTATCCTCCTCCTATAGCTTCTACAGATGAACTTTGAGTACGCATACAAAGAATATGGAATGCTCATCCCCAGGCAGACATTCAAAATCTGTTCGACTCCATGTTACATCGTATAGCAGCACTTATTGCAGCGCGTGGTGATTATACGAAATACTGATTTCGGACCCTTAATATTGTTTTTTTTTAATTTTAAAATGTAATCATTTGTTTGTACCAATACCAGTCGTTTATATATTAAATTTCGTTTAATTCTGATGATTCCGTCATGGTGTTGCAATTTTCACAAACATGAGTGTATAATACCAATTTAATATTTATTTAAACCCGTGAAAACAGAATTGATTCGGACCGCGAAAAATATAGTGTAAAAAAGTTTCTGCCTTAGCTTCTGACACATATAATTGTAGGCATTCTTTCCGTCGGGACTATAAATTATTTCTATTTAAGACAGGATTCCGTTTTCACAGGTTTCACTGTATTTAGAGCAACTTCTTCCCTGCTTAAGAAGTAAAACAGTTCAAATTCCATTTCTGCACGTCCAAAATTTATCATGTATTTTTTGTGGAATTCGATGGTTTAGTCTCATTCTGGAAAAAAAAATCATTTAAGACTCTCCACTGTACAGTAGTGCGGCAGGAAATTATCTTTCATATAGCCTAGAAATTTTTCGGGGTAATGCGAACACTGCTCTTTTACGAAATAAATGACCAGTTTTAACAGGTATCTATTATACGTTTTCTCTATTTTTAAGTACAATAACCACCGTTTTAATGAACAACGCTATTTGAATAGAATTTGATTAAAAAAAGCGGTGCATTCCGACTAAATACTAATACTGATTTTGCTTTGATTGAATCCTAAAAGCGGCTTATTTGATAAACCAATAACTCATATGAGCGACAATAACTGTAGCTTTTTTAGATAAACTTAATCTTTTTTAGCCCTGTGAAGGGTTTTAACACCAACCCCCCTCCTCTTCGCTGTTCCACTGGAATGTAAAAACTGATTCAACCGTGGATGGCTCTGGATTCTTACTGATGCTTGAAACACTGGCGGAATGGCAGAAGTACTAAAAAATTATCCTTTACCTGATTACCAATCTGCATTTTAGACTGTTTTTCAAATTGATTAGTTGTTCCAAATAAATCTAATCTCCATAAATCAGTAATCTCTGCTTCTTTCACGAACATAAAAGTCACTGATAAAGAGAAATTTTCTTTTGATAAGTAATCTTCAGAAAAATGTTATATTCTATGAAAATTTTTTAGCAGAACTTTTACCAGCAATGCATTTCTTCCCGTGTTCGCTAAGTCTATGAATGAAACAGCTGATGATTAGGCCAAAGCAGTACTAATGGTGTAGACGATGTAGATTGTGTCCTGGTGACCTTTTTGTGTGTGACACTTAACCCTTTCGAGGGCGGTGTCCTTAAAGAAGGACACCTAATTTTAACTCCAAAACTGACAAACGGCACCAAGAATAGTTAATTAAAATTTTTCATTTATAATGTACGTGAAAAGAAGCAAGTTCGTATTTTCTAATAAATTCGTTTATAAATTCTGGTGCCAGTCCATTATTTCATCAGTTTACAAACAAAATTACTTCGCGCCGGAAAGGGTTATTAAAGTATTTTCCAATAGAAGAATCCTGATTCATAAGACCTGACTTAAATCTCCTTCTCACCCACGGTATTTTAGAAAATGCTAGAGTCAGGTTTTGCTATCTTTGGGAGATAGATTACACCAAACAGCATTTTCTCTCTCACAAGTGGCCACCTTAAACCTACTAGTACCATTGGCGTCTTATGTGACACCAGTTATTTTCTATTTTGAAATTTTTAATATTTCAAACCGGAAAAAATGAATAGTCTATGCGTAATAATAAGAAATTAAATAGACACCTCCTATGAAGAAGTTACATATAAGAAAATAAAATTTATGGTTCAAATGATGTAAAATTAAGAATGCTCAGAAAATATCAAAACCTGGTACTAGGAGGGTTAAATGGCTGTCACAGGAAGAGAGTTGTTAGCGCAAAATGTAACACCGATGCATTTTCTTCAAAGCATTTTAGGTAGATTTCGTATGAAATACTACCTATTACATTCTCCCCTATGTTGGAATTTCTGAAAAAGTTTTGCATATCTACCATCATGACCCCTAGAACCCAAAACCACCCTCAGTAAAAAAATTTATATATCTGTCTATCTATCTATCTATATATCTATCTCTCTCTATATATATATATTTATATATAGCCATTATATAAATACAAATCATCATCTACTTCCAATTACTAACATTAAATTAATAAATTACTTACAATTCATAACACTGACATTATACAAAATAAAGATGGAACCTTTAACTAGTAATACAGAATCAAGCACAATACCACTAATTCACTAGCACATTGCGGAAGATTAATCCATACACACTCTCACACACACGCACAAACACACACGCACACACACACATATATATATATATATATCACTTTCTTCTGGACACAATAACTTCCCTAATTCTGCACAAATCATTTCGAACTGATACATAGAATCATGGAGTATAAAATCTCGGTCAAGTTCGTTAATGGACAAAATCGGACCAAGGGGATGGAAATAGGGAGGGGTTTGTGAAAACGGAAAAACCTCCATAACTTCTTAATTTTTGTACACATGAAATCAGTTTAAAATTTTATTAGTTCTAAAAATTGGGCCAAAAATTTATGTATCACAGATTTTTCATAAAATTAAAAATGGGCTCAAGGGGCGCAAAAATAGTGTTTTGGGGAGAAAAAAATTAATATCTTCGTCAAATCTCAAGATATCAAATCCAATTAAATTTAATATAAATCTTCTTAATATTATCTACAACTTTTATATTGACGAGTTTTTGATAGGATCAATTCGTACCGCAAAAAATATTAAAAACGAAAACAAAAAGGGGGAGTTGAAGAAGAAAAAATCCATAATTTCGTCAATTCACAAGATGTAAAATCCGCAGGAATTTATTATATATCTTATTAATATTATCTACAACATTTACATTGACAAGTTTTTGATAGGACCAATTCTTACAGCAAAAACAAATTAAAAATACATAGCGGTTGAAGAAAAAAAATCATCCTATTAACGGTGTATTCAAATCCAAACTGCTTATTTTCTGACTCCTTTTTAAATTCATTTTTGCTCTCAAACGCATTCAGTTGGTAGATTCTGTTATTCAGAAACTATATAATGTACCGTAATGATCGATTTTTGATAGAGGCAGAATATATTTCAAAAAATGATGTCAATGTGGACATTTTGAACCGAATTTCCCGAAGCGATTGTGATAGAAACGAAAAATATTGTCCTACTGAGAAAATAATTGTTTATAAATCAAGTTTTAATTAATTGAACGAAAAATAACAGGTCGTTTATAAATATCTTCAAATATCATGTCATCCAGTTTCATATTTTTTCTATTAAAAATGAATCTGAAAATGTGCCAGAAAATTTCGAGTTGTTGAGCATGGAAAAGTATTTTTTTAATACCGCCTTAACATGATTCTGATAAAACCAGCTGTTATTTAAAAATGAAATAAAATTCTCGTCAAAAGCGGCCAGATAAATTTTTTAATGTGGGTTTATCTCTAATCATGATACTATTTTTTGTTGGTGAAATTAGTATACTTAACTTCGAAATCTACCTCCGCCTGTAGGGTCCGGCAGGGATTTTTTTTTTTATATATATAATGTATTGGTTTTTCGTTAGAAGATGATTTTGACAACAACCTGATGTTTTTAGACTTTATAAATGTTCATGGAAGTATAATTAGTACCACCACCAATGCTACAAGAGCCTGTAAACTTCAGTGCGCCGAAAATTACTTACGGAAGTGAACTGCCATAGTGACTTCGGAGAAAGAGAAAATATATAAAGAAACAGCACACAGAGTCGTTAGAAATTGCACAAAATGTAACACCGATGCATTTTCTTCACAGCATTTTTATAATTTATTGGTTTTTCGTTACAAGATGCTTTTGACAAAACCTAGTGTTTTTAGACTTTATAAACGTTCATATACGTGTAATTAGTACCACCACCAATACTACAAGAACCTGTAAACTTCAGTGCGCCGTAAATCATTTACGGAATTGAACTGTTATATTGATTTCGGAGAAAGAG
The DNA here is from genome assembly GCA_963932465.1 of Maratus speciosus. Lineage (NCBI taxonomy): Eukaryota > Metazoa > Arthropoda > Arachnida > Araneae > Salticidae > Maratus > Maratus speciosus. The sequence continues at coordinate 534,565,032 of OZ010796.1, forward strand.
AAAATATATAAAGAAACAGCACAAAATAGAGGGAATAGAGAAAGAATAGAAATAGAAAGCTGTGGTGAATGATTAAACTTGTTCTTTTTTCTAAAGATCTTAAATATGAGTGATCTTTGGTTAAAGAATAATTCTGATCGTCACATATACTCTCCTGTAAGTTCATTAATGATTTTGCTATAAAATCTGAAGAAATTTAACTGAATTCACAGAGAGAAGGAAAACACATGCAGAGTACTGTGCTATTGGCGGAGCACAAAAGAAGGCTAAATGTTTAACGTGAACGGACTGGATAAATGCTGTGGAAAATGCTTGGTATTTCAAAATATCAAAATGTTCTGAAAAAAAGTTGAAAATCATTAACACTGTCTAGTTCGTAAGTATGTTAATAAGGGAAAAATGAAAGTCCGGCCTTAGGAGGAGCTGAAGCGTCGGAGGAATGAGGAGAGGTGGCGGCTCCTCCTCAGAGTCTAAGCTCAGAGGTGTTCCTCCATCCCGGTATTTGAATAGAATTTGATTAAAAAAAGCGGTGCATTCCGACAAAATACTAATACTGATTTTACTTTGAGTGAATCATTAAAACGGCTTATTTGATAAACCAATGATTCATATGAGCGACAATAACTGTAGCTTTTTTAGATAAACTTAATCTTTTTTAGCTCTGTGAAGGGTTTTAACACCAACCCCCTCCTCTTCGCTGTTCCACTGGAATGTAAAAACTGATTCAACCTTGGATGACTCTGGATTCTTACTGATGCTTGAAACACTGGAGGAATGGGAGAAGTACCGTTTTCTTTCATCACTGGATGAGGTAAATAGTTTCCTTAAAGGTTCATTTCACGTTCAGGAATTTTCTCAATAATTTTATCATCAGTATGCCTTAAAAGCACTTTTTAATATTCTTGATAAAGGTTATTTGGAAGGAGTTTGTTTCTAACATTAGTTAATCTTTTCTCAGCTAAACTCAAGTTATCGGGTAAAGGTTGTGTATCTTCTGTAAATGGCAAAGAAACTTCATAAAGATTATCTCCATTCATTTTTACTGTCTGTAAAAAATTATCCTTTACCTGATGGCCAATCTCCATTTTAGACTGTTTTTCAAATTGATTAGTTGTTCCAAATAAATCTAATCTCCATAAATCAGTAATCTCTGCTTCTTTCACGAACATAAAAGTCACTGATAAAGAGAAATTTTCTTTTGATACGTCATCTTCAGAAAAATTTTATATTCTATGAAAAATTTTTGGCAGAACTTTTACCATCAATGCATTTCTTCCCATCTTCGCTAAGCCTATGAATGAAACAGCTGATGATTAGGCCAAAGCAGTACTAATGGTGTAGACGATATAGATTGTGTCCTAATAACCTTTTTGTGTGTGACACTTAAGCCTTTCGAGGGCGGTGTCCTTAAAGAAGGACACCTAATTTTAATTCCAAAATTGACAAACGGCACCAAGTATAGTTAATTAAAATTTTTCATTTATAATGTACGTGAAAATAAGCAAGTTCATATTTTCTAATAAATTCGTTTATAAATTCTGGTGCCAGTCCATTATTTCATCAGTTTACAAACAGAATTACTTCGCGCCGGAAAGAGTTAGTAAAATATTTTCCAATAGAAGAATCCTGATTCATAAGACCTGACTTAAATCTCCTTCTCACCCACGGTATTTTATAAAATGCTAGAGTCATGTTTTGCTATCTTTGGGAGATAGATTACACCAAACAGCATTTTCTCTCTCATAAGTGGCCACCTTAAACCTACTAGTGCTGTTGGCGTCTTATGTGACACCAGTTATTTTCTATTTTGAAATTTTTAATGTTTCAAACCGGAAAAAAATGAATAGTTTATGCTTAATAATAAGAAATTAAATAGACACCTCCAATTAAGAAGTTACATATAAGAAAATAAAATTTATGGTTAAAATGATGTGAAATTAAGAATGCTCAGAAAATATCAAAACCTGGTACTAGGAGGGTTAAATGGCTGTCACTGGAAGAGAATCGTAAGCAATTGCGCAAAATGTAACGCCGATGCATTTTCTTCACAACATTTTAGGTAGATTTCGTATGAAATACTACCTATTACAGCCTCCCCTATGTTGGAATTTCTGAAAAAGTTTTGCAGATCTACACCGATCATGACCCCTAGAACCCAAAACCGACCCCTAGAACCCAAAACCACCCCCAGTAAAAAAATTTATATATCTGTCTATCTATCTATCTATATATCTATATGAATATATATATAACCATTAGGACTGGGCGATGTAGAAATTTCTTAAATCGATTTATCATCCATCCAACATCGCGATTTAGTGCTAAATCGCAATTTAACACCGATTTTTCATTTTAGAATAAGTTTTAGTAACAAAATACGATCTTTATGCTGCCCCCCCCCCTCCTGTATTATTTAGTATACTTAGCTTTTAATTTGTCAAATAATTTTGAAAAGGGGTATATTTTACACATAAAAAAGCTTTGAATGTCCAAAACACTAGTTTTTTTTTCCATTTTAAAAATTAGTGACCTATTGTAATACATTTTATAAACTCATTCTATAAGAAGTAATATAAAAGAAAATGATTTTTTTTTTCCGACTTGTTATGCATGCTACAATCTAAATTCCTTAAGGGGGGGGGGGGAGCTTCCCCTAGCCCACTCAAATAGCACTTCATTGCTAACAGCCTACATACACTTTTTTTTCTACAGACACAGATTTAAAAAGTTACTGAGGTAAAACAGAAGCATATTAAAAGACTTCAATGATGAATTTAACTATTCATTTACCATGATGAGAAAAGTACTAAAAAAAGGGCGGGGGGGGGGGTTGTTGAGATATGAGAAATAAGGTGCAATTTTATATCTTTTTAACTTTTAGATTAAAATAAGATTTGTTTAACATAAATGCTGACATTTATATAGCGGATGTAGAAGGATTGAAAGTGTGACCCTTGGAGCACATCACTGAAATTGCTGATTTTTTTCGTGGTTGTTGCCATTTTTAAGATTAGTAATAAAATATAATCTTAAAATATATCTCTTTTTAATGATAACAAAATGTCTAAAAAGCAAAAAATCGCAGATCTGCAGAAAAATCTAATGAATGCCTCCTCCAGCGCTCCCTCATTCTGCTGTAAAAATAATCATTACAGAACTTTATTAAAGTATTTTTAATTAATTACAAAATAATAATAAATTAAAACTAAAATATTCCCATAATACCTAAACATATAAAAATTAACTTTTCATGAAAATAATGCATAAAAATATAAACTAAAAATGGATGAATTTGGATATAAATAGTTAATCAATTTCAGCAAGATACTCAATCCATGTGACTGGCATTGAAATCGGATGTCAAATCTGATGCATGACTATTTTAAAATATTTTAATTAATTACAGAATAATAGAAAATAAAGAATATGTATTAAAATATTACCCAAACATGTGAAAAATGAATGTTTCCTTAAAAGAATGCATAAAAATAAAAACTGAAATTCGATGAATTTGAATTTTAAATATGAAACTTTATTCTTTTTTTTTTTTTTTCCAACCATAAATACTCAATCAATTTCAGGAAAAAAATATTATTAGTAAAAGAAAAATATTTAATGTGGATCACGGCCAAATAGTGATACACAAAACAATGCATGACTATACCTTTAAAATAATTTCATTAATTACAAAATAATAGAAAATAAAAAATAAATGTTAAAATATTACTAAAACATGTAAAAAATGAATTTTTCATCATAAGAATGCATAAAAGTATAAACTGCAAGTCGATGAGTTTGGATTTTAAATATAAAATTTTATTATTTTTAATCATATAAATGCTGAATGAATTTCAGGAAAACAATCTTTTGAAACAATGCAGGATTCTACTTTAAAACATTTTAATTAATTACAGAATATTGGAAAATAAAAAATACATATTGCAATATTACTCAAATATGTGAAAACTTAATTTATCATCAAAAGATTGCATTAGCATATAAATTGAAATTCGATGAATTTGGATTTTAAGATTTAAACATTACTTTTTCCTTTCAACTTTCCACTATATAAGTTCTTAATTTCTGAAAAATACACATTCCAATCTCGTAAACTCTGAATCTTGTTTACAAAATAAATAAATAAATATCAATTCTTACTTAAATCCTCGTTTTCTTAAATCGCCTTTTTCTTAAATTGGATCCTGCTAAATCGATTTAACACCAGCTTGCCTTGTTTTCATTAAATCGTCTTTTTCTTAAATCGGAAAGCATGGAGGCTTGCGATGTTTGCTTAAATCGGATCGTCCTAAATCGATTTAACACCAGCTTGCCTTGTTTGTCTTAAATCGGAAAGCATTGAGGCTTGCGATAATTTGCTTAAATCGGGTCCTCCTAAATCGATTTAACACCAGCTTGGCATGTAAGTGGTAGATACATCAAAGTAGATAAATCGTTTTTCCGATGTTAGCTCTGAATCAGTATTTTGTTTTAAATCTATTTAAAGCCAATGGCTAAATCGCGATTTAAGACATTGGCTAAATCGCGATTTGACATCAGCTAAATCGCGATTTCCGATTTTAGCTTAAATCGATTTAAGACCAATGGTTAAATCGGCTTTCCGATGTAAGCTTTAAATCGATTTAAGAGTTAAATCGATTTAAGGCCCAGGCCTAATAACCATTATATAATTACAAATCATCATCTACTTCCAATTACTAAAATTAAATTAATAAATTTAGCTACAATTCATAACACTGACATTATACAAAATAAAGATAGAACCTTTAACTAGTAATACAGAATCAAGCACAATACCACAAATTCACTAGCACATTGCGGAAGATTAATCCATACACACTCACACACACACACACACACATATATATATATATATATATATCACTTTCTTCTGGACAAAATAATTTCCCTAATTCTGCACAAATCATTTCCAAACTGATACATAGAATCATGGAGTATAAAATCTCGGTCAAGTTCGTTAATGGGCGAAATCGGATCAAGGGATGGAAATAGGGAGGGTTTTGTGAAAACCGAAAAACCTCCATAGCTTCTTAATTTTTGTACATATCAAATCAGTTTAAAGTTTTTATTACTTCTAAAAATTGGGCCAAAAATTTATGTATCACAGATTTTTCATAAAATTAAAAATGGGCTCAAGGGGCGCAAAAATAGGGTTTTTGGGAGAAACAAATTAGTATCTTCGTCAAATCTCAAAATATCAAATCCAATTAAATTTAATATAAATCTTCTTAATATTATCTACAACTTTTATATTGACAAGTTTTCGATAGGATCAATTCGTACCGCAAAAAATATTAAAAACGAAAACAAAAAGGGGGAGTTGAAGAAGAAAAAATCCATAACTTCGTCAATTCACAAGATGTAAAATCCGCATGAATTTATTATATATCTTATTAATATTATCTACAACATTTACATTGACAAGTTTTTGATAGGACCAATTCTTACAGTAAATACAAATTAAAAATACATAGCGGTTGAAGAAAAAAATCATCGTACTAAGGGTGTATTCAAATCCAAACTGCTTATTTTCTGACTCATTTTTAAATTCATTTTTGCTCTCAAACGTATTCAGTTGGTAGATTCTGTTATTCAGAAACTATATAATGTACCGCAATGATCGATTTTTTGATAGAGGCAGAATATATTTCAAAAAATGATGTCAATGTGGACATTTTGAACCGAATTTCCCAAAGCGATTGTGATAGAAACGAAAAATATTGTCCTACTGAGAAAATAATTGTTTATAAATCAAGTTTTAATTAATTGAACGAAAAATAACAGGTCGCTTATAAATCTCTTCAAATATCATGTCAGCAAGTTTCATATTTTTTCTATTAAAAATGAATCTGAAAATATGCCAGAAAATTTCGAGTTGTTGAGCATGGAAAAGTATTTTTTTAATACCGCCTTAACATGATTCTGATAAAACCAGCTCTTATTTAAAAATGAAATAAAAACTCGTCAAAAGCGGCCAGATAAAATTGCTAATGTGGGTTTATCTGTAATCATGATATTATTTTTTGTTGGTGAAATTAGTATACTTAACTTAGAAATCTACCTCCGCCTGTAGGGTCCGGCAGGGATTTTTTTTTTTATATAATGTATTGGTTTTTCGTTAGAAGATGATCTTGACAACAACCTGGTGTTTTTATACTTTATAAACGTTCATGGAAGTATAATTAGCACCACCACCAATGCTGCAAAAGCCTGTAAACTTCAGTGCGCCGAAAATTACTTACGGAAGTGAACTGTCATAGTGACTTCGGAGAAAGAGAAAATGTATAAAGAAACGGCACACAGAGTCGTTAGTAATTGCGCAAAATGTAACACCGATGCATTTTCTTCACAATATTTTTATAATTTATTGGTTTTTCGTTAGAAGATGCTTTTGACAAAACCTAGTGTTTTTAGACTTTATAAACGTTCATAGACGTGTAATTAGTACCACCACCAATACCACAAGAACCTGTAAACTTCAGTGCGTCGTAAATCATTTACGGAATTGAACTGTTATATTGATTTCGGAGAAAGAGAAAATATATAAAGAAACAGCACAAAATAGAGAGAACAGAGAAAGAATAGAAATAGAAAGCTGTGGTGAATGATTAAAGTTGTTCTTTTTCCTAAAGATCTTAAATATGAGTGATCTTTGGTTAAAGAATAATTCTGATCGTCACATATACTCTCCTGTAAGTTCGTTAATGATTTTGCTATAAAATCTGAAGAAATTTAACTGAATTCACAGAGAGGAGGTAAACACGTGCAGAGTATACTGTGCTATTGGAGGAGCACGAAAGAAGGCTAAAAGTTTAAAGTGAACGGACTGGAAAAATGCCGTGGAAAATGCTTGGTATTTCAAAATATCAAAATGTTCTGAAGAAAAGTTGAAAGTCATTAACACTGTCTCGTTCGTAAGTATGTTAATAAGGGAAAAATGAAAGTCCGGCCTTAGGAGGAGCTGAAGCGTCGGAGGAATGAGGAGAGGTGGCGGCTCCTCCTCAGAGTCTATGCTCAGAGGTGTTCCTCCATCCCGCTATTTGAATAGAATTTGATTAAAAAAAGCGGTGCATTCCGACTAAATACTAATACTGATTTTACTTCTATTGAATCATAAAAACGGCTTATTTGATAAACCAATGATTCATATGAGGGACAATAACTGTAGCTTTTTTAGATAAACTTAATCTTTTTTAGCTCTGTGAAGGGTTTTAACACCAACCCCCTCCTCTTCGCTGTTCCACTGGAATGTAAAAACTGATTCAACCGTGGATGACTCTGCATTCTTACTGATGCTTGAAACACTGGAGGAATGGGAGAAGTACTATTTTCTTTCATCACTGGATGAGGTAAATAGTTTCCATAAAGATTCATTTCACGTTCAGGAATTTCCTCAATAATTTTATCATCGGTATGCCTTAAAAGCACTTTTTAATATTCTTGATAAAGGTTATTTGGAAGCAGTTTGTTTCTATCATTAGTTAATCTTTTCTTAGCTAAACTCAAATTATCGGGTAAAGGTTGTGTATCTTCTGTAAATGGAAAAGAAACTTCATAAAGATTATCTCCATTCATTTTTACTCTCTGTAAAAAATTATCCTTTACCTGATGAACAATCTCCATTTTAAACTGTTTTTCAAATTGATTAGTTGTTCCAAATAAATCTAATCTCCATAAATCAGTAATCTCTGCTTTTTTCTGAACATAAAAGTCACTGATAAAGAGAAATTTTCTTTTGATACGTCATCTTCAGAAAAATTTTATATTCTATGTAAATTTTTTGGCAGAACATTTACCAGCAATGCATTTCTTCCCATGTTCGCTAAGTCTCTGAATGAAACAGCTGATGATAAGGCCAAAGCAGTACTAATGGTGTAGACGATATAGATTGTGTCCTGATAACCTTTTTGTGTGTGACACTTAACCCTTTCGAGGGCGGTGTCCTTAAAGAAGGACACCTAATTTTAATTCCAAAACTGACAAACGGCACCAAGAATAGTTAATTAAAATTTTTCATTTATAATGTACCTGAAAATAAGCAAGTTCATATTTTCTAATAAATTCATTTATAAATTCTGGTGCCAGTCCATTATTTCATCAGTTTACAAACAGAATTACTTCGCGCCGGAAATGGTTATTAAAGTATTTTCCAATAGAAGAATCCTGATTCATAAGACCTGACTTAAATCTCCTTCTTACCCACGGTATTTTAGAAAATGCTAGAGTCATGTTTTGCTATCTTTGGGAGATCGATTACACCAAACAGCATTTTCTCTCTCATAAGTGGCCACCTTCAACCTACTAGTACCATTGGCGTCTTATGTGACACCAGTTATTTTCTATTTTGAAATTTTTAATGTTTCCAACCGGAAAAAATGAATAGTTTATGCTTAATAATAAGAAATTAAATAGACACCTCCAATTAAGAAGTTACATATAAGAAAATAAAATTTATGGTTAAATCGATGTGAAATTAAGAATGCTCAGAAAATATTAAAACCTGGTACTAGCAGTGTAAAATGGCTTTCACAGGAAGAGAATCGTTAGCAATTGCGCAAAATGTAACACCGATGCATTTTCTTCACAGCATTTTAGGTAGATTTCGTATGAAATACTACCTATTACATTCTCCCCTATGTTGGAATTTCTGAAAAAGTTTTGCAGATCTACACCGGTCATGACCCCTAGAACCCAAAACCACACCCAGTAAAAAAATTTATATATCTGTCTATCTATCTATCTATCTATCTATCTATATGTATATATATATAACCATTATATAATTACAAATCATCATCTACTTCCAATTACTAAAATTAAATTAATAAATTTAGCTACACTTACATTATACAAAATAAAGATAGAACCTTTAACTAGTAATACAGAATCAAGCACAATACCACTAATTCACTAGCACATTGCGGAAGATTAATCCATACACACACACACACACACACACACACACACACACACATATATATATCACTTTCTTCTGGACACAATAACTTCCCTAATTCTGCACAAATCATTTCCAAACTGATACATAGAATCATGGAGAATAAAATCTCGGTCAAGTTCGTTAATAGGAAAAATCGGACCAAGGAGATGGAAATAGGGAGGGGTTTTGTGAAAACCGAAAAACCTCCATAACTTCTTAATTTTTGTACATATCAAATCAGTTTAAAGTTTTTATTACTTCTAAAAATTGGGCCAAAAATTTATGTATCACAGATTTTTCATAAAATTAAAAATGGACTCAAGGGGCGCAAAAATAGGGTTTTTGGGAGAAACAAATTAGTATCTTCGTCAAATCTCAAAATATCAAATCCAATTAAATTTAATATAAATCTTCTTAATATTATCTACAACTTTTATATTGACAAGTTTTCGATAGGATCAATTCGTACCGCAAAAATTATTAAAAACGAAAACAAAAAGGGAGAGTTGAAGAAGAAAAAATCCATAACTTCGTCAATTCACAAGATGTAATATCCGCATGAATTTATTATATATCTTATTAATATTATCTACAATAATTACATTTACAAGTTTTTGATAGGACAAATTCTTACAGTAAATACAAATTAAAAATACATAGCGGTTGAAGAAAAAAATCATCGTACTAAGGGTGTATTCAAATCCAAACTGCTTATTTTCTGACTCATTTTTAAATTCATTTTTGCTCTCAAACGCATTCAGTTGGTAGATTCTGTTATTCAGAAACTATATAATGTAGGGCAATGATCGATTTTTTGATAGAGGCAGAATATATTTCAAAAAATGATGTCAATGTGGACATTTTGAACCGAATTTCCCGAAGCGATTGTGATAGAAACGAAAAATATTGTCCTACTGAGAAAATAATTGTTTATAAATCAAGTTTTAATTAATTGAACGATAAATAACATGTCGCTTATAAATCTCTTCAAATATCATGTCAGCAAGTTTCATATTTTTTCTATTAAAAATGAATCTGAAAATATGCCAGAAAATTTCGAGTTGTTGAGCATGGAAAAGTATTTTTTTAATACCGCCTTAACATGATTCTGATAAAACCAGCTCTTATTTAAAAATGAAATAAAAACTCGTCAAAAGCGGCCAGATAAAATTGCTAATGTGGGTTTATCTGTAATCATGATATTATTTTTTGTTGGTGAAATTAGTATACTTAACTTAGAAATCTACCTCCGCCTGTAGGGTCCGGCAGGGATTTTTTTTTTTTTTTTTTTATAATGTATTGGTTTTTCGTTAGAAGATGATCTTGACAACAACCTGGTGTTTTTATACTTTATAAACGTTCATGGAAGTATAATTAGTACCACCACCAATGCTGCAAGAGCCTGTAAACTTCAGTGCGCCGAAAATTACTTACGGAAGTGAACTGTCATAGTGACTTCGGAGAAAGAGAAAATGTATAAACAAACGGCACACAGAGTCGTTAGTAATTGCGCAAAATGTAACACCGATGCATTTTCTTCACAGTATTTTTATAATTTATTGGTTTTTCGTTAGAAGATGCTTTTGACAAAACCTAGTGTTTTTAGACTTTATAAACGTTCATAGACGTGTAATTAGTACCACCACCAATACCACAAGAACATGTAAACTTCAGTGCGTCGTAAATCATTTACGGAATTGAACTGTTATATTGATTTCGGAGAAAGAGAAAATATATAAAAAAACAGCACAAAATAGAGAGAACAGAGAAAGAATAGAAATAGAAAGCTCTGGTGAATGATTAAAGTTGTTCTTTTTCCTAACGATCTTAAATATGAGTGATCTTTGGTTAAAGAATAATTCTGATCGTCACATATACTCTCCTGTAAGTTCGTTAATGATTTTGCTATAAAATCTGAAGAAATTTAACTGAATTCACAGAGAGGAGGTAAACACGTGCAGAGTATACTGTGCTATTGGAGGAGCACGAAAGAAGGCTAAAAGTTTAAAGTGAACGGACTGGAAAAATGCCGTGGAAAATGCTTGGTATTTCAAAATATCAAAATGTTCGGAAGAAAAGTTGAAAGTCATTAACACTGTCTCGTTCGTAAGTATGTTAAAAAGGGAAAAATGAAAGTCCGGCCTTAGGAGGAGCTGAAGCGTCGGAGGAATGAGGAGAGGTGGCGGCTCCTCCTCAGAGTCTATGCTCAGAGGTGTTCCTCCATCCCGTTATTTGAATAGAATTTGATTAAAAAAAGCGGTGCATTCCGACTAAATACTAATACTGATTTTACTTCGATTGAATCATAAAAACGGCTTATTTGATAAACCAATGATTCATATGAGCGACAATAACTGTAGCTTTTTTAGTTAAACTTAATCTTTTTTAGCTCTTTGAAGGGTTTTAACACCAACCCCCTCCTCTTCGCTGTTCCACTGGAATGTAAAAACAGATTCAACCGTGGATGACTCTGGATTCTTACTGATGCTTGAAACACTGGAGGAATGGGAGAAGTACTATTTTCTTTCATCACTGGATGAGGTAAATAGTTTCCATAAAGATTCATTTCACTTTCAGGAATTTCCTCAATAATTTTATCATCGGTATGCCTTAAAAGCACTTTTTAATATTCTTGATAAAGGTTATCTGGAAGCAGTTTGTTTCTATCATTAGTTAATCTTTTCTTAGCTAAACTCAAATTATCGGGTAAAGGTTTTGTATCTTCTGTAAATGGAAAAGAAACTTCATAAAGATTATCTCCATTCATTTTTACTCTCTGTAAAAAATTATCCTTTACCTGATGAACAATCTCCATTTTAAACTGTTTTTCAAATTGATTAGTTGTTCCAAATAAATCTAATCTCCATAAATCAGTAATCTCTGCTTTTTTCTGAACATAAAAGTCACTGATAAAGAGAAATTTTCTTTTGATACGTCATCTTCAGAAAAATTTTATATTCTATGAAAATTTTTTGGCAGAACATTTACCAGCAATGCATTTCTTCCCATGTTCCTAAGTCTATGAATGAAACAGCTGATGATAAGGCCAAAGTATTACTAATGGTGTAGACGATATTGATTGTGTCCTGATAACCTTTTTGTGTGTGACACTTAACCGTTTCGAGGGCGGTGTCCTTAAAGAAGGACACCTAATTTTAATTCCAAAACTGACAAACGGCACTAAGAATAGTTAATTAAAATTTTTCATTTATAATGTACCTGAAAATAAGCAAGTTCGTATTTTCTAATAAATTCATTTATAAATTCTGGTGCCAGTCCATTATTTCATCAGTTTACAAACAGAATTACTTCGCGCCGGAAAGGGTTATTAAAGTATTTTCCAATAGGAGAATCCTGATTCATAAGACCCGACTTAAATCTCCTTCTTACCCACGGTATTTTAGAAAATGCTAGAGTCATGTTTTGCTATCTTTGGGAGATAGATTACACCAAACAGCATTTTCTCTCTCATAAGTGGCCACCTTCAACCTACTAGTACCATTGGCGTCTTATGTGACACCAGTTATTTTCTATTTTGAAATTTTTAATGTTTCCAACCGGAAAAAATGAATAGTTTATGCTTAATAATAAGAAATTAAATAGACACCTCCAATTAAGAAGTTACATATAAGAAAATAAAATTTATGGTTAAATCGATGTGAAATTATGAATGCTCAGAAAATATTAAAACCTGGTACTAGCAGTGTAAAATGGCTTTCACAGGAAGAAAATCGTTAGCAATTGCGCAAAATGTAACACCGATGCATTTTCTTCACAGCATTTTAAATAGATTTCGTATGAAATACTACCTATTACATTCTCCCCTATGTTGGAATATCTGAAAAATTTTTGCAGATCTACACCGGTCATGACCCCTAGAACCCAAAACCACCCCCAGTAAAAAAATTTATATATCTGTCTATCTATCTATCTATATATCTATATGTATATATATATAACCATTATATAATTACAAATCATCATCTACTTCCAACTACTAAAATTAAATTAATAAATTTAGCTACAATTCATAACACTCACATTATACAAAATAAAGATAGAACCTTTAACTAGTAATACAGAATCAAGCACAATACCACTAATTCACTAGCACATTGCGGAAGATTAATCCATACACACACACACACACACACATATATATATATATATCACTTTCTTCTGGACACAATAACTTCCCTAATTCTGCACAAATCATTTCCAAACTGATACATAGAATCATGGAGAATAAAATCTCGGTCAAGTTCGTTAATAGGAAAAATCGGACCAAGGAGATGGAAATAGGGAGGGGTTTTGTGAAAACGGAAACACCCCCATAACTTCTTAATTTTTGTACATATCAAATCAGTTTAAAGTTTTTATTACTTCTAAAAATTGGGCCAAAAAATTATGTATCACAGATTTTTCATAAAATTAAAAATGGGCTCAAGGGGCGCAAAAATAGGGTTTTTGGGAGAAAAAAATTAATATCTTCGTCAAATCTCAAAATATCAAATCCAATTAAATTTAATATAAATCTTCTTAATATTATCTACAACTTTTATATTGACAAGTTTTTGATAGGATCAATTCGTACCGCAAAAAATATTAAAAACGAAAACAAAAAGGGGGAGTTGAAGAAGAAAAAATCCATAATTTCGTCAATTCACAAGATGTAAAATCCCCATGAATTTATTATATATCTTCTTAATATTATCTACAGCATTTACATTGACAAGTTTTTGATAGGACCAATTCTTACAGCAAAAACAAATTAAAAATACATAGCGGTTGAAGAAAAAAATCATCGTATTAAGGGTGTATTCAAAACCAAACTGCTTATTTTCTGACTCATTTTACAATTCATTTTTGCACTCAAAGGCTTCCAATGGTTATGGCTTCTTACACAGAAACAATATAATGTACCGAAATGGTCAATTTTTTTATAGAGACAGAATATATTTTAAAAAATGCTGTTAAAGGGGGCATTTTGAACCGAATTTTCCGAAGCGGATTGTGTTGGAAAAATCATTGCATTAAGGATGCACTCAAATCCAAATTGCTTATTTTCTGACTCATTTTTAAATTCATTTTTGCTCTCAAACGCATCCAATTGCTAGATACTCTTATTCAGAAACTATATAATGTAAAGTAATGATCGATTTTTTGATAGAGGCAGAATATATTTCAAAAAATGATGTCAAAATGGGCATTTTGAACGAAATTTCCCGAAGCAATTGTGCTATCACTTTCTTCTGGACACGATAACTTCCGCAATTCTGCACAAAACTCTTTCAAACTGATACATAAAATCAAGGGACATAAAATCTCGCTCAAGTTCGTTAATGGGCAAAAGCGGACAAAGGGGGTGGAAATAGGGAGGGGTTTTGTGAAAACCGAAAAAACCCCATAACTTCTTAATTTTTGTATATATCAAATCAGTTTAAAGTTTTTATTAATTTTAAAAATAGCGCCAAAAATTCATGCATCACAGATTTTTGATAAAATTTAAAATAAGCTCAAGTAGCGCAAAAAGTAAGGTTTTTGGGAGAAAAAAATTCCTTACTTCGTCAGTTCTCAAGATATCAAATCCAATAATTTTATTATACATCTCCTTAATATTATTTACAACTTTTATATTCACAAGTTTTTGATAAGACCAATTTGTACCGCAAAAAAAAAAATTAAAAACTAAAACAAAAAAGGGGTGTTGAAGAAGAAAAATTTTAATAACTCCGTCAATTCACAAGATATAAAATCTCCATCGATTTATCATATATCTTCTTAATATTGTCTTCAATATTTATATAGAGAAGTTTTTGATAAGGCCAATTCTTACAGCAAAAGCAAATTAAAAATACATAGCGATTGAAGAAAAAAATCATCTTATTAAGGGTGCATTCAAATCCAAACTGTCTATTTTCTTACTCATTTTTAAATTCATTTTTGCTCTCAAACGCATCCAATTGCTAGATTCTCTTATTCAGAAACTATATAATGTACAGTAATGATCGATTTTTTGATAGAGGCAGAATATATTTCAAAAAATGATGTCAAATTGGGCATTTTGAACAGAATTTCCCGAAGCGATTGTTAGAAACGAAAAATATTGCCCTACTGATAAAATAATTGTTTATTAATCAAGTTTTAATTAATTGAAAGAAAAATAAAAACACAGGTGGCTTATAAATCTTTTCAAAAATCAAGTCAGCATGTTTCATATTTTTTTTTTATTAAAAATGAATCTGAAAATGTGCCAGAAAGTTTCGAGTTGTTGAGTATGGAAAAATATTTTTTTTAATATCGCCTTAACATGATTCTGATAAAACCAGCTATTTTATAAAAAGGAAATAAAAACTCGTCAAAAGCAGACAGATAAAACTGTTAAAGTGGATTTATATCTAATAATGGTTTTGTTCTTGTTGGTGAAATTAGTATACTTAACTTCGAAATTTACCTCTGCCTGTAGGCCGGACCGGCACGGATTTTTTTTAATTCATTTTTGCTCTCAAACGCATTCAGTTGGTAGATTCTGTTATTCAGAAACTATATAATGTACCGCAATGATCGATTTTTTGATAGAGGCAGAATATATTTCAAAAAATTATGTCAATGTGGACATTTTGAACCGAATTTCCCGAAGCGATTCAGATAGAAACGAAAAATATTGTCCTACTGAGAAAATAATTGTTTATAAATCAAGTTTTAATTAATTGAACGAAAAATAACACGTCGCTTATAAATCTCTTCATATATCATGTCAGCAAGTTTCATATTTTTTCTATTAAAAATGAATCTGAAAATATGCCAGAAAATTTCGAGTTGTTGAGCATGGAAAAAATTTTTTTTAATACCGCCTTAACATGATTCTGATAAAACCAGCTCTTATTTAAAAATGAAATTAAAACTCGTCAAAAGCGGCCAGATAAAATTGTTAATGTGGGTTTATCTTTAATCATGAAACTATTTTTTTTTTTTGGTGAAATTAGTATACTTAACTTAGAAATCTACCTCCGCCTGTAGGGTCCGGCAGGGAATTTTTTTTTTAGTAATGTATTGGTTTTTCGTTAGAAGATGATTTTGACAACAACCTGTTGTTTTTAGACTTTATAAACGTTCATGGAAGTATAATTAGTACCACCACCAATGCTGCAAGAGCCTGTAAACTTCAGTGCGCCGAAAATTACTTACGGAAGTGAACTGTCATAGTGACTTCGGAGAAAGAGAAAATGTATAAAGAAACGGCACATTGAGTCGTTAGTAATTGCGCAAAATGTAACACCGATGCCTTTTCTTCACAGTATTTTTATAATTTATTGGTTTTTCGTTAGAAGATTCTTTTGACAACACCTAGTGTTTTTAGACTTTATAAACGTCCATAGACGTGTAATTAGTACCACCACCAATACTACAAGAACCTGTAAACTTCAGTGCGCCGTAAATCATTTACGGAGTTGAACTGTTATATTGATTTCGGAGAAAGAGAAAATATATAAAGAAACAGCGCAAAATAGAGAGAATAGAGAAAGAATAGAAATAGAAAGCTGTGGTGAATGATTAAAGTTGTTCTTTTTCCTAAAGATCTTAAATATGAGTGATCTTTGGCTAAAGAATAATTCTGATCGTCACATATACTCTCCTATAAGTTCATTAATGATTTTGCTATAAAATCTGAAGAAATTTAACTGAATTCACAGGGAGGAGGAAAAGACATGCAGAGTATACTGTGCTATTGGCGGAGCACGAAAGAAGGCTAAAAGTTTAACGTGAACGGACTGGAAAAATGCCGTGGAAAATGCTTGGTATTTCAAAATATCAAAATGTTCTGAAG
Organism: Maratus speciosus; assembly: GCA_963932465.1. Taxonomy (NCBI): domain Eukaryota; kingdom Metazoa; phylum Arthropoda; class Arachnida; order Araneae; family Salticidae; genus Maratus; species Maratus speciosus. The sequence continues at coordinate 534,581,837 of OZ010796.1, forward strand.
AAAAGTTGAAAGTCATTAACACTGTCTCGTTCGTAAGTATGTTAATAAGGGAAAAATGAAAGTCCGGCCTTAGGAGGAGCTGAAGCGTCGGTGGAATGAGGAGAGGTGGCGGCTCCTCCTCAGAGTCTATGCTCAGAGGTGTTCCTCCATCCCGCTATTTGAATAGAATTTGATTAAAAAAAGCGGTGCATTCCGACTAAATACTAATACTGATTTTACTTTGATTGAATCATAAAAACGGCTTATTTGATAAACCAATGATTCATATGAGCGACAATAACTGTAGCTTTTTTAGATAAACTTAATCTTTTTTAGCTCTGTGAAGGGTTTTAACACCAACCCCATCCTCTTTGCTGTTCCACTGGAATGTAAAAACTGATTCAACCGTGGATGACTCTGGATTCTTACTGATGCGTGAAACACTGGAGGAATGGGAGAAGTACTATTTTCTTTCATCACTGGATGAGGTAAATAGTTTCCATAAAGATTCATTTCACGTTCAGGAATTTCCTCAATAATTTTATCATCAGTATTCCTTAAAAGCACTTTTAAATATTCTTGATAAAGGTTATTTGGAAGCAGTTTTTTTCTAACATTAGTTAATCTTTTCTTAGCTAAACTCAAATTATCGGGTAAAGGTTGTGTATCTTCTGTAAATGGAAAAGAAACTTCATAAAGATTATCTCCATTCATTTTTACTCTCTGTAAAAAATTATCCTTTACCTGATGAACAATCTCCATTTTAAACTGTTTTTCAAATTGATTAGTTGTTCCAAATAAATCTAATCTCCATAAATCAGTAATCTCTGCTTTTTTCTGAACATAAAAGTCACTGATAAAGAGAAATTTTCTTTTGATACGTCATCTTCAGAAAAATTTTATATTCTATGTAAATTTTTTGGCAGAACATTTACCAGCAATGCATTTCTTCCCATGTTCGCTAAGTCTATGAATGAAACAGCTGATGATAAGGCCAAAGCAGTACTAATGGTGTAGACGATATAGATTGTGTCCTGATAACCTTTTTGTGTGTGACACTTAACCGTTTCGAGGGCGGTGTCCTTAAAGAAGGACACCTAATTTTAATTCCAAAACTGACAAACGGCACCAAGAATAGTTAATTAAAATTTTTCATTTATAATGTACCTGAAAATAAGCAAGTTCGTATTTTCTAATAAATTCATTTATAAATTCTGGTGCCAGTCCATTATTTCATCAGTTTACAAACAGAATTACTTCGTGCCGGAAAGGGTTATTAAAGTATTTTCCTATAGAAGAATCCTGATTCATAAGACCTGACTTAAATCTCCTTCTTACCCACGGTATTTTAGAAAATGCTAGTCATGTTTTGCTATCTTTGGGAGATAGATTACACCAAACAGCATTTTCTCTCTCATAAGTGGCCACCTTCAACCTACTAGTACCATTGGCGTCTTATGTGACACCAGTTATTTTCTATTTTGAAATTTTTAATGTTTCCAACCGGAAAAAATGAATAGTTTATGCTTAATAATAAGAAATTAAATAGACACCTCCAATTCAGAAGTTACATATAAGAAAATAAAATTTATGGTTAAATCGATGTGAAATTATGAATGCTCAGAAAATATTAAAACCTGGTACTAGCAGTGTAAAATGGCTTTCACAGGAAGAAAATCGTTAGCAATTGCGCAAAATGTAACACCGATGCATTTTCTTCACAGCATTTTAAATAGATTTCGTATGAAATACTACCTATTACATTCTCCCCTATGTTGGAATATCTGAAAAAGTTTTGCAGATCTACACCGGTCATGAACCCTAGAACCCAAAACCACCCCCAGTAAAAAAATTTATATATCTGTCTATCTATCTATCTATATATCTATATGTATATATATATAACCATTATATAATTACAAATCATCATCTACTTCCAATTACTAAAATTAAATTAATAAATTTAGCTACAATTCATAACACTGACATTATACAAAATAAAGATAGAACCTTTAACTAGTAATACAGAATCAAGCACAATACCACTAATTCACTAGCACATTGCGGAAGATTAATCCATACACTCTCACACACACATATATATATATCACTTTCTTCTGGACACAATAACTTCCCTAATTCTGCACAAATCATTTCCAAACTGATACATAGAATCATGGAGAATAAAATCTCGGTCAAGTTCGTTAATAGGAAAAATCGGACCAAGGAGATGGAAATAGGGAGGGGTTTTGTGAAAACGGAAACACCCCCATAACTTCTTAATTTTTGTACATATCAAATCAGTTTAAAGTTTTTATTACTTCTAAAAATTGGGCCAAAAAATTATGTATCACAGATTTTTCATAAAATTAAAAATGGGCTCAAGGGGCGCAAAAATAGGGTTTTTGGGAGAAAAAAATTAATATCTTCGTCAAATCTCAAAATATCAAATCCAATTAAATTTAATATAAATCTTCTTAATATTATCTACAACTTTTATATTGACAAGTTTTTGATAGGATCAATTCGTACCGCAAAAAATATTAAAAACGAAAACAAAAAGGGGGAGTTGAAGAAGAAAAAATCCATAATTTCGTCAATTCACAAGATGTAAAATCCCCATGAATTTATTATATATCTTCTTAATATTATCTACAGCATTTACATTGACAAGTTTTTGATAGGACCAATTCTTACAGCAAAAACAAATTAAAAATACATAGCGGTTGAAGAAAAAAATCATCGTATTAAGGGTGTATTCAAATCCAAACTGCTTATTTTCTGACTCATTTTACAATTCATTTTTGCACTCAAAGGCTTCCAATGGTTATGGCTTCTTACACAGAAACAATATAATGTACCGAAATGGTCAATTTTTTTATAGAGACAGAATATATTTTAAAAAATGCTGTTAAAGGGGGCATTTTGAACCGAATTTTCCGAAGCGGATTGTGTTGGAAAAATCATTGCATTAAGGATGCACTCAAATCCAAATTGCTTATTTTCTGACTCATTTTTAAATTCATTTTTGCTCTCAAACGCATCCAATTGCTAGATACTCTTATTCAGAAACTATATAATGTAAAGTAATGATCGATTTTTTGATAGAGGCAGAATATATTTCAAAAAATGATGTCAAAATGGGCATTTTGAACGAAATTTCCCGAAGCAATTGTGCTATCACTTTCTTCTGGACACGATAACTTCCGCAATTCTGCACAAAACTCTTTCAAACTGATACATAAAATCAAGGGACATAAAATCTCGCTCAAGTTCGTTAATGGGCAAAAGCGGACAAAGGGGGTGGAAATAGGGAGGGGTTTTGTGAAAACCGAAAAAACCCCATAACTTCTTAATTTTTGTATATATCAAATCAGTTTAAAGTTTTTATTAATTTTAAAAATAGCGCCAAAAATTCATGCATCACAGATTTTTGATAAAATGTAAAATAGGCTCAAGTAGCGCAAAAAGTAAGGTTTTTGGGAGAAAAAAATTCCTTACTTCGTCAGTTCTCAAAATATCAAATCCAATAATTTTATTATACATCTCCTTAATATTATTTACAACTTTTATATTCACAAGTTTTTGATAAGACCAATTTGTACCGCAAAAAAAAAAAAATTAAAAACTAAAACAAAAAAGGGGTGTTGAAGAAGAAAAATTTTAATAACTCCGTCAATTCACAAGATATAAAATCTCCATCGATTTATCATATATCTTCTTAATATTGTCTTCAATATTTATATAGAGAAGTTTTTGATAAGGCCAATTCTTACAGCAAAAGCAAATTAAAAATACATAGCGATTGAAGAAAAAAATCATCTTATTAAGGGTGCATTCAAATCCAAACTGTCTATTTTCTTACTCATTTTTAAATTCATTTTTGCTCTCAAACGCATCCAATTGCTAGATTCTCTTATTCAGAAACTATATAATGTACAGTAATGATCGATTTTTTGATAGAGGCAGAATATATTTCAAAAAATGATGTCAAAGTGGGCATTTTGAACAGAATTTCCCGAAGCGATTGTTAGAAACGAAAAATATTGCCCTACTGATAAAATAATTGTTTATTAATCAAGTTTTAATTAATTGAAAGAAAAATAAAAACACAGGTGGCTTATAAATCTTTTCAAAAATCAAGTCAGCATGTTTCATATTTTTTTTTTATTAAAAATGAATCTGAAAATGTGCCAGAAAGTTTCGAGTTGTTGAGTATGGAAAAATATTTTTTTTAATATCGCCTTAACATGATTCTGATAAAACCAGCTATTTTATAAAAAGGAAATAAAAACTCGTCAAAAGCAGACAGATAAAACTGTTAAAGTGGATTTATATCTAATAATGGTTTTGTTCTTGTTGGTGAAATTAGTATACTTAACTTCGAAATTTACCTCTGCCTGTAGGCCGGACCGGCACGGATTTTTTTAAATTCATTTTTGCTCTCAAACGCATTCAGTTGGTAGATTCTGTTATTCAGAAACTATATAATGTACCGCAATGATCGATTTTTTGATAGAGGCAGAATATATTTCAAAAAATTATGTCAATGTGGACATTTTGAACCGAATTTCCCGAAGCGATTCAGATAGAAACGAAAAATATTGTCCTACTGAGAAAATAATTGTTTATAAATCAAGTTTTAATTAATTGAACGAAAAATAACACGTCGCTTATAAATCTCTTCATATATCATGTCAGCAAGTTTCATATTTTTTCTATTAAAAATGAATCTGAAAATATGCCAGAAAATTTCGAGTTGTTGAGCATGGAAAAAAATTTTTTTAATACCGCCTTAACATGATTCTGATAAAACCAGCTCTTATTTAAAAATGAAATTAAAACTCGTCAAAAGCGGCCAGATAAAATTGTTAATGTGGGTTTATCTTTAATCATGAAACTATTTTTTTTTTTTGGTGAAATTAGTATACTTAACTTAGAAATCTACCTCCGCCTGTAGGGTCCGGCAGGGAATTTTTTTTTTAGTAATGTATTGGTTTTTCGTTAGAAGATGATTTTGACAACAACCTGTTGTTTTTAGACTTTATAAACGTTCATGGAAGTATAATTAGTACCACCACCAATGCTGCAAGAGCCTGTAAACTTCAGTGCGCCGAAAATTACTTACGGAAGTGAACTGTCATAGTGACTTCGGAGAAAGAGAAAATGTATAAAGAAACGGCACACAGAGTCGTTAGTAATTGCGCAAAATGTAACACCGATGCCTTTTCTTCACAGTATTTTTATAATTTATTGGTTTTTCGTTAGAAGATTCTTTTGACAACACCTAGTGTTTTTAGACTTTATAAACGTCCATAGACGTGTAATTAGTACCACCACCAATACTACAAGAACCTGTAAACTTCAGTGCGCCGTAAATCATTTACGGAGTTGAACTGTTATATTGATTTCGGAGAAAGAGAAAATATATAAAGAAACAGCGCAAAATAGAGAGAATAGAGAAAGAATAGAAATAGAAAGCTGTGGTGAATGATTAAAGTTGTTCTTTTTCCTAAAGATCTTAAATATGAGTGATCTTTGGCTAAAGAATAATTCTGATCGTCACATATACTCTCCTATAAGTTCATTAATGATTTTGCTATAAAATCTGAAGAAATTTAACTGAATTCACAGGGAGGAGGAAAAGACATGCAGAGTATACTGTGCTATTGGCGGAGCACGAAAGAAGGCTAAAAGTTTAACGTGAACGGACTGGAAAAATGCCGTGGAAAATGCTTGGTATTTCAAAATATCAAAATGTTCTGAAGAAAAGTTGAAAGTCATTAACACTGTCTCGTTCGTAAGTATGTTAATAAGGGAAAAATGAAAGTCCGGCCTTAGGAGGAGCTGAAGCGTCGGTGGAATGAGGAGAGGTGGCGGCTCCTCCTCAGAGTCTATGCTCAGAGGTGTTCCTCCATCCCGCTATTTGAATAGAATTTGATTAAAAAAAGCGGTGCATTCCGACTAAATACTAATACTGATTTTACTTTGATTGAATCATAAAAACGGCTTATTTGATAAACCAATGATTCATATGAGCGACAATAACTGTAGCTTTTTTAGATAAACTTAATCTTTTTTAGCTCTGTGAAGGGTTTTAACACCAACCCCATCCTCTTTGCTGTTCCACTGGAATGTAAAAACTGATTCAACCGTGGATGACTCTGGATTCTTACTGATGCGTGAAACACTGGAGGAATGGGAGAAGTACTATTTTCTTTCATCACTGGATGAGGTAAATAGTTTCCATAAAGATTCATTTCACGTTCAGGAATTTCCTCAATAATTTTATCATCAGTATTCCTTAAAAGCACTTTTAAATATTCTTGATAAAGGTTATTTGGAAGCAGTTTTTTTCTAACATTAGTTAATCTTTTCTTAGCTAAACTCAAATTATCGGGTAAAGGTTGTGTATCTTCTGTAAATGGAAAAGAAACTTCATAAAGATTATCTCCATTCATTTTTACTCTCTGTAAAAAATTATCCTTTACCTGATGAACAATCTCCATTTTAAACTGTTTTTCAAATTGATTAGTTGTTCCAAATAAATCTAATCTCCATAAATCAGTAATCTCTGCTTTTTTCTGAACATAAAAGTCACTGATAAAGAGAAATTTTCTTTTGATACGTCATCTTCAGAAAAATTTTATATTCTATGTAAATTTTTTGGCAGAACATTTACCAGCAATGCATTTCTTCCCATGTTCGCTAAGTCTATGAATGAAACAGCTGATGATAAGGCCAAAGCAGTACTAATGGTGTAGACGATATAGATTGTGTCCTGATAACCTTTTTGTGTGTGACACTTAACCGTTTCGAGGGCGGTGTCCTTAAAGAAGGACACCTAATTTTAATTCCAAAACTGACAAACGGCACCAAGAATAGTTAATTAAAATTTTTCATTCATAATGTACCTGAAAATAAGCAAGTTCGTATTTTCTAATAAATTCATTTATAAATTCTGGTGCCAGTCCATTATTTCATCAGTTTACAAACAGAATTACTTCGTGCCGGAAAGGGTTATTAAAGTATTTTCCTATAGAAGAATCCTGATTCATAAGACCTGACTTAAATCTCCTTCTTACCCACGGTATTTTAGAAAATGCTAGAGTCATGTTTTGCTATCTTTGGGAGATAGATTACACCAAACAGCATTTTCTCTCTCATAAGTGGCCACCTTCAACCTACTAGTACCATTGGCGTCTTATGTGACACCAGTTATTTTCTATTTTGAAATTTTTAATGTTTCCAACCGGAAAAAATGAATAGTTTATGCTTAATAATAAGAAATTAAATAGACACCTCCAATTTAGAAGTTACATATAAGAAAATAAAATTTATGGTTAAATCGATGTGAAATTATGAATGCTCAGAAAATATTAAAACCTGGTACTAGCAGTGTAAAATGGCTTTCACAGGAAGAAAATCGTTAGCAATTGCGCAAAATGTAACACCGATGCATTTTCTTCACAGCATTTTAAATAGATTTCGTATGAAACACTACCTATTACATTCTCCCCTATGTTGGAATATCTGAAAAAGTTTTGCAGATCTACACCTGTCATGAACCCTAGAACCCAAAACCACCCCCAGTAAAAAAATTTATATATCTGTCTATCTATCTATCTATATATCTATATGTATATATATATAACCATTATATAATTACAAATCATCATCTACTTCCAATTACTAAAATTAAATTAATAAATTTAGCTACAATTCATAACACTGACATTATACAAAATAAAGATAGAACCTTTAACTAGTAATACAGAATCAAGCACAATACCACTAATACACTAGCACATTGCGGAAGATTAATCCATACACTCTCACACACACACACACATATATATATATCACTTTCTTCTGGACACAATAACTTCCCTAATTCTGCACAAATCATTTCCAAACTGATACATAGAATCATGGAGAATAAAATCTCGGTCAAGTTCGTTAATAGGAAAAATCGGACCAAGGAGATGGAAATAGGGAGGGGTTTTGTGAAAACGGAAACACCCCCATAACTTCTTAATTTTTGTACATATCAAATCAGTTTAAAGTTTTTATTACTTCTAAAAATTGGGCCAAAAAATTATGTATCACAGATTTTTCATAAAATTAAAAATGGGCTCAAGGGGCGCAAAAATAGGGTTTTTGGGAGAAAAAAATTAATATCTTCGTCAAATCTCAAAATATCAAATCCAATTAAATTTAATATAAATCTTCTTAATATTATCTACAACTTTTATATTGACAAGTTTTTGATAGGATCAATTCGTACCGCAAAAAATATTAAAAACGAAAACAAAAAGGGGGAGTTGAAGAAGAAAAAATCCATAATTTCGTCAATTCACAAGATGTAAAATCCCCATGAATTTATTATATATCTTCTTAATATTATCTACAGCATTTACATTGACAAGTTTTTGATAGGACCAATTCTTACAGCAAAAACAAATTAAAAATACATAGCGGTTGAAGAAAAAAATCATCGTATTAAGGGTGTATTCAAATCCAAACTGCTTATTTTCTGACTCATTTTACAATTCATTTTTGCACTCAAAGGCTTCCAATGGTTATGGCTTCTTACACAGAAACAATATAATGTACCGAAATGGTCAATTTTTTTATAGAGACAGAATATATTTTAAAAAATGCTGTTAAAGGGGGCATTTTGAACCGAATTTTCCGAAGCGGATTGTGTTGGAAAAATCATTGCATTAAGGATGCACTCAAATCCAAATTGCTTATTTTCTGACTCATTTTTAAATTCATTTTTGCTCTCAAACGCATCCAATTGCTAGATACTCTTATTCAGAAACTATATAATGTAAAGTAATGATCGATTTTTTGATAGAGGCAGAATATATTTCAAAAAATGATGTCAAAATGCGCATTTTGAACGAAATTTCCCGAAGCAATTGTGCTATCACTTTCTTCTGGACACGATAACTTCCGCAATTCTGCACAAAACTCTTTCAAACTGATACATAAAATCAAGGGACATAAAATCTCGCTCAAGTTCGTTAATGGGCAAAAGCGGACAAAGGGGGTGGAAATAGGGAGGGGTTTTGTGAAAACCGAAAAAACCCCATAACTTCTTAATTTTTGTATATATCAAATCAGTTTAAAGTTTTTATTAATTTTAAAAATAGCGCCAAAAATTCATGCATCACAGATTTTTGATAAAATTTAAAATAGGCTCAAGTAGCGCAAAAAGTAAGGTTTTTGGGAGAAAAAAATTCCTTACTTCGTCAGTTCTCAAAATATCAAATCCAATAATTTTATTATACATCTCCTTAATATTATTTACAACTTTTATATTCACAAGTTTTTGATAAGACCAATTTGTACCGCAAAAAAAAAAAAAAATTAAAAACTAAAACAAAAAAGGGGTGTTGAAGAAGAAAAATTTTAATAACTCCGTCAATTCACAAGATATAAAATCTCCATCGATTTATCATATATCTTCTTAATATTGTCTTCAATATTTATATAGAGAAGTTTTTGATAAGGCCAATTCTTACAGCAAAAGCAAATTAAAAATACATAGCGATTGAAGAAAAAAATCATCTTATTAAGGGTGCATTCAAATCCAAACTGTCTATTTTCTTACTCATTTTTAAATTCATTTTTGCTCTCAAACGCATCCAATTGCTAGATTCTCTTATTCAGAAACTATATAATGTACAGTAATGATCGATTTTTTGATAGAGGCAGAATATATTTCAAAAAATGATGTCAAAGTGGGCATTTTGAACAGAATTTCCCGAAGCGATTGTTAGAAACGAAAAATATTGCCCTACTGATAAAATAATTGTTTATTAATCAAGTTTTAATTAATTGAAAGAAAAATAAAAACACAGGTGGCTTATAAATCTTTTCAAAAATCAAGTCAGCATGTTTCATATTTTTTTTTTATTAAAAATGAATCTGAAAATGTGCCAGAAAGTTTCGAGTTGTTGAGTATGGAAAAATATTTTTTTTAATATCGCCTTAACATGATTCTGATAAAACCAGCTATTTTATAAAAAGGAAATAAAAACTCGTCAAAAGCAGACAGATAAAACTGTTAAAGTGGATTTATATCTAATAATGGTTTTGTTCTTGTTGGTGAAATTAGTATACTTAACTTCGAAATTTACCTCTGCCTGTAGGCCGGACCGGCACGGATTTTTTTAAATTCATTTTTGCTCTCAAACGCATTCAGTTGGTAGATTCTGTTATTCAGAAACTATATAATGTACCGCAATGATCGATTTTTTGATAGAGGCAGAATATATTTCAAAAAATTATGTCAATGTGGACATTTTGAACCGAATTTCCCGAAGCGATTCAGATAGAAACGAAAAATATTGTCCTACTGAGAAAATAATTGTTTATAAATCAAGTTTTAATTAATTGAACGAAAAATAACACGTCGCTTATAAATCTCTTCATATATCATGTCAGCAAGTTTCATATTTTTTCTATTAAAAATGAATCTGAAAATATGCCAGAAAATTTCGAGTTGTTGAGCATGGAAAAAATTTTTTTTAATACCGCCTTAACATGATTCTGATAAAACCAGCTCTTATTTAAAAATGAAATTAAAACTCGTCAAAAGCGGCCAGATAAAATTGTTAATGTGGGTTTATCTTTAATCATGAAACTATTTTTTTTTTTTGGTGAAATTAGTATACTTAACTTAGAAATCTACCTCCGCCTGTAGGGTCCGGCAGGGAATTTTTTTTTTAGTAATGTATTGGTTTTTCGTTAGAAGATGATTTTGACAACAACCTGTTGTTTTTAGACTTTATAAACGTTCATGGAAGTATAATTAGTACCACCACCAATGCTGCAAGAGCCTGTAAACTTCAGTGCGCCGAAAATTACTTACGGAAGTGAACTGTCATAGTGACTTCGGAGAAAGAGAAAATGTATAAAGAAACGGCACACAGAGTCGTTAGTAATTGCGCAAAATGTAACACCGATGCCTTTTCTTCACAGTATTTTTATAATTTATTGGTTTTTCGTTAGAAGATTCTTTTGACAACACCTAGTGTTTTTAGACTTTATAAACGTCCATAGACGTGTAATTAGTACCACCACCAATACTACAAGAACCTGTAAACTTCAGTGCGCCGTAAATCATTTACGGAGTTGAACTGTTATATTGATTTCGGAGAAAGAGAAAATATATAAAGAAACAGCGCAAAATAGAGAGAATAGAGAAAGAATAGAAATAGAAAGCTGTGGTGAATGATTAAAGTTGTTCTTTTTCCTAAAGATCTTAAATATGAGTGATCTTTGGCTAAAGAATAATTCTGATCGTCACATATACTCTCCTATAAGTTCATTAATGATTTTGCTATAAAATCTGAAGAAATTTAACTGAATTCACAGGGAGGAGGAAAAGACATGCAGAGTATACTGTGCTATTGGCGGAGCACGAAAGAAGGCTAAAAGTTTAACGTGAACGGACTGGAAAAATGCCGTGGAAAATGCTTGGTATTTCAAAATATCAAAATGTTCTGAAGAAAAGTTGAAAGTCATTAACACTGTCTCGTTCGTAAGTATGTTAATAAGGGAAAAATGAAAGTCCGGCCTTAGGAGGAGCTGAAGCGTCGGTGGAATGAGGAGAGGTGGCGGCTCCTCCTCAGAGTCTATGCTCAGAGGTGTTCCTCCATCCCGCTATTTGAATAGAATTTGATTAAAAAAAGCGGTGCATTCCGACTAAATACTAATACTGATTTTACTTTGATTGAATCATAAAAACGGCTTATTTGATAAACCAATGATTCATATGAGCGACAATAACTGTAGCTTTTTTAGATAAACTTAATCTTTTTTAGCTCTGTGAAGGGTTTTAACACCAACCCCATCCTCTTTGCTGTTCCACTGGAATGTAAAAACTGATTCAACCGTGGATGACTCTGGATTCTTACTGATGCGTGAAACACTGGAGGAATGGGAGAAGTACTATTTTCTTTCATCACTGGATGAGGTAAATAGTTTCCATAAAGATTCATTTCACGTTCAGGAATTTCCTCAATAATTTTATCATCAGTATTCCTTAAAAGCACTTTTAAATATACTTGATAAAGGTTATTTGGAAGCAGTTTTTTTCTAACATTAGTTAATCTTTTCTTAGCTAAACTCAAATTATCGGGTAAAGGTTGTGTATCTTCTGTAAATGGAAAAGAAACTTCATAAAGATTATCTCCATTCATTTTTACTCTCTGTAAAAAATTATCCTTTACCTGATGAACAATCTCCATTTTAAACTGTTTTTCAAATTGATTAGTTGTTCCAAATAAATCTAATCTCCATAAATCAGTAATCTCTGCTTTTTTCTGAACATAAAAGTCACTGATAAAGAGAAATTTTCTTTTGATACGTCATCTTCAGAAAAATTTTATATTCTATGTAAATTTTTTGGCAGAACATTTACCAGCAATGCATTTCTTCCCATGTTCGCTAAGTCTATGAATGAAACAGCTGATGATAAGGCCAAAGCAGTACTAATGGTGTAGACGATATAGATTGTGTCCTGATAACCTTTTTGTGTGTGACACTTAACCGTTTCGAGGGCGGTGTCCTTAAAGAAGGACACCTAATTTTAATTCCAAAACTGACAAACGGCACCAAGAATAGTTAATTAAAATTTTTCATTCATAATGTACCTGAAAATAAGCAAGTTCGTATTTTCTAATAAATTCATTTATAAATTCTGGTGCCAGTCCATTATTTCATCAGTTTACAAACAGAATTACTTCGTGCCGGAAAGGGTTATTAAAGTATTTTCCTATAGAAGAATCCTGATTCATAAGACCTGACTTAAATCTCCTTCTTACCCACGGTATTTTAGAAAATGCTAGAGTCATGTTTTGCTATCTTTGGGAGATAGATTACACCAAACAGCATTTTCTCTCTCATAAGTGGCCACCTTCAACCTACTAGTACCATTGGCGTCTTATGTGACACCAGTTATTTTCTATTTTGAAATTTTTAATGTTTCCAACCGGAAAAAATGAATAGTTTATGCTTAATAATAAGAAATTAAATAGACACCTCCAATTTAGAAGTTACATATAAGAAAATAAAATTTATGGTTAAATCGATGTGAAATTATGAATGCTCAGAAAATATTAAAACCTGGTACTAGCAGTGTAAAATGGCTTTCACAGGAAGAAAATCGTTAGCAATTGCGCAAAATGTAACACCGATGCATTTTCTTCACAGCATTTTAAATAGATTTCGTATGAAATACTACCTATTACATTCTCCCCTATGTTGGAATATCTGAAAAAGTTTTGCAGATCTACACCGGTCATGAACCCTAGAACCCAAAACCACCCCCAGTAAAAAAATTTATATATCTGTCTATCTATCTATCTATATATCTATATGTATATATATATAACCATTATATAATTACAAATCATCATCTACTTCCAATTACTAAAATTAAATTAATAAATTTAGCTACAATTCGTAACACTGACATTATACAAAATAAAGATAGAACCTTTAACTAGTAATACAGAATCAAGCACAATACCACTAATTCACTAGCACATTGCGGAAGATTAATCCATACACTCTCACACACACACACATATATATATATCACTTTCTTCTGGACACAATAACTTCCCTAATTCTGCACAAATCATTTCCAAACTGATACATAGAATCATGGAGAATAAAATCTCGGTCAAGTTCGTTAATAGGAAAAATCGGACCAAGGAGATGGAAATAGGGAGGGGTTTTGTGAAAACGGAAACACCCCCATAACTTCTTAATTTTTGTACATATCAAATCAGTTTAAAGTTTTTATTACTTCTAAAAATTGGGCCAAAAAATTATGTATCACAGATTTTTCATAAAATTAAAAATGGGCTCAAGGGGCGCAAAAATAGGGTTTTTGGGAGAAAAAAATTAATATCTTCGTCAAATCTCAAAATATCAAATCCAATTAAATTTAATATAAATCTTCTTAATATTATCTACAACTTTTATACTGACAAGTTTTTGATAGGATCAATTCGTACCGCAAAAAATATTAAAAACGAAAACAAAAAGGGGGAGTTGAAGAAGAAAAAATCCATAATTTCGTCAATGCACAAGATGTAAAATCCACATGAATTTATTATATATCGTCTTAATATTATCTACAGCATTTTCATTGACAAGTTTTTGATAGGACCAATTCTTACAGCAAAAACAAATTAAAAATACATAGCGGTTGAAGAAAAAAATCATCGTATTAAGGGTGTATTCAAATCCAAACTGCTTATTTTCTGACTCATTTTACAATTCATTTTTGCACTCAAAGGCTTCCAATGGTTATGGCTTCTTACACAGAAACAATATAATGTACCGAAATGGTCAATTTTTTTATAGAGACAGAATATATTTAAAAAAATGCTGTTAAAGTGGGCATTTTGAACCGAATTTCCCGAAGCGGATTGTGTTGGAAAAATCATTGCATTAAGGATGCACTCAAATCCAAATTGCTTATTTTCTTACTCATTTTTAAATTCATTTTTGCTCTCAAACGCATCCAATTGCTAGATTCTCTTATTCAGAAACTATATAATGTACAGTAATGATCGATTTTTTGATAGAGGCAGAATATATTTCAAAAAATGATGTCAAAGTGGGCATTTTGAACAGAATTTCCCGAAGCGATTGTTAGAAACGAAAAATATTGCCCTACTGATAAAATAATTGTTTATTAATCAAGTTTTAATTAATTGAAAGAAAAATAAAAACACAGGTGGCTTATAAATCTTTTCAAAAATCAAGTCAGCATGTTTCATATTTTTTTTTATTAAAAATGAATCTGAAAATGTGCCAGAAAGTTTCGAGTTGTTGAGTATGGAAAAATATTTTTTTTAATATCGCCTTAACATGATTCTGATAAAACCAGCTATTTTATAAAAAGGAAATAAAAACTCGTCAAAAGCAGACAGATAAAACTGTTAAAGGGGATTTATATCTAATAATGGGTTTATCTGTAATCATGAAACTATTTTTTTTTTTTTTGGTGAAATTAGTATACTTAACTTCGAAATCTACCTCCACCTGTAGGGACGGCAGGGAATTTTTTTTTTAATAATGTATTGGTTTTTCGTTAGAAGATGATTTTGACAACAACCTGTTGTTTTTAGACTTTATAAACGTTCATGGAAGTATAATTAGTACCACCACCAATGCTGCAAGAGCCTGTAAACTTCAGTGCGCCGAAAATTACTTACGGAAGTGAACTGTCATAGTGACTTCGGAGAAAGAGAAAATGTATAAAGAAACGGCACACAGAGTCGTTAGTAATTGCGCAAAATGTAACACCGATGCCTTTTCTTCACAGTATTTTTATAATTTATTGGTTTTTCGTTAGAAGATTCTTTTGACAACACCTAGTGTTTTTAGACTTTATAAACGTCCATAGACGTGTAATTAGTACCACCACCAATACTACAAGAACCTGTAAACTTCAGTGCGCCGTAAATCATTTACGGAGTTGAACTGTTATATTGATTTCGGAGAAAGAGAAAATATATAAAGAAACAGCGCAAAATAGAGAGAATAGAGAAAGAATAGAAATAGAAATCTGTGGTGAATGATTAAAGTTGTTCTTTTTCCTAAAGATCTTAAATATGAGTGATCTTTGGCTAAAGAATAATTCTGATCGTCACATATACTCTCCTATAAGTTCATTAATGATTTTGCTATAAAATCTGAAGAAATTTAACTGAATTCACAGGGAGGAGGAAAAGACATGCAGAGTATACTGTGCTATTGGCGGAGCACGAAAGAAGGCTAAAAGTTTAACGTGAACGGACTGGAAAAATGCCGTGGAAAATGCTTGGTATTTCAAAATATCAAAATGTTCTGAAGAAAAGTTGAAAGTCATTAACACTGTCTCGTTCGTAAGTATGTTAATAAGGGAAAAATGAAAGTCCGGCCTTAGGAGGAGCTGAAGCGTCGGTGGAATGAGGAGAGGTGGCGGCTCCTCCTCAGAGTCTATGCTCAGAGGTGTTCCTCCATCCCGCTATTTGAATAGAATTTGATTAAAAAAAGCGGTGCATTCCGACTAAATACTAATACTGATTTTACTTTGATTGAATCATAAAAACGGCTTATTTGATAAACCAATGATTCATATGAGCGACAATAACTGTAGCTTTTTTAGATAAACTTAATCTTTTTTAGCTCTGTGAAGGGTTTTAACACCAACCCCATCCTCTTTGCTGTTCCACTGGAATGTAAAAACTGATTCAACCGTGGATGACTCTGGATTCTTACTGATGCGTGAAACACTGGAGGAATGGGAGAAGTACTATTTTCTTTCATCACTGGATGAGGTAAATAGTTTCCATAAAGATTCATTTCACGTTCAGGAATTTCCTCAATAATTTTATCATCAGTATTCCTTAAGAGCACTTTTAAATATTCTTGATAAAGGTTATTTGGAAGCAGTTTTTTTCTAACATTAGTTAATCTTTTCTTAGCTAAACTCAAATTATCGGGTAAAGGTTGTGTATCTTCTGCAAATGGAAAAGAAACTTCATAAAGATTATCTCCATTCATTTTTACTCTCTGTAAAAAATTATCCTTTACCTGATGAACAATCTCCATTTTAAACTGTTTTTCAAATTGATTAGTTGTTCCAAATAAATCTAATCTCCATAAATCAGTAATTTCTGCTTTTTTCTGAACATAAAAGTCACTGATAAAGAGAAATTTTCTTTTGATACGTCATCTTCAGAAAAATTTTATATTCTATGTAAATTTTTTGGCAGAACATTTACCAGCAATGCATTTCTTCCCATGTTCGCTAAGTCTATGAATGAAACAGCTGATGATAAGGCCAAAGCAGTACTAATGGTGTAGACGATATAGATTGTGTCCTGATAACCTTTTTGTGTGTGACACTTAACCGTTTCGAGGGCGGTGTCCTTAAAGAAGGACACCTAATTTTAATTCCAAAACTGACAAACGGCACCAAGAATAGTTAATTAAAATTTTTCATTTATAATGTACGTGAAAATAAGCAAGTTCATCTTTTCTAATAAATTCATTTCTAAATTCTGGTGCCAGTCCATTATTTCATCAGTTTACAAACAGAATTACTTCCCGCCGGAAAGGGTTATTAAAGTATTTTCCGATAGAAGAATCCTGATTCATAAGACCTGACTTAAATCTCCTTCTCACCCACGGTATTTTAGAAAATGCTAGAGTCATGTTTTGCTATCTTTGGGAGATAGATTACACCAAACAGCATTTTCTCTCTCATAAGTGGCCTACTTCAACCTACTAGTACCATTGGCGTCTAATGTGACACCAGTTACTTTCTATTTTGAAATTTTTAATGTTTCAAACCGGAAAAAATGAATAGTTTATGCTTAATAATAAGAAATTAAATAGACACCTCCAAATAAGAAGTTACATATAAGAAAATGAAATTTATGGTTAAAATGATGTAAAATTAAGAATGCTCAGAAAATATCAAAACCTGGTACTAGGAGGGTTAAATGGCTGTCACAGGAAGAGAATCGTTAGCAACTGCGCAAAATGTAACACCGATGCATTTTCTTCACAGCATTTTAGGTAGATTTCGTATGAAATACTACCTATTACATTCTCCCCTATGTTGGAATTTCTGAAAAAGTTTTGCAGATCTATACCGATCATGACCCCTAGAACCCAAAACCACCCTCAGTAAAAAAATTTATATATCTGTCTATCTATCTATCTATATATCTATATGTATATATATATAACCATTATATAATTACAAATCATCATCTACTTCCAATTACTAAAATTAAATTAATAAATTTAGCTACAATTCATAACACTGACATTATACAAAATAAAGATAGAACCTTTAACTAGTAATAGAGAATCAAGCACAATACCACTAATTCACTAGCACATTGTGGAAGATTAATCCATACACACTCACACACACACACACATATATATATATATATATATATATATATATATATATATCACTTTCTTCTGGACACAATAACTTCCCTAATTCTGCACAAATCATTTCCAAACTGATACATAGAATCATGGAGAATAAAATCTCGGTCAAGTTCGTTAATAGGAAAAATCGGACCAAGGAGATGGAAATAGGGAGGGGTTTTGTGAAAACCGAAAAACCTCCATAACTTCTTAATTTTTGTACATATCAAATCAGTTTAAAGATTTTATTACTTCTAAAAATTGGGCCAAAAATTTATGTATCACAGATTTTTCATAAAATTAAAAATGGGCTCAAAGGACGCAAAAATAAGGTTTTGGGGAGAAAAAATTTAATATCTTCGTCAAATCTCAAGATATCAAATCCAATTAAATTTAATATAAATCTTCTTAATATTATCTACAACTTTTATATTGACAAGTTTTTGATAGGATCAATTCGTACCGTAAAAGATATTAAAAACCAAAACAAAAATAGGGAGTTGAAGAAGAAAAAATCCATAACTTCGTCAATTCACAAGATGTAAAATCCGCATGAATTTATTATATATCTTCTTAATATTATCTACAACATTTACGTTGACAAGTTTTTGATAGGACCAATTCTTACAGCAAAAACAAATTAAAAATACATAGCGGTTGAAGAAACAAATCATCGTATTAAGGGTGTGTTCAATTCCAAACTGCTTATTTTCTGACTCATTTTTAAACTCATTTTTCCTCTCAAACGCATTCAGTTGGTAGATTCTGTTATTCAGAAACTATATAATGTACCGTAATGATCGATTTTTGATAGAGGCAGAATATATTTCAAAAAATGATGTCAATGTGGACATTTTGAACCGAATTTCCCGAAGCGATTGTGATAGAAACGAAAAATATTATCCTACTGAGAAAATAATTGTTTATAAATCAAATTTTAATTAATTGAACGAAAAATAACAGGCCGCTAATAAATCTCTTCAAATATCATGTCAGCAAGTTTTATATTTTTTGTATTAAAAATGAATCTGAAAATATGCCAGAAAATTTCGAGTTGTTGAGCATGGAAAAGTATTTTTTTAATACCGCCTTAACATGATTCTGATAAAACCAGCTGTTATTTAAAAATGAAATAAAAACTCGTCAAAAGCGGCCAGATAAAATTGTTAATGTGGTTTTATCTCTAATCATGATACTATTTTTTGTTGGGGAAATTAGTATACTTAACTTCGAAACCTACCTCCGCCTGTAGGTTCCGGCAGGGATTTTTTTTTTTTTTTTTATAATATATTGGTTTTTCGTTAGAAGATGATTTTGACAACAACCTGGTGTTTTTAGACTTTATAAACGTTCATGGAAGTATAATTAGTACCACCACCAATGCTACAAGAGCCTGTAAACTTCAGTGCGCCGAAAATTACTTACGGAAGTGAACTGTCATATTGACTTCGGAGAAAGAGAAAATGTATAAAGAAACGGCACACAGAGTCGTTAGTAATTGCGCAAAATGTAACACCGATGCATTTTCTTCACGGTATTTTTATAATTTATTGGTTTTTCGTTAGAAGATTCTTTTTACAACACCTAGTGTTTTTAGACTTTATAAACGTCCATAGACGTGTAATTAGTACCACACCACCAATACTACAAGAACCTGTAAACTTCAGTGCGCCGAAAATCATTTCCGGAATTGAACTGTTATATTGGTTTCGGAGAAAGAGAAAATATATAAAGAAACAGCGCAAAATAGAGAGAATGGAGAAAGAATAGAAATAGAAAGCTGTGGTGAATGATTAAAGTTGTTCTTTTTCCTAAAGATCTTAAATATGAGTGATCTTTGGTTAAAGAATAATTCTGATCGTCACATATACTCTCCTGTAAGTTCACTACTGATTTTGCTGTAAAATCTCAAGAAATTTAACTGAATTCACAGAGAGATAGAACACACATGCAGAGTGCTATGCTATTGCCAGAGCACGAAAGAAGGCTAAAAGTTTAACGTGAATGGACTGGAAAAATGCCGTGGAAAATGCTTGGTATTTCAAAATATCAAAATGTTCTGAAGAAAATTTGAAATTCATTAACACTGTCTCGTTCGTAAGTATGTTAGTAAGGGAAAAATGAAAGTCCGCCCTTAGGAGGAGCTGAAGCGTCGGAGGAATGAGGAGAGGTGGCGGCTCCTCCTCAAACTCTATGCTCAGAGGTGTTCCTCCACCCGAGAGTTTAATCTAAGATAATGAGAAGATAAGGATTTTTTTTAAAAAAAGAAAGATTGGAAATTTTTGAGAATTTTTATTTGGTGCTGCAATCTGCATGTTATAGACAAATTAAAATTTATTTTAGTGTTTAGGATTTGAATTATTTTTTTTTTAAAGTGAAATGTTGTTCTAAAATTTTTCGTGGGTGTTCGAACTTGGTAAAATAGTCTCATAGCTGAATAATAGTCCAATACTCTGTCCATTCAGCTATGAGACTATGCATATGTAAGAGTATTTAAAAAAAGATTGATGGGGTGCGCTTTCATTCATTGTGATGTCGTCATGTGAGAAAGTGTTAATGAAACCGGAAATTGAAGATGATGCGTTTTTCGAATTCATGTGACGAGCAATCAAACTTTCAGCTGCAATGAAGGCGATTTATCCGGTTCCAAATCACGGAGCTTTTTTTTTGTGATGTAAATGCTTTCTAGACGTGCTACCAAATGCAAAGTAACGAAGAAGACGATTGAGAAATGTTGAGCAATATCGATTCGTATACGCCTCGCAAACAGATTCGGAGAAACTTCCCGAGAAAACGAGTGATCATGTATTCCATGGATCAACAATGGCAGACTAGGGATTGTCTTTTTTTAACGTATTAGGATAAAAAACACTGTTACTATGTTGGAACCTGATATTCCATTAACATGTTACTGAAAAGTCGCTGTTAATTAAATAACATATGGTTTTAAATGGTAGCGTCTTCATTCATTTGCCTTAATCAAGAATTCAATTTCATGCCTCTAAAATAGAACAACATTCACTAAAAACGTCCTCAATCGTTTTTTTAGACGTGCACATCTTCACTCTCTAGTTATTGGCAACTCTGTTAGGTGTGTGGTGATAAAAGATTATTTTACATTTCATCAATCCTTGATGCATGAATAGTAATAACTAGCAGCATTAATTAAACGCTTTTTCGGCTCGGGGCCTGGTGCTAGGTAACCACTATCACATACTTTCTCCAATTCTGATTGTGCAAAGTAGAACGTAAACGAAACACTGAAACAAATAGTAGATCAGAAAAACATCTGAAAATTGGTAAGAAAAAAAGCTCATGCTTGACATGTTTTGTACTCATGAATCGTATATATATATTAATATATATATTAATTGTTTTCATTTAGCATTTCCTTAACAAAAAGTCAAGTTTGACTTTCTAAAACCCAGCAACGTTTTGTCTAACTTTTGACCTAAACAGTTTTTTTCCAACTAAAAATACCTTTCGTGTTTTTTTTTCTTGTTTTTCTTCTAATTTTCAATGAGTAAATTAAAAAAATTATATACCTATGAATTATATTGCCAAACATTTAGCTCAGTTACACATTAGAAATGAGGAATATGAATTACAATGATTTTCTTTGAACATGGAGTTGCAAAGATTCAGGGATTTTTTTTTTTAAAGATAGCACAACAACACAACTGTTCAATATTCCGAACTAAAATTGAACAATTATGTATAATTTAAAAGTATCGATTTCTACCTCTCCCCCGCCGCCCCCCCCCAAAAAAATGCAAAACTCGAGTTTAGAATTATTAAATTTATAAAAAAGTACCTTTTGCAACGTTTAAGTAAAATGCATTTATTTATAAATTTATGCCTTAGAAATTTTAATTCTCGATTTTGAATAAAAAATAACCAAACATTATTTGACTACATCCAAATAAAATGCAGGAATTTATAATTTTTTAACTGATTAGCGCATTTAAAACGTGTACATTAGAACCTATATTGTTTTCAATTGAAAACAGCAATTGAAAACCAACCACAGATAATTCCTCAATTCATTCGGATACATTTTCATTACACCATCAGTAAATCTACTTCTTAACATATCAAATGATCTTTATCGCTTGGTAAGCATTTGAATAAACAGAGATAATAGAACATCTTTGCAATTATTTATCTGTTAAAACTTTCTGCGGTTAATATAACATTTGCTTATTTTGAAACATTTGTTACCAAAGTGTTTTACATTTAAAAAATACGCTGAAGGATAAATTTATCTGAAAAGATAATTTTGTCTCAGTGGAATGAATGAAAGAGTGTTTTGCACATCGAGTAATTATTATGAGGAAGTAATAGGAAAGGTTTTGACCTGTGTGGATATTTTGAATGAGAGATGTTTATGGACGGTTTCTTTGAATATTTAAAAGGGTTATTACTACGTACTCATGGAGTGTGTTTTTCGGGGGGTGGGAGGTGGGGGTGATTTTCGCACTATAAATTTCGCTTTTTGGCCAAGTGTTTTTAATTTTTTTTTTTTTTATCATTGCGTTTAATGGGAACCGTAAAACATTTAATTTCTGTGATTTTATTTCGCTGAAAAAAATGAAAGAAAATAGCCTCCTATAATTTGTGAAAAAACTTAATTTTAGTACAGTTATAATTAATTTGAAAAACATATTTGTACGAACGAAATTTGTTTGGACGAATTTCATTTGATTAAAAGCATATAAATAATATTTTTGTGTTCTTGTGAAATTAGCTTTGAATATGCGTTGATAGATATGGCTGTTATATGAAGTCAGAGATCAAATTTATCTTTTTTAGTACTTTCCACCGTAGTTGAAAAGTGTTTATGAATTCGGTTTGTTTGTCCGTCTGTCTGTCCTTGCTCTAACTCGTGTAAATATTGTCCGATTGCCATGAAATGGATATATGTTATTCTTGGGCTTTAGTATAGCTTGTTCGGTATTAAAAAGGAAGTGCGTAGCATTTTTGGTTAATTTACAGGGCCACTCAAAAGAATTCCGTTACATTACTGTACATGGGGAAAATTGCTTGCCGTGTATTTTAATGATATAACAGTATTTACAACATATTGAAATTGATATACGTCACTGAGCTAACTAAAAGGTTCTGCTACAGAATATGGTGTGCATAGAACTTATCGTTTATTTACAGGAACACACAAAAGTATTTGGATATAAAAGAAAATGAGCAATAATTGAACTATTGAAGCCCACGCACAATAATTGCTGGAAGTACGTTTTCATTTGTGGTATGCATTTTTAAATTTAACTATTTTTTAAATATTACTTGGTGTGTATAAATTCTAGATCATATACAATGTCGAACAAAAGTTCTCAACAACATTCGTCTATTACCTGAAATTGCTGAGCGGAAATTTTTAACTGTGCTATGTGTTTAACTGAACTGACTTTTAGCATACTATGTAGTATGCATATATATCTGTAGATCATATACAGGGCTGCTGAAAAATCTTACATTTTAACGACTGTTCATGGTAATAGCAGAAATCGTGTTTTCAAATACATTCTGCATTTTCTAAGTTGTTCATTAACCCCTTGAGGGGAAATCAATTACGTTTGTGAAATGCTGAATTCCCACCGGAATCTTTGAAAAATTCTATTTCAAAATAAGTAAAAGCAATTTTACGGCTTTTTTCCACCAAAGTTAGAAAAGTAAAATTTAATAACATTTTTCTGGTGTAAAACTTCATTAATCATAGGTGGTATACAATATATACCGGTGCCCCTCAAGGGGTTAAGACATCATCTTCCACCTTTGTAAATTGTGAAGTTTTGTTATAGCATTCTGAATGTGTTGGAAAGTGTTTCATAATCTATGCTGTATGCAATTTTTTTTAGAAATCGCGTTGTTAAAACTGTGTTTAATATTATACAGTGCGTGTCTCATATCGTTTACCAATAACTAATTTCTAAACCGTTATTTTTAGACTTATAGCCAGTTGCAAAAATGTTCACTTTTTTTTTTTTTTTTTTTTTTTTTTTTTGCATCACATATAAATCGATTTACATTACAACAATTACTTTTTAAATAGATAAGGAATTACAAATTTTATACAATGCCTGAATCATATAAGTTTTATTTAGAAAAAGTTTTTCCATGTTCTAACAAGTAAAACAGCAAAAAATTATTATTTTATGGTCAAAACTTACTGAGTTATGATACTTGGAATTTTATGAATTTTCAATGTTTTAATCACCATAAATGGAAAAACATGTTTTTAGTGTCAGAAAATGCCAAAAATTCATGAAATTCAAAGTATTATAACTAGGTAAGTTTTTGTCTTGCAAAAATTAAGTTTTTAACCATAAACTGATTCTGATTCATCTTAATATAAAACAGCATTTATAATTACTTCAAAAAATTATTTCAGACTTTTTTTGAAAGGCCTTCTAATTAAAACATCCGTCGACCGGATACACAGCGATTAGTTATATGTTATAAAAATAACAGGAAGTTGGAACCTGTTACCTGTACAAGTGTGGAACGATGTAACCTATTAACCAAAAGTAACTATATTTCCCATCTCTATGGTAGACCAACCTGGTAGATCTCAAGATTTTACAGAAGCACAATGAAGTATTTCCATAGCTCCTAACGTGTATAGATATTCTGTCGAAATATGCATGGGCGATTCCATTGAAAACGGAACGAGGCGAGGACATTGTGAAAGCCTTTCGATCTATTTTCTCAACGAGAAAGCCCAAGTCTGTTCAATCCTATGCGAAATGCAATTTAAGAAATGACTCCCAAAGGTTTTTAAAACAAGAAGAGGTTCGATTTTTCACGAACAAATAATACTACCAAAGCATCAAAGGTGGAATGATTTAACCACACCCTGAAAACTAAAATGTGGAAATATTTCACCCCCAATCATACGGATCGTTATATTGACGTGTTGGATCCATTATTACGAAGTTAAAATCCTCCCTATCATTCAAGTATTAAGAGACCCTCAGTCGAAGTGACGCGTGGCTTACCTTATATGGAGATAAAGAGAATGTGAAAAGAAAAAGTCTGTGTTAACCGGCAGATATAGTACGCGTGTCGAAACAGAAATTAACATCTGAAAATAGCTATGAAACGAATTGTACCGAAGAACTGTTTGTGGTGACGGAGTGTATACCGATAAGACCTCCTGTGTATCGAATTAAGGACTTGTTGGACAAACCCATTAAAGGAACCTTCCACCAGCATGAACTTCAAAAATTACAACTGGAAGAAAAATATACGATTGAAAAAGTTTTAGAGAAACGTATGCGAAAATGTCTGTTGAATATCATGTGAAGTTTAAGGGGTATTCTACCAAACTCAATCAATGGATTCCCTCGTCTGATTTATCTTCCTTATAAGACCACGTGAGAATGTACAAAGATAATTTACCAATATATCACTCTGACTCTACTTAACATTATCCTCGGACAATTCCAGAAATTATTTTTCTGAGAATAAAATTTCCCATTTCATTACTTGATTTATCACGTTTATCGAAATCAAAGTGGAATGGGAAGAATGGCTCATTTAATTCATTTATCCATCCGCATACCTGGTAAAATATGAATCAGAACACTGACTTAATTGGATTAGACCTGGATTATGGAAAGATAACTGGTAGGCAAATTCCCCCTGGATATTACGAGACGGTACCGGATGTTTTGAGAGCAATTGCTATCAAAGACATTGAATAAAATTCGTTCGCTTACAATACCATCATGAAAAGAGTCACTATCAACGGGCGAGATAAAGCCAGAGTAATAATGGAAAGCATCCTAGCTCAGATGTTTGGGTTCGAACCGTGTGAAATTGAATCCTTAGACAACAACATAGAACAAACAGTTGACAGTGATAGTTCGTATTTATCAGATCCCATTATAGGAGTGTTGATGATCTATTCGGGTATTGCGGAACCACAAATTGTCGACGATTTGTTGTCACCCCTGTTATGGATAGTGAATGCCACCGGAAAACACGGAGAATTAATTTGTTTAAAATTCGATCGACCGCATTACTTACCCATAACCCAAAAATCATTCGACTCTTTAGAAATTGTTATAAGGAACCACCTAGATGAATTGACATCATTTCAAAGTGGGCGTTCATACGTGAAGTTTCGCTTTCGTCAAAAATATCTGTCTTGGTGTTAATTTTCGAATATTATTATACCCATAAGTCGGGTATTGGTTTAAATTATTATTAAGATAATACTTTACAGAGAGGTTATGTATTCGATGGACTGTTTTGATTCCTTTTTTGTGCAGTGGTGCCCCTCTTCCAGTCAAGCAGGAAAACCGTGGGAAAACAATTGTTTCATTTCAGTTTGAATATGTTGAATGATCTTTCACGATGGGAGGAAATTAAAGTTATCGGTAAGCGACAGTAAAATAAGCCGGTGAAAACTTAACTGAGAAAGCTTCTACTAAAGTGAAGACGATGATTGGTTCAAGTCATCGCTATAAAAAGAAACGTTCTAACAACGCCGTCATTCGCCTTAAAGCCAAGAAAGTGAAAGTACACGATATTTTCGCTTAAATATATCTGGACTCATCCATAAAAATTCTGCTGCTTGTGTCAAATCCGAATTGGATCTCATTTTAATCCCGCCCAACCAAACGGTATCGAAAAGGGATATTTCGTCGAATATCACTCCCTCGCTGATATTCATGATGGAGTACCTGTGGAATATAACATTTCCAGGAATTGTGAAGACTATGTTGATTTGTCGACCTCTTACCTCTACGTGAAAGTGAAAATTACCAAGTCAGACGAATCCACCTTACCAGTGGACGAACCTGCGACACCTGTCAATTAATATTTTCAAGTCTTGTTTTTGGAAGTGAATATTAATTTGAATGAAAGAGCCATCTCCTCTTCGAGTAATAACAATCCCCTTCATGGCTATATTGAAACGCTTCTGAACTATGCTGAAAACCCTAAAAAAGTTTATTGGAATGTGGGTGTTTTTACAAAGACGAGAATTTGATGGTATCTAACCCCACTCTCAAGATCAATAGAAAACCTGGTTTTAAGAGACTCTTTGAACTGACTAAAAATAGCCCTCGATATGATTGGTATCTTGCATTGTGACATTTTTCAGCAAAATCGACTGTTATTGAATATGATCAATCTGTATATTAAAGTGACATCGAACAAATATGACTTTTCTTTAATGGCTAAGAAAGATACGACAAAACCCCTTCAAAGCCTATCAAGTGATTTCAGAAAATACCTTTGTTTTTATGCGTAAATTGAAAGCGAGACCTCGTGTGTTACCGAGAGACATGCGAATACCAAGGCAAAAAGCTCCGCGAAATATCCCATTGATCGAGTGTTATGCAAGATTTATTCGATATCCACTGGAAGTAAATATTTCACGCAAGATAACGTTTTTTAGGAGGGATGTCGAAACGCTTTATTATTGGACTTTTGGAAAATAGTCATTATATAAGACAAGATGATTTGAATACCTTTTTACTTTCAACATCACAAC
Source organism: Maratus speciosus (assembly GCA_963932465.1). Lineage (NCBI taxonomy): Eukaryota > Metazoa > Arthropoda > Arachnida > Araneae > Salticidae > Maratus > Maratus speciosus. The sequence continues at coordinate 534,609,309 of OZ010796.1, forward strand.
ATCAACTTTTAACCGATTATGTAGAATGACAACCATATCAAGCAAGCCATTGTGAATTGGATTTCGACGGAAAAACTATATTACAGCTTATGATTGTCTGTTTCCTGGTTTTAATCAATATGCAGGATTTTTTTTAACACGTAAAGACTTCGCTGACAGACATACGTTGTATGTTTTTGACTTGAGTAATGACTGGTGTGATGGACCCCATCTGAATTTACAACATCAAGGAAGTTTATTAATTGAAATACAACTGGCTGAACTGTTAGAAAAAACGAGGATTTATGCGGAATTTAAATATTTTATTGAAATTAGCAAATCACCCCATGTGTATACAGGGTGTCCACGTATAACGTGACCGACCTTTATTTTTTCAACCGTTGGTCCTAGATGCATACTTCCAATCACAAAAGCGGTCAAAATTAGGTGCAGAGTTAATATAAAAATGTTTGAAGCGAAAAAACAATTTAGTGAAGAATTACAGAATCTAAATTTTTATACAGCCCATAGGTCCCTATACTTATATTTAGGGACGTTTTGTCTATTCAAAAGTATTGCAAACACAAAAAGTTCCGTATCTGTACGACCAATATTCACTGAGGAATTTTAGTTCAAAGTTTTCATGCCGTATGTGTGGACCGTATACAAATGGAGATGCGAATATATCCCCTATCAGATAGATAAGGAGGTTTTACAGTTAGATATGATTATGACAAAAGGGTTGTTGTTCAAGTCAAAAAACAGTATAATATTTGTCTAATCACTGGTATTGAAAATAAAAATGTATATTTTGTATAATACATAAAATCACAGTGCACAAACTCATACAAATTTAATAAAGTAATTTGAAATAATAACATAGTAAGTAGTGCTTTCTCTCAGATAAACTCAAATAAAAACGAAATAGAAATAAACAATGTGAGTAGCAGAAAAAGGCTGGTTCTACCCCAGCAGGCGGTGGGCGGTGGGAGCAACTCCTCCTCCACCACCTGCTCCTCCTCCTCCTCCTGCGGAGAATGTGTGCTCTTAGAGGAGGGGTTATAAAGGAATTTTGATCTCCAAGAAGAGGGTGGAGTTTTAAAAATTTAGAATTTTTTTTTTAGATTTTTTGAGAAGTGATGTTTGGTGCTGCCCTCTAACGGCGAAAAATTGAAATAATTAAAAAATTATTTAAAACTAATTTTAAGTTGTGATGAGGTTTGAACCCTCGTAAAATGTAAGGATGGCTTAGTGATTTTAACTGTTATCTTAACCAGGGGTAATTTTGGAGACTGAAAATTTTTTAAGTGAACTATAGTACAAGGTAATTTAGTATAAAGTATAGTACAAGGTAGAGGGGTAATTTTGGAGCATGAATTTTATTTTTTTTAAACGAACTATAGGTTGAGGTTATACATTTTAATGGTCAATTAATTTTAGAAAATTAATTTTGGGGAAGGAATTTTATTTTACTTAATTACAGAAGATTTTTTTTTTTTTTAAGATTAAAATTTTTCACTGAACTATTAGTATGCGGTGTAATTTTTAATTATACATGAAGAATTAAATTTAAAATATTTAATTTTGGAACTTAAGAAAATTTTGAATGTGAATTTTGCCGAAAGTTTTGGAATTTCTGCTGCTAGACAAGAGATCGATAAGAATTTTTCAGGGGTTTTAAACAAGTACAACATTTATTTTATGCTGACCTCTAGCGGACTGAAACTGAAGCAATTAAAATTTTATTTTAAAAAAGTTAAACGTTGAAGTTTGATTCCTCGTAGAATGTTAGGAGGGCTTACTACTTTACCTGATCCCTCCTCCTGCTCCTGTCTCGAGTACCGTGCCCCTCCGCCTGCTCCCAACCCCTGCTCCTCGCACGAGTAAATGGCTCCTCATACCCCATACCCCTTGCTGCTGCTGTTTGCTTCCCCCCCCCTAAAAATTAGAAAAATGTTTCCTTTATTATTATTTTTTTTAATTTAGTAATGGAATATTATACCGAATTTGAAAATTTTAGAATTTTCTCTAGTAAGTTTAGGTTTTGGTAATATTACACCCTACATAATTTAAAATCTTAATTACTCATTAATTAATAATGTTAATTATTTTTTTTCATTCAATACGAATTGTCCTTACGCAATTTTAAATTTAAATTAAATAAATAGTTTCGACTAAAATCTGATATTCGTGGTCACGCGACCCCCCCCCTTTTTTTTTCTACTTGTGTAATATAAACTACTTAAATTTCATTTTTAAACCTAGAATTAGATATACTGCAAATAATTATTCGAATTTCCTATAAAGGTATGAATACTACAAATATTTTTAAAACTGATTAAATATTTATGAGATGTTTATCGAAACTATATAGATATACAGGGTTGTTCAAAGATAGGTTTTCTTTTGACATGTACCAAAGCTTTTGCTCCCCCACCCCACCCCATTCCCTTCTAGTGGGTGCTTCATACTTTTATAAATGAATACCCGGTTAAATTTAAATGTACGCCCTTTTTTATTTTGTTAATGAATTAATTAGTAAATTTTGCTAATGATGTCATGTGAGGTCTAAATTTTTCCTGTTGTTGGCGAAGATTTTAATAATATCGGGGAGATATATTTATTAATTTTATAAATTTGTTATGTCGTTGGCAAAATATATGAACTCAATTAGATGATATTTTTAATATTGAATACATTTTTATTGTTATTCGTGAAAATTTTAATGTTATTACCGAAATATATTTATTGCACTTAATAAATTTTTAATGTTGTTGGGGAAATATATTAATTGAACTGGATAAAATTTTAATGTTGAATATATATTTTTTATGTTGTTGACGAAACATCTGACTTTAGTTTTCAACAACGCGAATACATTTGAAATGAAAGATACATTTCATTTTTTTTTTTAATATGAATCTACCAGGACAGTGCAAAGAATTCAGGTCAATTTCATTAGTGTTTATACATATTCTGATATTTCATACATATACGGAGAGGTGTAAATGAATTCCGATAAATTTCACAAGTCTATATATTTTATTGATAGTGAAAACTATTTTCTTGTAAGAATAATTTCGTCACCTTTAGCAATTGGAATTTAAATAGTGATCCCCCCCCCCTCCTAACCAGCGAATTCCTAACCAGTAATATATCATATACAATTTAAAGCCTGATTTAAATAAATTTTAATTAAAAATCGAATTTTTGTTTTAAAATTTCGAATGAACTCTATTAGAAAATGCATATACGATTCATTTTTCTACGATATATAAATTATTTCTAGAGAAAATGTATAAATGAAAAATTTTAAGATTGCGTATGTAATATTTATTTAGAAAATGCATATACGAGTAATTTTTAGACTACCTGTATATTAATTTTTTGGAGAATTCATTTTTAAACAACATATATTATTTTTCCTTTGAAAACAATTTTAGTAAAAGATGTTCTGACATATTATTTGTTTAGTATGCGATTAATTTTTCAGACTGCGACTATATTATTTTTGGATAATACCTATTTGAATAATTTTTAGACTAATTTTGGATTATTATTGAGACTAAATATAGTTTTGATTCATTATTTTCTTTTAGGTGTTTGTTCTAGACTGCCTCATTGAAAACATGATATAGGTTACTACATTTTCAAGATTGTATGTTCATTGAAACAGTTACAATTTGAAAAACAACCTAAGTAAATCATAGTGTATGCTATTATAGGCCAATTTAAACATTAATCTGTTATGCATTCTTCAGAGATTTTTAAACTAGAATTATTTTTAATAAAATTCAAAACTAAGAAATTTTTAGAGTTCGAAAACAAAATAATTTAGAAATATCCTTTACCTAACAAAATAATTAATTAGTAAAAACATTTCATGTCGTTCATTTTACTTCGCAAAAACAATGTATGAGATTTTCATATCGCGAAAATTAATATTTCTAATACTATGTTGGAAAATAAATATTAAAGAATAGATATGAAATAGGAATAATATGTTCACAGATGAATATTAGATAATGCGTTTCGAACCTGCTATTCCCTAACAAATATTAAAACGTATAGTACACTCATTTTCAATTATACTCAAGGGAAATTTAATGGAAAAGAATAAATACATATTAATACCTAGTTTTAGTTGTATATTTTTAATATTAAATCGAAATATAAAAAGGAATGACAGTACCTGTTAATATTCCATGTCTTCTCGTATGACCATCCATGATAGAAATCACGCTATACTATACTGTTTATTTCATAGCCTGTGTGAACTTTATCTTATCGCTCTTTGTCGGAACATGCATCTACAGGTATGTTATCTCAAATATCAAAAGCGCCGCAAATGAGCAGTCCCTTTCAATAGATAAGAGATATAAGCGGATTTTTTTCGAATGGCAATTAGTAAAGTCTGTCTCAATTACAATATCTATTAATTAAGGGATTCTTATACATTTTTTTTCATATGGGCTAGATTGGAATTTTATTACCTAAATTTAGATTAAAAGCATTTTAATAACAGTGTCAAGTATATTATTCTGAAAATCTACATATTCATTTTTAAACATAATGTTAGCCTTTTATCCAGTTTTTAGATGAAATCGCTATTAGGTATCATACTTTTTAAATAATTTACAATTAGCGGTAATTTCTGTGCATGTTATATTCATGAATACATTTTTCCAAACATACAGAAAATTTATACTGAGTTTTAGAGATAAGTATTCTATGCAACTACCTATATCATTTTTAATATACGTGCATACTATTTAATATAGTTACACTAATCGAAATACATAAATTAACTACTCACATCCCCATTTAATCATAATTTCTATATTTTTAATGCTAATAGATGACAAGCTATTTTCTAGGGTGATGTAAGAATAATTTTGAATGCTACACGTATTCTTCTATAAAATATACCTCAGTCATTATTTTCACTGCGTTAGAGACAATAATAATTAATCGTTTAAACTTATTTCTATCGATATACCCCGAAGTATTTTTTTTTTTTAAGTAAGAAGTGTTTACTCATTTGATATTAACTTTTTAATTTATATTATAAATAATCTCATATAGATCAAACTTACTTTTCGACAACATATAGTAAAGGATTTTCAAAGATTATTAAATCTTTTTTTTTTTACTTAAGAGGTTCAGAATGAAAACATAGTCATTTAGGACGAATATGTGTACAGGGCCTGATTACTGCATAGGCTAACTAGCCCGTGGCCTTGGGCCCCCCTGATGAGAGGGGCCCTTAATACAATACAATTAGGATATAATGGTATGTAATGAATAATATAATGAAAGGTATAAATACAATTAGGATGAAATATATCTTCTGTACCTATATTATCTAAAGTCTGAGTGATTATTAGGCAGTGATGGAAAAATGCTCTCTTCTGCATTTTTTTTTTTTTTTTTTTTTTTTTTTTTTTTTTTTTAACTTTAGCAAAGAAACCCAAAGAAGACAATTTTATTATTTAAACATTTCTTATTATTATTAGCGCAATGAAACTTTTTAAGATTTGAAAAGCAATTTTATTATTATTTGTAAATTTTTATTATTATTAGCGACACAAATTTCAAACGACTTCAGGGACGAATTTTTAGAGGAAAGTGACCCGAATTATCGATTTCATACAAGAACAACTTTTTTCAGTCACCTCGTCTGGTTCGTGAGGTTTCGAACTCACATAATCAGACTTCACATTTTAGGTAGAGCACGATTAAGATTGCAGGGGGGGGGGGGGGGGGGGCAAGGCCCAACATCTTTTTGCCTGCCCTTCCCTCATCCATAGACCCAAGGCCAGGCCTGGTTGGCCTATGCGGGAATTAGGCCTCGATTTTAGGACCCAAAGCCATGGCCTGGTTGGCCTGTGCGGGAATTAGGCCCCGATTTTAGAACCCAAGGCCATGGCCTGGTTGGCCTGTGCTGGAATTAGGCCTCGATTTTAGGGCCAATACACTAACCACAACGGACCCGGTTGATTAGTCACATGATTTTTATCTTTTAAGTTTTTGGGCTACATTTTCACACACTTTTACAGAGACTATATTAATATTAGGAAAGCATTGTTATTTTTCTTTTCAATTTTAAAAATGCACTTTTTAAGTTTAGTGAATTTAACCATTGATTTTAACTCAAATAACTTAGTTCGACCTAATCAGATTTTATAATATACACTAGGTAACAATCGGTAACTTCCCTATTTATTTTCAAACATCGGTCAGATCACGTGATATTGATGTTTTTAGAAATAATAAATAATTAATTTGATTGCAATTTTTAGTCAAAATTTCGTGAACTCATTTTAGGAAAATCTTGGTTAACCATGTTATTTATCCCATATCAATCTGCCACTCGACACTATACATTTCACCCTCCCCCTAATCCCCAAGAAAATTAACTAGATATTTGAAACTAGTCACAAGAGGAAAACTATATTTAAAGTAAGGAATCGATAATTAACTATAAAAATTAAACAACACACTTAAAATTAACAAATGAACAACAAAAAGAATTTCAACTATCACATAAAAATTTCACTATTGTAAGAAAAAATATATATTTATTAGTTAGTAAAAGTAAATTATTCATTTTTATACCTTCTAGTTTTTGAAAATTATCGTCTCCACATGCTAGTACACCTTATGCGCATATGCATACTTATAATACATATGCGTATGTATATGTTTGCCATTTAATGGTTTTGAAAAATGTTTTGTAAACAGTAAAACTTAACTCGAAAATAAATTTTAGAAATCACAACTAAATAAAAAATGTTTTTTAAAAAATACATAATAATAAAAAAGTTTTTTAACAAATCATAACTTAATAAAAAAATTGCAGGAAGATAAAAAAAAAAAAGTACAAACGAAATAAAAAAAAACTGTTAAAAAATTTTACATGTTAATAAATAAAAGTTAAAAAAAATTACAAGTCAATAAATTTTTTGAAAGATAATAAAAATTTTCTAATGGTTATTAAAATAGTTTTTTAATTGTTTGTAAGTTAATAACATGTATGCGACAATATATATGCACATTCATATATGCGTATTTATACCAATGTAAGTATATCCAGGTATACTATTTGCAAGTAATATCTATGTGTGTGTGTGTTAATATACCTGCGTAAAATATTCATTAGTTAGTAAAAATATTCGTAAAAAATCTACAAGTTACTCAAACTCTCTTTTAAAATGTACTAGACATACCTGTTTTAACTATCGAATAAATGCATCCTAATTGTTTCTCTCGAAAGTTAATGAAAAGTTTGGATGAAATTAACAAAAAGTTTTCAAATTATTTACAACTTTAGAAAAACATTCGTATGTATATGTATGGGTGAATATGTATGCTGATGTATGTATACAAAAATTAACCAAAAAGATTACGAATATCTACAGGTGAGTGAAATTGTTTTAAAAATTTACTTCATATATATATATATATATATATATATACATGTGTGTTTGTTAAATTTAAATGTTTTGACTAAAGACCGAATACATCCAACCAACTAATTGTTTATACTGGCGACCTTTTGGTCTATGCATTCCCCTAACCAACCAACAGCTTACTTTAGCAATCAAATATTTTATATTTGCACATGCGTAGAAACTTAATTCAAGACACAATACTTGTCTAAACTTGAAGTAGACTATTACATATGATCTGATATATTAAGAAAACGTTGAGCTAAGATGCAAACTTTAACGATAATTGATTTATCTATTATTGGATATCTGTAAAAATCAACATAGTGAAAAATTAATAACTAAATTCTCACATTAGTTTTCAATATAAGTAACTTATACTATTGCTTTGCTAGCTAGTATTCCCACAGAAAATTTTCTTTTATGGATTTACTATAATAAACAACGTATCTGACTAACCTTTTACTATTAACAGTTCAATTTACTTTCATGAGGTAAACCTACACAGCTTTCAATTCTACTTTTCAATCAGTTTTCTATTTCAAATTATGTGTTTTCAGTTTTATTATTATTTAAAAAATAATTTTATACTCTAGCATAATCATTTTAAGGCCTTCAAATTCTAACATCTAACAGAATCACATTTCACACTTACCTAATATTCCAGCTTCTTGAAAACACGTCTATCTCATTCAACGTTTTGGTGTGGAATGCCAGTTTCTTATCACAAAAATCGGATATCACGTGACCGAGGGTTGGTCACGTGACTGCTTCCTGATATAGGATTGGTTGATAGCGGTACCTTCTAAGTGACGTCACTCGCCGATAAGAACATCTAGATAAGCAACATTCACGCCATTTTGATCGCTGTTTTCGAATGGGTGGTCCTGTTCACTTGTTTAAACTTGTCTGACCATGTCTGCATTTTTTTTCTTAGCTAGTTTAACATGTAAGTTTATTCATGAAAATCGTTAGAGACGTATATTTTTAATTACTATAATTGATTAGATAATTTAAACATCAATTGTTTTTTATATTCAAATCATTTGCATTAATTGAATTTTTATAATAATTAAAATTTATTTATTATTTTATAAAACATAGTATCGATTTAAGAAATAATTTTCTTATAAAAGCGAAAAAGAATATTTTATCATAGGCTTTATATAATATATAAGTCAGCTGTGTTTGTATATATCCTATTATTTAACAACATTTATAGGAAATAACAAAATAACTGAACAATCATTTTATAATAGATACATATAAATAGTATACTTATCTATTGTTTATTGAAATCAGATCCATTTCCGTTAATTGATTTTTATAATAATTAAAATAATTGATTAATCTGTTTATTATTTTATAAAACATAGTGTCGATTTAAGAAATAATTTTCTTTTGTCAGCGGAAAATAGGTAGATTAATCAATGTCTGTTATTTTAGCATCAAATCGATTTCTTATGTGTTTATCCATGTGTGTGTGCATGTGTGTGTGTGTTTGTGTATCTATATTTGCCTCTAAAATCGTGTATATGTGGATAAGTGTCTGTTTATCTGGCTATGTATTTATAAATTTAAATACATTTTTAGAAAATATTACCTTACTTTAAAAAACGTTTTAACAAATTTAAAAAAGTTTTCACAAATTAAAAAAGTTTTAACAAATAAAAAAGTTTTAACAAATAAAAATGTTTTAACAAATCAGAATTTTTTTTATTACAAATTAAAATGAAAGGTTTAACGAATTAAAAAACGTTTTTTTATTATTATTATTTGTTATTTTTTTTTCTGTGTAAATTTTTGAAGTCTTGTAAATTTTCTAAAATTTTTTAAAGTAAGGTCATTTTTTCTAAAAATTTATTTAAATTTATAAATACATATCCAGATAAACAGACACTTATCCACATATACACGATTTTAGAGGCAAATATAGATACAGACACACACACACACATGCACACACACACGGATAAACACATAAGAAATCGATTTGATGCTAAAATAACAGACATTGATTAATCTACCTATTTTCCGCTTTCAAAAGAAAATTATTTCTTAAATCGGCACTATGTTTTATAAAATAATAAACAAATTAATCAATTATATTAATTATTATAAAAATCAATTAACGGAAATGGATCTGATTTCAATAAACAATAGATAAGTATACTATTTATATGTATCTATTATAAAATGATTGTTCAGTTATTTTGTTATTTCCTATAAATGTTGTTAAATAATAGGATATATACAAACACAGCTGACATATATATTATATAAAGCCTATGATAAAATATTCTTTTTCGCTTTTATAAGAAATTTCTTAAATCGATAGTATGTTTTATAAAATAATAAATAAATTTTAATTATTATAAAAATTCAATTAATGCAAATGATTTGAATATAATAAACAATTGATGTTTAAATTATCTAATCAATTATAGTAATTAAAAATATACGTCTCTAACGATTTTCATGAATAAACTTACATGTTAAACTAGCTAAGAAAGAAGTTGCAGACATGGTCAGACAAGTTTAGACAAGTGAACAGGACCACCCATTCGAAAACAGCGATCAAAATGGCGTGAATGTTGCTTATCTAGATGTTCTTATCGGCGAGTGACGTCACTTAGAAGGTACCGCTATCAACCTATCCTATATCAGGAAGCAGCCACGTGATCAATTCTCGGTCACGTGATATCCGGTTTTGTGATAAGAAACTGGCATTCCACACCAAATCGGTCAATGAGATAAACGTGTTTTCAAGAATCTGGTATATTAGGTAAGTGTGAAATGTGATTCTGTTAGATGTTAGAATTTGAAGGCCTTAAAATTATTATGCTAGAGTATAAAATTATTTTTTAAATAATAATAAAACTGAAAACACATAATTTGAAATAGAAAACTGATTGAAAAGTAGAATTGAAAGCTGTGTAGGTTTAGCTCATGAAAGTGAATTGAACTGTTAATAGTTAAAGGTTAGTCAGATAAGTTGTTTATTATAGTAAATCCATAAAAGAAAATTTTCTGTGGGAATACTAGTTAGCAAAGCAATTGTATAAGTTACTTATATTGAAAACTAATGTGAGAATTTAGTTATTAATTTTTCACTATGTTGATTTTTATAGATATCCAATAATAGGTAAATCAATTATCGTTAAAGTTTGCATCTTAGCTCAACGTTGTCTTAATTTATCAAATCATATGTAATAGTCTACTTCAAGTTTAGACAAGTATTGTGTCTTGAATTAAGTTTCTACGCATGTGCAAATATAAAATATTTGATTGCTAAAGTAAGCTGTTGGTTGGTTAGGGGAATGCATAGACCAAATGGTCGCCAGGATAAACAATTAGTTGGTTGGATGTATTCGGTCGTTAGTCAAAACATTTAAATTTTACAAACACACATGTACCGGGTGTCCCAAAAATGACTGATGGATTTCAAAATTCAATAACTTGCAAACGGTGACAGATATTTAAAAAATTCTTGCAGGAGGGTTATGTATGATGTCAGGAGTTTTTTTACTGTCATTCTTGATTTTAGTTTGAATTTCAAACAATAGATGGCGCTGACAGCGATTGACGCTCAGTCGAGGCCGAAACTGACGTCAATCAACATTGATGTGAAGGAAGCAGATTAAGGCTATGGAGTGGGTCTCATTCGCCAGTATAATCTTGCTCTTAGGGCCCGATTCTGAACTCGTTCGATATGATTCAATGAAGTGCGTTGTTGCCATGGAAACAACAAATTCTTGGATAGTGGAACACAGCGATAAGAACCGGGCATGAATTAAAGAAGTAGTATTCGAGTTCGCAGGCGATTTTACATCGATGGAGTTTTATTTTCCCGGATTAAATTACTTTTTATGATCTGATTTAAAGTATATTTTATGCATCGTATTTTAAAACTAGGTGAAGAGATTTAGTATTTTTTGTTGTTGTTAAAAATTTCATAACTTTTGTTACATTCTAATAAATTTTAAGGGGATCTTTTAAGGGGTCTCAAGAATCTTAAAATTGGAAAAAAAAAAAGATCATTTTCAACATTTAATATTTTAAAATGCATACGATTTAAAAACACAATTTTAATTGGGATGAAAGATATAAGTATTTTCTTTCCTTTCATGTATTTAAAAAAAAATCAAGTTGCAGAATTAGTATTTATAGGGGGCTCCAAACTGTCAGATATTTGTCGAGCAGAAAATTGGTATGACAGCTTATGCGCAGGATTACAAAATAAATTTTGTCACCAGAACTACTTTTTTTGTGCCTAATTATACATTAGATTAGAATAATTACCCCGAACCTAAACAAATTTGTTTTAAAGCATTTTTATATTTTTAATACAAAGTTGTATTTAGCTAATACAAAATTTTGAAATTTTCAACAGTATAACACCTAAAATTTTTTTTGAACAATAGAAAGGAAATTTTAGGGTCCGTTTATACAGACTGACATGAAACATATTTTTTTAAATTCATAAAAAAAATATTCGTAAGTTTTTGAGATATCCTGCGCGTTATGCCCAAAACCGTCATTTGGATAAAAATGACTTCAAAACTTCGGAAGTGCCGCTTCAGCTATTGCGCGGATATAATTCTAAAAACCATAACTTCCGTTCTAATCGGAATTTAATGGAAATAATTATATCAAAATGTTCCGAAAAGATAATAGTTTAACATCTAAAAAAATTAAAATTTCGAAAATTTGAAGCTTTAAGAGTCATGAGACCCTTTAAGGAAGTTCGTCAGTAGGTTTTTATGGATGTTGGATAATAATCGTGAAAATGGTTATTAGTATATTGTTGTTCAAAATAACTATACTTAAAAACAAATATTAGAAGTTACCTTGTTTAACCCTTTTGGGGTATTATATCGTTACATTAAAATTAAAAAAATAAAATGAACGCTAGTTAATTAAAATTTTGTTTGGCAGTTTGATATTAAAATATTGTACTACATGCAGCTTCATCTTGATTTTTGATAAAATAAAACTAGTAAAGATTTTTTTATCTACATTCGTTTTAAATTGTAAACATATGTTAAAAAAATTCTTGGAGTTTGAATTTTTACGCTTTGGCAACTCTTTCTACACACAAACGCTAATATGCATATATTATTAATAATAAAGATAGCAATGATATCTAATGTGATAAACTAAGTTCAAATAAAATTTGGAAAGTGTCTAAAACTTAGTAGTACTTAAATTATTGAAGGCCACAAACAAATTTTTATTGAAATTTTTATCTTGATATAAATTAAGACTTATTTCTAATAACACATTTGTTTGAATGCAATTGTAATTTTAAAGCTCTTTAGTTTATACATATTTTTAAAAAACTCATGAATCGTAATAATCAGGGCTTGGCAAATGCGATCGCCACTTGCAACCAATATTTTTTACTTGGCGACCAAGATTTTTAATCTGGCGGTTTTTGTAGCGTTAACGAAAGAACAAAGTGTAAACGGCATTTTCCATATCATGCACAGAAAACGACTTTCTCTGCTGCTCTAGTCAGCTAGCATGTCATGTCATGTGATTAGAATGTGGGGAGAGGGTGGGTCGTTCTTACGTGTTGATACAACAATCAAATTATTGATTTAATACAACAATCTAAGGATTGATTTAAAACAACAATGAAATCGCTAAGGATAAATACCTCCCCCCTCCAAAAAAAGTCCTTCTGATTTTCAGTGAATTTTTTTTTTCCATTTACTATGGATGATAATTCAAACACTAAACGCGTATAATTATAGAATATTCTTCATTAAATAAAGCTATTATTCTAATATTTAAAATTCTCTCTCAATCCCCCCCCCCCCCCCCGGGCCACTACTACCAAATTTCTCTGAAAAACTGTAAACCGAACCCTCTTGCAAAATACATTGCTAAACAACCCGTAAGAATGACCCACCCTCTCCCCACATTCTAATCACATGACATGGCATGCTAACTGGCTACAGCAGCAGAGAATGTCGTTTTCTGTGCATGATATGGAAAATGACGTTTACACTTTGTTCTTTCTTTAACACTACAAAAACCGCAGATTAAAAATATTCATCTTCGAGTAAAAAATATTGGTTGCAAGTGGCGACCGCATTTCCCAAGCCCTGATTATTACGATTCATGAATTTTTTAAAAAAATATATAAACTAAAAGTTTTAAAATTACAATTGCATTTCAACAAAAAGTGCTATTAGAAATACGGTCTTAATTTATATCAAGATAAAAATTTCAATAAAAATTTGTTTGTGGCCTTCAATAATTTAAGTACTACTAAGTTTTAGACTCTTGTCAAGTTTAATTTTAACTTAGTTTATCACATTAGATATTATTGATATCTTTATTATAAAAAAAATATATGCATATTAGCATTTTTGTGTAGAAAGAGTTGCCAAAGCGTAAAAATTCAAACTCCAAGAATTCTTTTAACACATTTTTACAATTTAAATAGTAGATGTCGATAAAGAATATTTACTAGTTTTATTTTATCAAACATCAAGATGAAGCTGCATGTAGTACAATATTTTAATATCAAACTGTCAAACAAAATTTTAATTAACAAGCATTCATTTTATTTTTTTAATTTTATTGCAACGATATAATACCCTTATTCAAAAGGGTAACTTCTTAACGTAAAACAAGGTAACTTCTAATATTTGTTTTTAAGTAGTTATTTTGAAGAACAATATAATATTATCCATTTTCACGATTATTATCCAACATTCATAAAAACCTACTGACGAACTTCATTAAAAGATCTAAAATTTTTTAGAATGTAATAAAAGTTATGAAATTTTTAACAGCAACAAAAATACTAAATCTCTTCACCTAGTTTTAAAAAACGATGCATAAAATATTCTTTAAATCAGACCATAAAAAGTAATTTAATCCGGGAAAATAAACTTCATCAATGTAAAATCGAATGCAAACTTGAATACTTCTTAAATTCATGCCCAGTTCTTAACGCTGTGTTCTGCTATCGAAGAATTTGTTGTCTCCATGGCAACAACGTACTCCATTGAAATCATATCGAATGAGTTCAGAATCGGGCCCTAAGAGCAAGATTGTGCTGGTGAATGATGCCCACTCCATAGCCTTAACCTCCTTCCTTCGCATCATGCTGAGTGACGTCAGTTTAGGCCTCGACTAAGCGTCAGTCGCTGTCAGCGCCATCTATTGTTCGAAATTCGAACTAAAATCAAGAATCACTGTAAAAAAACTCCTGACATCATACATAACCCTCCTGCAAGAATTTTTTAAATATCTGTTTGCAAGTTATTGAATTTTAAAATCCATCAGTCATTTTTGGGACACCCGGTATATATATATATATATATATATATATATATGAAGTCAATTTTTAAAACAATTTCACTCACCTGTAGCTATTCGAATCTTTTTGGTTAATTTTTGCATACATACATAAGCATACATATTCACTCATACATATACATACGAAAGTTTTTCTAAAGTTGTAAATAATTTGAAAACTTTTTGTTAATTTCATCCAAAATTTCATTAACTTTCGAGAGAAACAATTGGGATGCATTTATTCGATAGTTAAGACAGGTATGTCTAGTACATTTTAAAAGAGAGTTTGAGTAACTTGTAGATTTTTACGAATATTTTTACTAACTAATGAATATTTTACGCAGGTATATTAACACACACACATAGATATTACTTGGAAATAGTATACCTGGATATACTTACATTGGTATAAATACGCATATATGAATGTGCATATATATTTCGCATACATTTTATTAACTTACAAACAATTCAAAAACTATTTTGATAACCATTAGAAAATTTTTATTATCTTTCAAAAAATTTATTCACTTGTAATTTTTTTTAACTTTTATTTATTAACATGTAAATTTTTTTTAACAGTTTTATTTATTTCGTTTGTATTTTTTTTATTTTTTTATCTTTCTGCAATTTTTTTTATTAAGTTATGATTTGTTAAAAAACTTTTTTATTATTATGTATTTTTTAAAAAACATTTTTTATTTAGTTGTGATTTCTAAAATTTATTTTCGAGCTAAGTTTTACTGTTTACAAAACATTTTTCAAAACCATTAAATGGCAAACATATACATACGCATATGTATTATAAGTATGCATATGCGCATAAGGTGTACTAGCATGTTGAGACGATAATTTTCAAAAACTAGAAGGTATAAAAATGAATAATTTACTTTTACTAACTAATAAATATATATTTTTTCTTACAATAGTGAAATTTTTATGTGATAGTTGAAATTCTTTTTGTTGTTCATTTGTTAATTTTAAGTGTGTTATTTTAAGTGTGTAGTGCCTCTTGTGACTAGTTTCAAATATCTAGTTAATTTTCTTGGGGATTAGGGGGGGGGTGAAATGTATAGTGTCGAGTGGCAGATTGATATGGGATAAACAACATGGTTAACCAAGATTTTCCTAAAAGGAGTTCACGAAATTTTGACTAAAAGTTGCAATCAAATTAATTATCTATTATTTCGAAAAACATCAATATCACGTGATCTGACCGATGTTGGAAAATAAATAGGGACGTTACCGATTGTTACCTAGTGTATATTATAAAATCTAATTAGGTCGAACTAAGTTATTTGAGTTGAAATGAATGGTTAAATTCACTAAACTAAAAAAGAGCATTTTTAATAATGAAAAGAAAAATAACAATGCTTTCCTAATATTAATATATACTCTGTAAAAGTGTGTGAAAATGTAGCCCAAAAACTTAAAAGATAAAAATCATGTGACTAATCAACCGGCTCCGTTGTGGTTAGTGTATTGGCCCTAAAATTGGGGCCTAATTCCCGCACAGGCCAACCAGGCCATGGCCTTGGGTCTATGGGTGAGGGAAGGGCAGGCAAAAGGATGTTGGGCCTTGGGCCTCCCTGCAATCTTAATCGGGCTCTACCTAAAATGTGAAGTATGATTATGTGAGTTCGAAACCTCTCGAACCAGACGAGGTGACTGAAAAAAGTTGTTCTTGTATGAAATCGATAATTCGGGTCACTTTCCTCTAAAAATTCGTCCCTGAAGTCGTTTGAAATTTGTGTCGCTAATAATAATAAATATTTACAAATAATAATAAAATTGCTTTTCAAATGTTAAAAAGTTTCATTTCGCTAATAATAATAAAAAATGTGTTAATAATAAAATTGCCTTCTTTGCTAAAGTTAAAAAAAAAAAAAAAAAAAAAAAAAAAAAAAATGCAGAAGAGAGCATTTTTCCATCACTGCCTAATAATCACTCAGACTTTAGATAATATAGGTACAGAAGATATATTTCATCCTAATTGTATTTATACATACGCGATTAAGGACCCCTTTCATCAGGGGGGGCCCAAGGCCACGGGCTAGTTAGCCTATGCAGTAATCAGGCCCTGTACACATATTCGTCCTAAATGACTATGTTTTCATTCTGAACCTCTTAAGTAAAAAAAAAAAAAGATTTAATAATCTTTGAAAATCCTTTACTATATGTTGTCGAAAAGTAAGTTTGATCTATATGTGATTATTTATAATATAAGTTTAAAAGTTAATATCAAAAAAATATATCATCAAAAAAATATATAATAATAATATCAAAAAATATATAATAAAAAAAATGAAATGTATCTTTCGCGTTGTTGAAAACTAAAGTCAGATGTTTCGTCAACAACATAAAAAATATATATTCAACATTAAAATTTTATCAAGTTCAATTAATATATTTCCACAACAACATTAAAAATTTATTAAGTGCAATAAATATTTCGGTAATAACATTAAAATTTTCACGAATAACAATAAAAATGTATTCAGTATTAAAAATATTATCTAATTGAGTTCATATATTTTGCCAACGACATTACAAATTTATAAAATTAATAAATATATTTCCCCATTATTATTAAAATCTTCGCCAACAACAGGAAAAATTTAGACCTCACATGACATCATTAGCAAAATTTACTAATTAATTCATTAACAAAATAAAAAAAGGGCGTACATTTAAATTTAACCGGGTATTCATTTATAAAAGTATGAAGCACCCACTAGAAGGGAAGGGGGGGGGGGGTAGTAAAAGCTTTGGTACATGTCAAAAGAAAACCTATCTTTGAACAACCCTGTATATCTATATAGTTTCGATAAACATCTCATAAATATTTAATCAGTTTAAAAAATATTTGTAGTATTCATACCTTTATAGGAAATTCGAATAATTATTTGCAGTATATCTAATTCTAGGTTTAAAAATGAAATTTAAGTAGTTTATATTACACAAATAGAAAAAAAAAGGGTGGGGGTCACGTGACCACGAATATCCAATTTTAGTCGAAACTATTTTAATCGAATTTAATTTAAATTTAAAATTGCGTAAGGATAATTCGTATTGAATGAAAAAATAATAATTAACATTATTAATTAATGAGTAATTAAAATTTTAAATTATGTAGGGTGTAATATTACCAAAACCTAAACTTACTAGAGAAAATTCTAAAATTTTCAAATTCGGTATAATATTCCATTAGTAAATTTAAAAAAATAATAATAAAGGAAATATTTTTCTAATTTTTAGTGGGGGGGGGGGGGACAAACAGCAGCAGCAAGGGGTATGGGGTATGAGGAGCCATTTACTCGTGCGAGGAGCAGGGGGTGGGAGCAGGCGGAGGAGCACGGTACTCGAGACAGGAGCAGGAGGAGGTAGCAGGTAGAGGAGTAAGCTCTCCTAACATTCTACGAGGGATCAAACTTCAACGTTTAACTTTTTTTAAATAAAATTTTAATTGCTTCAGTTTCATTCCGCTAGAGGGCAGCACAAAATAAATGTTGTACTTATTTAAAATCCCCTGAAAAATTCTTATGGATCTCTCGTCTAACAGCAGAAATTCCAAACCTTTCGGCAAAATTCACAATCAAAATTTTCTAAAGTTCCAAAATTAAATATTTTAAATTTAATTCTTCATGTATAATTAAAAATTACACCCCATACTATAGTTCAGTGAAAACTTTTAATCTTAAAAAAAATCTTCTGTAATTAAATAAAATAAAATTCCTTTCCAAAAATTAATTTTCTAAAATTAATTGTACATTAAAATGTATAACCTCAACCTATAGTTCGTTAAAAAAAAATAAAATTCATGCTCGAAAATTACATCTCTACCTTGTACTATACTTTATACTAAATTACCCCTCTACCTTGTACTATACTTTATACTAAATTACCTTGTACTATAGTACACTTAAAAATTTTTCAGTCTCCGAAATTACCCCTGGTTAAGATAACAGCTAAAATCACTAAGCCTTCCCTACATATTTTACGAGGGTTCAAACCTCATCACAACTTAAAATTATTTTTCAATAATTTTTTAATTATTTCAATTTTTCGCCGTTAGAGGGCAGCACCAAACATCACTTCTCAAAATTCATTCTCCAAAATGACCCCTCGTTCTATAGTTCACTAAAAAAATTTCAATCTCCAAAATTACCCCTCGTACTATAGTTCGCTGCAAAATTTCATTCTCCAAAAAAAAAAAAAAAAAAAAAAAAAAAATTCTAAATTTTTAAAACTCCACCCTCTTCTTAGAGATCAAAATTCCTTTTTAACCCCTCCTCTAAGAGCACACATTCTCCGCAGGAGGAGGAGGAGGAGGAGCAGGGGGTGGAGTAGTAGCAGGTGGCGGAGGAGGAGTTGCTCCCACCGTCCACCACCTGCTGGGGTAGAACCGGCCTTTTTCTACTACTAATGTGGATAAATATCGTCTTTCATACTTTCTCACTACATGTGTTCCAAGTGTCTTCCGTGGACTACAATACATAGACGGACACGTGACAGAAATTCGGACATTTCGGAAACAGAATTTTTGTTAAATAAAAGGATGTAAAACAACAGCCTCAATTCTTTACAAAATGATACATATTTTAAAATGTTGTTAGATTACACTGTCTTTCAAATTTTGGGTTGTGCCATGTTTTTAGCTTTTGAAAATTGATTCTTATGTATTTTTTTGCGCTGAATCCGAAAAAGACCTTTATTTTGAACCATCACGTCAGGATTTTTCTCAAATCGCAAATTTCAAAGTTAAAAAGCTCAAAGTTAAAACAGATACCTCTTTCCTTCCCAACCTCATCGAACCCCTGAGCTGTTTAGCTGTAAGAAATCCAGTATAAGCCAAAAAATTGAATAAATTATTGAATTAAATAAAATTAAACTGAATAAAAAAGTCTTACATCTATTTTATAGTATCAGAGTTTTCACTATTTTTAAGTAGCTTTCATTACAAAAAGCTACCTATTGCAGTCGTTTGGAGGAAAACGATTTCGAAAAATTTTGGTATATTTTCACCGATCATGACCCCTAGACCCCAAAACCACCCTCCGTTCAAAATTGATATACAGGGTGCATAGGAAAATCCCTTTAACCTGAAAATACTTGCGAACGGAGAGACCAATAGCTATGCAATTGAGGTAACGTTATAGTAAAGCGACTACGCCCGACATAATGCAAACGACAGCAGCGCCCCAAGTGGCGAAATTTGAAAGATAGCCATTGCAAATCGAAAACGAAAATAGATAGAGCGAAATTTCCAATTAGAAAGTTGTAGAGCATCAATTAATTAGTACGAAACGACATTTGGTTCACACGGATAAGATAAATCGTCGCCTGTTTAACCAAAAATGTCCGAAAATGATAAGTGACGATTCTACTTTGCA